>CM067352.1:16632425-16742425 GCA_034190875.2 Urechis unicinctus | reverse complement strand
ACAGTAATGCACTTCGCCTCGGTCGATATAATAATTATGCTGCCAGTTCATAATCGTTTTCTCTATGTAACATTCACATAGGTATCAGTAGACCCTTGCAGTGCTACCTGGGATGGATAGAAGCAAACCAGGCCTGTCAATTCAGTGGTATATAACAGCTGTGTATTAAGCAACAATCAACAACAGACAATTTGATTACTTCATTTAAGCTGCTGTGTCATCAATTTTCAATGATAATTTCTCTCTATGAAACCGTAAAGAGATGAAATTGCATTTACTGTGTTTTGTTGTTAAATTTTCGAACGAGTCCCCCATACAAAACGCAATTTGAAATGATTTTTCGGCACCCGCCGCCATTTTCCAAATTTTCGGCCCGGCATCTTGTGACGTTACTCGGTGAACTCGTCACTGCCAGGACCGCAGTTTTCACTGTAAACAAGGAGAACTAGTTAGCAGCTTTCGTTTCAATACTGTTGGATGGTTCTGTTAAGTTGAAAAGCAAATAGTTGTTTGATAGAATTCTTTTGCTATTATAGCTAAGACAGTTCGGTGATATGTAAACAGGTAAATGCAAAGAGAACTTGACTATGAAACATCAACTTAACAATTTTAACAATTAATTGATGCCCTTCACTCCATTCACTAGGTTTCAGCCATGAAGATAGATATGATGTTATATGGATATGATGGATATGACCATAATGTGTATGGTACTGTGTTGGTTGGCAAGTTGTGATTGAAGAGACTAATGTTGCAGCACCATTGATGGTTTTACATACCAGTGGCTGCTTATCCACCATCACTTGGTGTTTCATAAACTTATCTATTGCCAATTATCTTAATATGATAGACCTCAAAGGTCAAAGGGTCCTCAGATTGCAATTATAATTAATACTTAGGTGTAGTCATAACATCACGTGCATATTGGGCTGTTGCCTATCCAGGTAATGGCCAATGTGATGGTCTATCAAAAGTGGGAATAAGTTGATGGTGCAAATATAGACTTGAAAGTGTCAGATATCACCATATAAATTAAAACCCCAGCCACTAAATAAACAGCCTCTGAACTGCATAACTATTTAATTGCATAATAAATGAACATCTGTGCTATAAAAACCATGAAAATAAATAACCAGCATCTGTATACTGGGTCTCTATCTTCTAACTGCATTGCTCTGCAAGCTTCCATTCCTATTTAGTTCTCTAATAAAGATGCAGATTGAAATGCATTATCATATATATGGATCTCTGTTAAAGTTTGGGCCCATGTACTGTGAATATGGAAGAAATTCTATTCTGAACCAACCAGATATGTATATTTCCACAAATCTACCCATATATGTTTCGTTAATATAGGTACCTATTTCAGATGTTAGCTTGGGAACCTATCAGAGACCACTGCCTAAATTGACCATAACTAAAGTGGGTGTGTACTTGGCACAAATGGATTGACTTGACAGTCAGTTTGTTTTGTTTGGTTGTATCAAAAGACATTATATGATGAAGTATTTTTCAATTTTGTACCACAACCATACCGACATTTTTGGAACATGGTCCGATTGTCATCAAATGATAAATTAAATGGTTCTGAAAACTAGCACAATATGCAGGTCACATACTTATGAACAAATGTGAAGCAATGGCAGAAATATGCAGTGATACAAACATTGCTCCTCATTGTTTACATCTGAATTAATGCATAGTCTGTAATGTGTCAACTTGATTTCTAGTGACTCGGGGTCAGATCAGGATGTCTGAGCAGAACCTGCATCAAAGATACAAGTGAGTATTTTTCAAGGTTTCTTTGCATTATAAATGAATTCTAGTTAAGTGACCTTCATATGAAAGGCACTATCCACTGCATGGTCTATAAAGGCCTGTGCTATATTATGAAAGTCATTACAAGTCTGCTATTACTAGAAACTAATAGCAAACTATGACAACAATATACCAATGAACATTCAGACTGCTTCTAATGGGTTACAAGGCAGACCCAAGCTTTAAATTTGACAGACAGATCCTTCCCTGTATCTCTTTTATAGTAGATGTCATATTTTATATACAATTGTTGCACAATCGTGATATATGCTGAATTGTTATTTAAGCTTGTAGATTATTCATGCACTGCCATGTGATGTTTCATGATTAAGTAACTTTATCTGATGCTTAATCAGTAAGTTATATCTTCTATTCTCAGCATTACACTGCAGATAGATTATTACAAAAGTAGTAGTTACACTGACTCAATGTACAATCTGTGTAGCTCTAAAATAATCTCTCTTGTTGTTCTGTGCATCTTTCTGAAGATGTCAGGGCAATCTAAAACCTGTTGTGGTGCTGCAATCTTGAGTTCAACAGCAATTTTGCATGTGACACTATTCATTTGACACTACCCTCACACACAACCTCACTTTGACACCTTGAGCTGTTCTACACCATTCATTCAGACAAATGGTAGGTTACAGTTGTACCAGCAGGGAACACTACCTAACATTCTGTGTGATGACCCATCAATCTGAACCACACATCTCTTGCCTCCAGTTTTGGTTGAATAATAGAACTTATCTCTTGATTAGTGGTGCCAAGTAATTTGCTTAATATGTGTACATGTTGATTGTTTCAGGGAAGAAAGAAGTTCTTAAGTCACAGCTGCCAAAGGGACCTTCCCTACTTGGAAAGAAATTTGAATGAGCAGCTCGAGTTTCAGTGGGCCTTGCACCACCTCTTAATTATGTTTGAAATGCCATTAACTATGCATAATTGTAATGAGCAGTGCTGGTTCTTAAAGAATGTGTCACAAACTCTTAATTATGCTTGAAAGGTCAATAAACATGCATAATTGTTATACAAGTGACCTTTTTAATCATGTTATAGTTTATAGACAATATAACACATACCCAGTTTACTCAGTTAATGATGCAATAATATTTCATCATAGCTTTTGACAGTAAAAAACGATTTTTAAACTATATTTACCCATAGCCTCAGTGTTAAAATTGTGTTTACCAGTGGCCTTACATGTTCCAGAGCTGTGATATTAATATGTTACCTGCATTTTAAATCCAACCCCTTTTAAACAAATTTTGGCCATGTGCAATCTGTTCCTTATGGAGAACTATGAATTAAGTACTATAACAGATGATATAATCAGAAATAATAGAGATTTCATAGCAGTAGTACGATTATCCTTGTGTTATTAGGGTATATTTCTATGAACTAGAGCAAAAAAAGTTTGCATGTCTGTGAGCTACATTGGATGATCAAGCGTTATGATGAACAACGGAGACGCCTCCATGGACAAACAAACAACCATATCGAGCTGAAGAGTGGGAGCCACAGGGATTTATATAAATCGCCTACGGTGTCACCTCGTTAAACGAGACCTCGCCAATGGGGATTCCTCGATGATGGGGACGCAGACCGGGAAACCATTCCAAGCAATGCTATTTCACTCGGTTAATCGGGACATACCATACAAATCGCCTCGTTAAAAGGGACGCGTTGCCATCGATCGATTTTAACTACCATCGACTGTAAAGGCTTAATCCTGATTACTTAACGATCTCTGATCACCAGACCTCTGATCACCCGAATTAAACGAAGTTGATGAGGTAGTTAAATAATCTGGGGGATGCTGACAGCTGACTAACAAACGGGACCTCGCCAATGGGGATTCCTCGATGATGGGGACGCAGACCGGGAAACCATTCCAAGCAATGCTATTTCACTCTGTTAATCGGGACATACCATACGAATCGCCTCGTTAAAAGGGACGCGTTGCCATCGATCGATTTTAACTACCATCGACTGTAAAGGCTTAATCCTGATTACTTAATGATCTCTGATCACCAAACCTCTGATCACCCGAGTTAAACGAAGTTGATGAGGTAGTTAAATAATCTGGGGGATGCTGGCGGCTGACTAACAAGCGTGACTTACGATTGGAGATTACGATTGTGCACTGTCAGCGTGCCCAATTCCCGTTTCCGGTGGTTGCGGAGCCCAGCGAGTTCACATTGACGCATTGACTACCTGATCAAGTGTCAAGTCGGGTGGTTTAAAGAGACTGTTCAGCCACATATAAGGCAATCAGGGATCATTTCGTTATTAAATTACTACGATTAACGCAGAAGTAAGTAATGACATCTTCTAATTTGTGCCGCCGAGTTTACATGATGGAATTTATGTTGATAAGTTTTTAACATTATTATTTGCCTGGAAATGTTCATGATATACTGTGGAGATCTGTTTTATTCAGTTATGTCGTTCCATCAATAACGGTGCCTCCCTAAAACCATGAACTACACGAATGTTAGCTGTAAATCATAACGCGCTCTGAATTTACCTCGCTAACGATGTGTATTCTTCCGCTTTAGTTACATAATGTAGATTTCATAAAATCTTCACTCATTCAAGTTGTGGGCATAATTGTGCACACATTAGACCGACAAGCAGGAAGGATAATGTCCGACAACATAAATGGCGACTGTCGAAGCAAGGATCTTTTTTCTGAGACCACAGCGCCGCGTAGCGACTGAAAGTCTGAAAATGTAACATTTTTGGTTTCCAAGGTGCTGTTACCAAGCAGCTTGCTAGGCAACCACTTTCCTTATATGGGGCTGAACAGTCTCTTTAAAAGGCAGAAGTGTTATCATTCATGATCAAACTGCCAAAGAAACTGTCACGATGCCTCGAAGAAAAGACCTCATCCTTCAGAAGAAAGTAGAGATCCTGAAGGAACTAAAAAGAAGTCGCCAAAGCCAAGCGACAATCGCCATAAAATTGGAAGTTTCCACGTCCGCCATATCGCGCTTAGTAAAGAACAGGAATGCCATATTGGAGCAACAAGGAGCCGGCCAATACGAAAACCGATAAAGAAAGAGAGCGGATGGAGACGAAGAACTGGATGAAGCCCTGTTTACGTGGTTCAAACAGAAGTGGACCCAAAGCGCATGACTGTCCGGAACAGAAATTCAATCAAAGGCACTCCAGCTAGCGGAAATGAAGAGGATGCCGAGTTTCAAACCATCATCTGGTTGGCTGTGGCGCTTGAAGTCACGGTTCAAGTACCCTTCAAAAAGCAGCAAGGTGACAAACAAGACGCCGATAAACCGGCCGCCCGCCACCGGCTCCAAGACAAATTTCCTGAAATTCCCGCCGACTTCAGTGACCAGGACATATTCAACGCAGACGAGACGGCCCTTTACTTCCGGGCCTTCAATGACAAGGAACACTGCCTGCCCACGGAGGAATTCACCGGAGGGAAAGCCGCCGCGGAAAGGATCAACGTCCTACTTTTCGCCAATATGGACGGATCGGAAATGCTGCCGCTGCCCGTCATCAGTAAAAGTCGTCGCCCGCGCTGTTTTCCGAAAGATACCACAAAACTGCCGGTCGAGTACGCGTCTTCGAAAAATGCATGGATGACGGGAGAGATCTTTACAAACTGGCTGGCTAAATGGGACCGAAAGCTCTACTTCAACCAACGTAAGGTCTGCCAGTTGATCGACAACTGTTCTGCCCACTGGCCGCAGGTGACGCTGACCAACATCACTTTACACTTCCTGCCGCCCAACACGACGTGTCTAATCCATCTGATGTACCAAGGAGTGATACGGATACTGGAAAGGACATTACCGCAGCGCGTTGAATGGACGAATCAAAAATGCCCTAGACGCTGACGAATCGGTACAAGCACTGCGAGTTGCACGACAGATCAACCTTCTCGACGCCATCTACCTTGCCAAGTCTTCGTGGTCGATGGTAAAGGCCATGACTATCGCCAACTGTTACCGTAAAGCCGGCTTCACTCGAACCGACTAGCCCGACGTTGACGATTTCGACGGTGACATGTACGACGTCTCTTTACCGCCAACATGCCAAGAGAGGAGTTCGATCGACTCGTGTCACTCGATGAGCGGCGAATACGGCGATGCCACTCTCCTCGAGCATGTCAGTCAAAAATGTGCTGCCCCAACAACGACGACTCTGACGACGACGACGAAAGCCCGCGCATGACGAAGAAAGAACGACACAGGCTTGTGGATTATTTGAGACGATTTGCTCAAAGGCAAGGCTACGGCGATGATCACGTTGTGTATTGTAGTCTGCGCCACATCGAAAACGGGTAAATGGACTTAGCGGCCGAAGAAACCACCCAATCGTGTTTGGACCAATTCTTCAAAAGTAATTAGAAACCGGATATGTGGATGTATATATGCAATACGAACTCTGATGGGACAAGTCAAGCCGATTTTACCGTATGTTCATTGTACACAATTGTCTGTGGTTTTTTTGTTATTTGTAATAAATAATAAATTGAAGTTGTGAGATGATTTAATTGTTCACATTTTACTTGCTTTTTGTGCGTCGGGTCGGGCCCTATAGTTTTCTGTTGGTTGTGGACACCTGCATATTCTTTAGTTGTGTGGGGTTGGTGGGACCTCGCTATTGAGGAAGCCTCGTTAAAGGGGATGTTAGTCCGGTCACGGAGGCGTCCCCTTTTAACGAGGTTGCACTGTATTACTATAACTACATCAGTGTTGTTATATTAGTAGCAGAGGATAATACTTATGTGGAATGCGTGCAAGATTGGGGCTTAACCTCGCTTGCAACATCTAAGATCTCTTAGCGACGGAGCGTATAGGTCTCGGACAGGATGTGGAATGATACTGAACTATGTTCGTGTTTTCTCAATGATAGGAAAGCCAACCCCTGTCAATTTCATATGTAGACTCTCGACACATATTGCACGTTCCATCCCATGAGTTCCTGTACGACTTCCAGTTTCACAGTATGCGTATCTCGGTGTAGATATATCTATACATGCGCTTGACCCGGCACTCGAAAGCGCCAGACATTTAAAGCCTTTGCTGCTCCATGTTTGAATTACGTTGGATAGTACTTCTTTCAATGTGAAATAAATGAATCGTCGTTAATTAAACATGCCTTGCCCTTTAACTGCACGTTAATTCAATCGCTTATTATCATTTCAAATTAAGATTCCCCGTCATACAAACAGGGATGAAAGACATACCCCATGGCATGCAAACATTTAATTCCCGCCACAACAAGTTGCGTCGTAAAGCGTTTGGGTTTCTGTTATGTAACAAAATAGTAAGTTTTTTGTGATGTACCAAACTGGTTGGTTTTTGGTTATGTACCAAAATAGTTGGTTTTTTACATGTCCCTAATACCCGAACTATTTTGGAACACTTATTTTGGTACACAAAATATATAAGTTTAATAAAACAATGGAAAACAAAGACATGTTTACGAAACCGAAACATGTTACCGACAGACCAACAGAAAACAAGAAATAATCATCATATTGACTATATGTTTTGTCGCCTCCAATGTCCCAAAATGGTTGGTTTTTTGCTAAATGTCCATAATGGTCGCATTCGTATGTATGTATGTATATATATATATATATATATATATATATATATATATATATATATATATATATATATATATATATATATATATATATATATATATATATATATATATATATATATATATATATATATATATATATATATATATATATATATATATATATATATATATGGCCAATTTAAAAGCTTGAAGACTTGTTGAACACAGGCCCCTGTAATGAGGATATTGTGATAGCACATAAAATGTTATTTTTGTATAATTATCATCCCACCGTTTCATCTCAAATAACCCAGATGCATTTTATTCAACAAGCTGTTAGCTTTCATGTGATGCTAATTAATGTACTCTCCTCTCATCGGTGTGGTGCCAGCTACAGACAGTCTGGATTTTATTCTTTCAATACTCTCTGAATATCTATCGTGTTACGTGATGAAGCAACTCAACTATCTTCTTTTTAGTTTCTCTTGTGGTGGTGTAAGCAAAGCCCTTGACCCATGGGATAGAGTAATGGAATCATTAAGTTTTACATTATTTCGTGAAAGTCAAACTTCACCAAATAACATATTTAACAATATATATCAAGCTACAAACCGTACAAAAATCATGGTTACCGGCAACAATTAATGGCGACGAATCATATATTACGATATATGATTATTTTCCAGTAAAACATTATCGACACCACATAGAAAGTGTGGAAACCATACTATCGGCATTTTTTTTTAATATATGATATAAGAGGAGATTTGTAGCACAGTTATGTTTGTCCCGATAGTCCACCAAGCATTCTGCAAGCAACAAATACAAGGTCTTGTTGACCAGCAATAATTCTTCATTGGTTCGATATCATCAAGTCTAATGCGGACTGATGTGAGCCGAAATATCTTGCGGACGCGTTTTGATGGCTACTCTTGGCTGCCTCGATGACTACTGAAATGGCGCATGAGTAAATAATATGGCTATTACCGACAATTTAATACCAGGCAAGCATCGATACCAATAGCTGCTCAGAGCAGTGTGATTTAGCCATGATCCCACGCTTGACATGGAGCCGTACGAGCGATGAGCGGCCATGAAGTATCGTCCCAAGTGTATATTTACAAGCGTAAACAAATTGATGGAAAAATCACTGGTTAAAGGAGATCAATCAATTATGAACAATGATTCCTGTGCTGTCATTGCCGAGTCATTTATGCATCTCACCGGATTTGTAGCATGCAAACAGGTTCTCGCATTATCTACAGCATGGTGGTGTTATGTGCCAAATTGATAACAAACCCTCCTTCATCATAACGTACCCTCTCAGTCATCAGTTGATGGAGTAACCCCTAACAGCTTATATTAATTATACCCCCCAGTTTCCCAGATCCACAAGTGACCTACATGTCACTTCCCACCTCTCCTCATACATACCCCATATTCCAGAGCCACATGACCTTCCTGCCCTGGCAACACCCAATAGCCCCAACTGTCACAGACCTGGCTACGGCATGTCCCATGAGAATTGGGATGGCGTGCTTTAGTGGGTGAGGGAAGCAACTTCAAAATCAGTTCTCTCCTGGCCTCTAAACTCAACATATCTCTCTCTTAAGTTTAGGCTAAGTTACATCGGAAATTCGAAATTGAAGTCAGCAAAATTAAGTTCAAGTTTGTATAAACCCTACACCTGGAGTTCGATTCTTTACTTATTACAAGTACGTATCGTGTGCATCTCAACACTACAGATCACGTTACGACACATGGTGGAGAATCCAATCGACCCGGATACCATACAAAAGTAAGTTTCAGTTTATTATACCTTATATATAATAATTGGCCCAGTATTATATATATTTTCCTCCCTCAATATTTTGGGTAGATACCTGGTAGTAGATTACGATGCCGTTAACCCGTGGTACCGATCTATCTGATAAGGAGTGTCTGGAAGTAGCGCTAACTGAAAGTAAGTCTCAGTATGAGAAAGCATTACTTGAGAAAGACGAGATTAGAGCAGAGAAAGACGCGATGAGAGCTGAGAAAGACGCAATGAGAGCTGAAAACGACAAACTAGAGGCCGAGATTAACTCATTTAAGTTAGAGCAGGATAGGACTCGAGAACGAGAAGTCAGGGGGTCCCTAGAGACGCAGTTAGAAGCATCCCGCCGTCGGGAGATAGATACGGCAACGGCGCCTGAGGTTCACCCCACCCCGGAGACGCCCAACTATTCCGCTACATCCCACTCTGTGGTTACCCCTCCCACTCCAAAGGCCCGCGACTCTCAAGGTCCCGTCTACCAACCACCTACTCAGCAAACAACTAGGCAACATTCCCCATGCTCTCGGTACCGGCCAACTAAACCGCAGCAGATACCCGCACAAATTCACAGTTACTACCGGGACGCCCCTCACTGCACAAGTGACCTACCTCCAACCCACTTTCCTCCCCAGTACCCCTTAACGAACCCTCCCTCCGAGTTCTCAGGCAGTTCTGAGGTATGGGAGGATTGGTACCCTGACACCCAAACCTACATCACTCTTATGGAATGGTCCGATCACCACGTGATGAAGGTATTTGCTACATACCTAGAGGGTAGGGCACTATCAGAATTTAAGAGGATTTTATTCAGCTTCCCAGGAATCTAAATTACGGGAATGGACGACAAAATGGCTGCCAGATTTGGGCAGGACTTGAACTCTCCCCTAGCCTTTGATAATCAGTTGCCTAATGAGTTAGTGACCCACTTTGCAGACCGGTCCCTCAAATTTTTCTTCCGAATAAAAATGACGGATGATGCAGAACAAGCCAACTTGTTTGTCAGTCACCTTAAGCCCCATCTCAAGACCGAGTTGTATGGGTCAATGCCCCATACATTTGAAGAGGCAGAAAGGAGGGCTCTGATCTCAGAATCTAAAGCAAATAATGTGAGTCCTATGCTCAGTCAGTAATTGCCATGCCTCAGGCCAGTACGGGTCCTATGCCCAGAAAGCAACGCCCCTGACACCGGATACATTTGGGTACTACACCCAACCGGTTATGGAAATGCCAGGCGAGCAGACCCATGTGTCCTTGGCCCCATCTGACCGATCAAGAGGAAGCTAACGCTCCTACAATAACTACAGGTCCAATAGAGACTACGATAGACGCGGAAGGTCCTCTTCTAGGCACCGATAATATTCGGAAGGCAGGTCTGGTTCCCGTAGCAGGAACCCCTTCAGGGCAGGTACAGAGACAGTGCAACACACTCGGGAGAGCCCAGAGGACAGGTGTAGCCGTCGCAGGTCCTTATCAAGTACACGTCCCAGTAGAGTAGATTCCAGGAATCGCCATAGTTCTAGGGACAGAGGACGCAGCAAATCACCCGTGTACACCAAGGGAAGGTCCACAGACAGAGTCACTAATCCCATTCGGAATAGTACCCCCACCCCAGGTCCCATACAATGTTTCCATTGCAACGGGGAGGGACACATTGCAAAATTCTGCCATTTAAACTAGTTCAGCACTGTCCTTCACAGAGAAAGGTCGCACAAGCATGGAACCACCTTAATTCAATTAGCATCGCCTTTTTCAGTGATCAGACAGTGCTAGTCAAAATTAGAAAATTTAAATGCGTCGCCCTTTTGGACACTGGTGCACGCATATCTTGCTTTGACCAAAAGCATCTGTCTAAACTTTTTGGCAACGTAAACCCCTGTTTGAATCCTTCAAATATCAAGACCATTACAGTAACTAATGGAAATTCTACCAAGGTTTTCGGACAAATACACCTTGGAGTCAAAATTCAAACCCAAATGTTCCCCAAAACATTCCAGGTAGTGGACGGACTTAATCCACCACTTATTCTAGGAGCTGATTTCTTAAAGAAGTATCACGCTAAAATCAATTTCAAGCGAAATTCATTGCGTATATCTGACCCAATCCCAATAGTCGCCTCGCGTGACTTTGCATACCACCTAAGTGTCAAATTCTTCGCTATCCCATTTCCGACTGGTCTCTCCGGCAAAGTCTGCCCACAACCCCTCTTTATACAATCCACAGTCAAGCCGATCACACATTTCACAAGCGTCACTGATAATCACATTCCCTCCCATCTTTATAATTCTTCTCGTAAACCCCAATACATAACGAAGGGCGCTAAGATCGCAAGCTTCGTACCTGGGCCTGCTAATGCGCAGCCCATTAAAGGGAAATGCTACAGTTCACTGCCGCGCCACCCGGCGGCCGTCGTGTAACTGCGCGTCCTTTGGCGGGAACCACCTTTGACGCGCTGCGCACATTTTCGCGCCCGGTGCGACCACGTCTGCGCCGCAACGAGTTGGTTTCAAAGAAATTTGTGCGCACATAGCGACGAATTATTTCCTTTGAGTTTAGATCAAAGTCACACCTCATGTACGACACAATCCAAGTTCAAATATAAATGACCTATGGCTCAGAAAGAAATATACTTCCACTTGGTCTCTGGCCTGTGCTACGCATAATCAAGATGAAATATAAAGGAAAATTTGTCAAGGCGAGCGTGCTAGAGCGACGAAGAGCAACTGCAGCTCGGATGGTGAATCTAAATAAAGCAGTTATCAGCAGTTGTGAACATGATCTTCGATCTGATGAATGTGGTGACGATGTGTCGTGTAGTCAACAGACTGACGATCACCATGGGGTAGTTTCACTCACACGGCACAACACAACAGAAACAGAAGGACTCTTAGACAGTTATGTTGTTGACTATGTATATGACGATGGTATGCTATTTTGTACGTCAATTTTGAAGTTAAGTGTTATATAAATAAACATATATATTTTTGTAATAATCAATAGCAGTCATTTTATGTCATTTAAAAAATGTAATACACCGCACTCAGGGAATACAACCAAAAATCCATTGTGGCTTCCCATACACTACGTGGACCTATCATTTTTTAAATTTCTGCCCATAGTACATATACCACTGCACAATATTACCAAGTTTAGTTTAAAACTGATCGGTCAAATATTTTTTATGGAAGTTTGAATATTGTAATACACTGCACTCAGGGAATACAACCGAAAATCCATTGTGGCTTCCCATACACTACCTTGACCTATCATTTTTTTAATTTCTGCTCATAGTACATACACTACTGCACCATATTACCAGGTTTAGTTTAAAACTGATAGGTAAATTTTTTTTATGGAGGATGTACACCATTCTAAAGAAAAAATAACAATAAATTCATAAACGGCTTGCCGTAGGGTGCGGCGAGACATCATTTTTTTCTTGATTTTTTGTGAAGCAGATATTGTGCTGTCTGTATGTTAAATATAATGTAATTCGCTGTATGAATTTTTCTGTAGAACCAAAATATTATCAAATTATCATAATTCCCATTGGCTTAACATGTGGATCTTAAATTCGCCATACTCAGAAATTTACACCAGTGACCTATACTTTTTATTTTACATTTCGTTAGCTTTATATACGAGCTTACTCTCTGCAAAAAATCGCGAAAATCTATGCCGTATTTAGAACTGTCGCAATTGTCTTTAAATCGTTTGTTGCCATGCGACCAGCTAGAATGTCCATTTAAAAGTGAATAGAATTTTCCCATGTATTATGGCGTCTTCAATTATGTATGTGTATAACTCAACAACTTAACAACATATACTTACAAAATTCACAGCAACTATTAACCATAAACTAAATAACACGCCAAATTTTTTTGATGAATGTGAGATTTACAATCGCGAAGTTTTAGTTGATTTGATGTCGCGTAATGATTTATCGCATAGGTTGGTTCGCGGTATTGAGTATAAGTTTTTAATGAGGCAAGATATCTTTACACAATTTACAGGAACTATGTATCATATATTGTACAACACGAATAAAAGTTTAATGAATGTGAGATTTATAATCGCGAACTTATAAGCATACTACGCATAGACATTTTGCGTGATTTGCTATGTCAGATTCGATAACGCAAAAAGCTGGTTCGCGGTATTGAGTATAAGTTTATAATGAGGCAAGATATCCTTACAAAATTCGTCGGAATCATGTATCAGATATTGCACCATATGGGAAATAAGTTTCATCTATGTGATGTTTATAATCGCGAATTTATAAGCATATTACGCATAGTCATTTTGCGTGATTTGCTATGACGTCAATGACTAGACTGGCGCCAGAAGTCTTCGATTGTGTAGTATTTTTATTAACGCTCAGTGACATTATCAGGTGCATATCTGGATGGTCTAAACGATGACCAAGGCATTATCTCCTGGCAAACGCGCAGGAAATCAAAACGGCTGCGTTACAGCGATGGTGAGTCCAGCTCAGACTCTTCTGATTCTGCATCTGATTCTGATTCGGAGTCTGCAGAGGATATTGCAGAAGAAATTGAAAATTTGAGAGGCGACGCCTACCGTGGACGATCCCTTGTGGGCAAAATTCGTCAACTTCAAACGAAGGCGGGCTTCAACAAGAAGTTCACCATGCAGCCTGGGGACGTTCTGCATGAATTCGGCCAGCACATTCGTAGGTTGGGCACGCCTGCATCCCATGCTCGCAACCAGGTCGATGCGGTCAACAAAATGATGTACTGGAGAGGGATTGAACAAACCCAGTATCATCATATTCCGTCAGCCAAACCATGATACAATAATGGAGTTCTATTTTCACTTGAGCAGTGATATTGACTTTACAGGTCGTGGACTCGGGTTGCAAGCCACATCCATGGCCAACGAGTTCCGTGCCTTGAGCCATTTCCTCACCTTCTATGTCACACGCGTTCATGACGACCGGCCCATGCACACGGACATGCACAAGCTCATTAACTTGGTGAAGGAAGCCATCACCAAGAACCAGAGGAACATTTCCAGTGCGATGACAAAGAAGGTCATCATGAAAGGTAGACAAGGCGTTTTGTTACAGCATGTTGTTTTATCTGTGACAAATGATAAAATTGACAAAAAGCTTGATGAGCTGCTGAGTAAGTACGCTACTAAGAATCTCGGGGTCAAAAAATGTACAAATGGCAGTGAATACCGCTTTCTAGTGGGGTATTTGGTCAACATGCTGGCTCTGTCGAAATATCAGAGACCAGGAGCAGTTTCTGGTATGACTGTTTCTGAAGCAAAGGAGGGGTGTAAAGAAGCAGTAGACCTTGGTCCTGAAATGGGAAAGCGCTTTGAGATTTATGTTGCAGATCACAAAACAGGCGCATGTCAGCCCACCACCTTCTACCTGACACAGAAGGAACGTGATCTGATGCTGATGTTCATCAAGTGGTTTCGGCCACTAGGCAAGCGCAATAAAGTCTTCCTCAGCCAGTCGACCGGGGAGCCCTACAAAGGCCTTTCCAAGCTGATGACGTCATTCCAGAGGGAACGACGGTCTCCCGAGATGTAGTGCCACTGAGGCACGAGCAGCCCTTGACCAGATTATAGCCAAACAGAAATCCAGGTCGTAAGTTGTTAATGTACATAAGCTCTTGCATCCAGTTCCCTCAGAACAACCTGTACCCAGCACCTCAGCATCATATCCAAAGGCATCAAGGTCTGGCTCACCAGAGTCGATAACATCAACAGTGGCCTCCTCCATGAGCTCAGACGCAGAATTGTCGGAACGGGAGGTTATAAAGATCTTGAAGGAGCAGGTCTTCAAAAAATTCCCGCCATCAAGGAATGACAAGCCCCCCAGCCAGGCAGATGTCTTGAAAGTAATGGGCAAGAGTGAATCGCCCCAAAAGGGCACGATCGGTAGCTCCGCCGAGGCCGCAAAGACTATACTGGCTTCATGGCGGGAAGCCCAGTGCAAGGTACGTGCGCATTGCCTCCATTGCCGCTCCAACCTCAAGGGAAAATCGCGGGTAGCAATTGAAGCTCTTATCCGTGACCAATACCCCCGAATGGGGTAATGTTAGCAAAACGGCCAGATGGGCCAAGAGTACCAAATGAGATCGCTCCCCCCCCCCCCCCCCATCCTATTATATTGATGTATATCTTTGATTGGGCTGCCTGCACCCCTCGCTGACACTGTGTGCAGTATCCGCCGAGTAGCGGTACTGTGTCTTTTTGACAATAATGTATATATTGTGTGATTCATATCTTTCTTTGTGTGTGTCCTCCCACCCTCACTGTCACTGTGTGCAGTAACCGCCGAGTAGTGGCACTGTATCACTTTGATAGTGTTGTCTCGTAAGTATTCCCACCCCTCCCTATTTTATTGTATTTTATATATTGTCTAATGTATATTTTTCCATGTATGCTTGTATGTTTTTGCTGTACCTTATTTCACCGTTGTAACATGCATGCAATTTTTTTGGGGGTGTATGGGGTGGCCAGGGAGGGGTAGCACCTCTGGTGGATGACATGTCGTACTCGTCAATGAGTCCACCTTTGGTCCCCACCTGCCACCCAGCTCTCACCTGTGGCTCCAAGTAGCTGTTATCAGCGGCCACACCCCGGTAAACCGCTTCGACTGGCGGGCTAAACCAGATGAGGGTATGAAATTTAAGTATATAGGTTCCGCTACCCAAATCAGTTCATTGTGTAAAAATATCTTGATTATTACTGGAGATATGGCCCGTTGAATTGGACGCTTTCTAAGCCGATCACCACGGGCTCTAAACGGGTCGCTTCCGCACCTAAAGCCCGTGTGTCGCGGCCGCTTTTATATCCTCTACGCTAAGCTCTAAGGCGCGTCCATGCTTTGTCGTAGATCATTGCAATTTTTTTGCTCGTGAAAGTAGATAGGTTCCGCTACCCAAATCAGTTAATTGTGTAAAAATAACTAGAGATACGGCCCTTTGAATCAGACAAAGGGTTAGAGTAAAAGTTTCAGCCTCTGTCATTTCTTCAATTTGCATTCGATCTTAACATAAAATTACCTATTGCTTAAACTAGCTAACAGATATATAACAGCCAAATATTATAGAGATGTCTTAAAAACCGCTTATAAAATGCATGTAAAATCCAATCTCGGACGGCGCAATGTTCACCATGAACCATACAGAAGCGATAAACCTGTAATAATTGATATATTTCGTTGAGGAAATATATCAGCTATACAGCCACGTTAATTTCATTCAAAAATATGCATTAACAATTACATGAGAGGCATTTAACCAACCCCAACTAATGTAAAAAGTTGGTATGACGGTAAAACGACAAAAGTAATAAATGTATCTTTATTAAATTTTGTAGTCGTATTGATCACTATACAATAAATAAATCAAGTACGTTTTATGAAGATTTCATGCAAACTTCCGGCCTTATATCGCCAATACCGGAAGTTCAATCACGCTAAAATCAATTGTAATCGGGTAAAAAAATTCTTCTAAAAAAACCTTCTAAAATAAGTTTTGAATGAAGATATTAACTGAAAGCTGTACAAGGCAGATTCATCTTTATCAAACGCTTTTGCAAAATCGAATGCCTAGAAATCACTCAGTAAACCATGATTGTCGGTTAACGTGCAGGTATGCGGAAAATCCGTAGTGATCTCTTTTTATGTGGTGCGTAAAATACTCCAAATTCTGGCAGATACCTAACGTTCTTAAGCTAATTGTTCATTATCTACGTCATTATTTACATAATGCGGAAATGTTCTGGTTGTTCAATTCTGCAAATTCACGAACGTTTCGTGGAGTTGTTTACTGCGTGCTATTCTTTGTATAATGCCTCATGAAAATATCTTTAGTGCTTGGTCTTAAGCAAAAAAATACCGCTCCATTTGTACCATATGGAAGTAAGTCACGCTGTATTTTTTAAGCTATCATCAATCATTCGAGCGCGTTACGCCATTACGGTTTCACAGCTGCCTGTCAGACGCTAGACGGCACATGGAATATATCGTGAAAGATAAGGCAACGTTCTTTTCTGGAAAGAATGATTTAGCTCTAACGTAGTAATCATTTAGGTCGATGTGGTCCATATTCTGTTCGCTATAATAAACGCAAATGAAATTCTGATCAGCAGCCCGTCCGTTCGTCATACGCCAACGCATATACCTGGAAAAAGCAACGTTAGCTTTCTGTCAAACAGTTTTTCATAGCTACTTAATTGAATTGGTGCTGTTGGCATGCCTTGATTATCGGAAATGATTCTCCAAGAGAAATTGGGTTAATCGATGGAGTACGTTTTCCTTCCTGTTGGTTATAAATCTTGCAAATAAACAATTATCAAGTGCTTTAAAGTAGAAAACTTAGGTAAAATGATGCCCTGTCGAGCACAATGTGTTTTAGGAATTATTTCGGTGTAGTAGTAATGCACGAATAATGATTCACAGGTCAGTGAATCTTGTTGTGATTTCGTGCACCTTTTCCCCCGTTCTTGTATAATTGCTGAAATGACACTTATGTGACCCCTCCTTTTTTTTGGGAGCACCAAATTATCGATGTTTTATCCATGTTGGTGCCTTGAAAATATATCAATAGCTTTATCAAATCTATCGTTGCACTTTATGATGTTTTTATTGCTATTCTGCACTCTATCTAGATGTCGTAAATAATTGAGTGAGTATATCATCCTAAATACAACATGGTACCTATTACAGCCGGGGTCATGGAAAAGACTCTGCTTTTCCTGTGCCATTTCCACAATCAATAAGAAATCGGCCATACCGTAGATATAGGCCATATCATTTCGGAATATACCCAAAGGTCTAAGTGTGAGGTCAATTCAAATTCAGATGTAATCGCAATGTTAATTTTGGGATGATGCCAGATACAGTATAACACTAAATGTTTGGTTTAGTGCATTGTAAATTTGTGCTTTGGAAATTGTATGTGCATTCGTTTGGTATAAGTTTGATGAGCTAGGGTATGTGGGTTATAGCCCCGATAGCCTCACAATAATAAAGCAAGCCAGAAGCTCGTTAAGCATTTAGATAAGCAGGCATATTGGTAAACGTTTGGTTTATGTGGCATTTAATAGCACCGTACCATGCGTCTTACTAGTAATAGTCTTATGATACCTTAACCAGCTTTTAACCTCGCACACCTTTTCATGTTTAGCGGCTGGCGATCGCTATTGCATGTAGGCCTACCTCAAGGCTCAGTCACGATCGGGATACACCATTGCCAATCTACCAAGACTAAATAATCCACATACATGAAGACTAGCTAACGAGTCATTATGTACACATTATGTGACCTGGGACTATGCATTGGATATTGTTGGCTTCTGGACATCTCAACATAACTTGCAATGAAGTGAAAAACACTGCATTTCCTCTATGGATGTGGTTCTACAGAACGGAGTTTAGGGAATAGTGCCTCTGTAGTAGACTGCTGACACATAAATGACCTACATAATTTTAGCGCGTCTCACAGCTCATCAAGATTAAATTCGGTTTTGGTTTTACTATCGTTTTGTTTCCTGAATGCCAGACATATTCCGTAGGGTAGTTGCTAATGTGCTGTGAATAGACCTACTGCCACCTGAATGAAGACACAGCTTTTTTTTAATCGGTGATTTCGATGAACTTATCTCACTAATGTAGGCCTCGGGATTAGCCGCCTGCATGCCCTATCATACGTTGATGGTTTGTAGCGTGCGCGTTGATGTCTCCTACCGCAATATTGTTCGTCCTTCCTTTAAAACGATTTACATGATTTTCCAAGCCTAATGTTGGATTTAATCCGCGCATTGTGTCCTGACTAATTAGGTATGCAGCAAGAAGGGTCATTTTTATACTTAGTATTTGATTAACAACGCATCCAATGTTATTTGATAAGTACGCATCATGCAACTTGTCATGTAACTGCAGGCTTCTTTTCGGTTCTTCAGCTTTGAAGGCCTCTGTAGGGCATTGAGGTGGTGAGACCGAAGGGGAACTATCAATGCATTAGCTTGCGGTACACAACCAGCCGCAACACTTCACTAATACGTTAGTGATTTATCCAAAACAAATGTGCTTTATATGGGGTCGAGTTCCAAGCCTGTAACCCACACACTCGGAATACTAATACTCGCATCACTGTGGTTGTAATACAGTTTTATGGAGATGAGAAGCACTGACTTCCTCAAGAACCAACTGAAATCGAACACATTTCCATGCAACTGACCATTCCTTCTAGTCTCATATATTGGCGAATATATGGTTAATTGATCTGCCATTGTAGGCCCCAACGAAATAAAAACATTTGATATCCATCCGGAAACAACTTCTACTCCCTGTATACTTTGTGGCCTCGCGGGGACGCACACGAAGCACCCAAGAACTGCTACCGAGGAGAGGAAGTATGCAGCACCCTTATATAACTTCCATGATGGAGTTTATGCAGCAGCACAATCGACGTGTTACCTTACGCCCAATAAAATCTTCCACAGAAGATGACGTTGATTCATGACTAGCATCAGCGCTAGGGTCCATCCATGACCCACCTTAAATGCGTATCAAGATTGATAATAGTTTGCTGTAACGTGGACGGGTTGGTGGATCCACGAATTTTAGCAGATGAAATATGAGCTACTTTGAAGTACATTATTACCCATTCTAAACACGCCGAACTCTCCTACATTTTCATTTACTGCTACTTACTGTGTCGATTAGAAACTGCAGTTGATTGATCATAACGTTTGATCCCTTTAGCCCAAATCACACAGATTTGCTCTTTCGCTCTGCAATTGTTGCGTACGATTGGCAGTATTTGTCAGTAATCTGCCATCTATCAAAGGTTTTCAAATTGATTAAACATTTCACTCTCAGCAACTCCACCAATTAAATAGGAAGCATTGATTCTCTGGCAACACCAATAGCGCATTTATGTATTGTACTGTGTATCCTACACTCCATATTTGTTATTTCCTTACGCCGCCAATGACGGCATAACATATTGTCGTGCTTGTTCATTCAATACTGCCCTTTACCAGTCGTGAATGATTGATCTTCAAACATAGCACACAAAAATATCAGAAATGCCCATTTGAGAGTCCAATGGTGCCATATTTATGACTAACGTGCACAATATGTCAACCTTGAAGATATATTGAATTGATGTTGTCATTCTGAATATTGTCCTAGTTACGCGATAACAAATTACGTTGTGTCATTGTAAACCATTGGGCATATCCATATGGTACATTATGAATCAAAGTAAGTCGCAAAGACCCAATCGCGTGAGTGGTTTTTTGACACGGCAAACAGTTGATTAAGTATGAAAATGTTTCCATAATTTCTCAAACGAACTACATGATGCTATCGCAGATAATATATAGGCTTAATGAATAGTGCAATATACTTTCTAGCATTAACACACGAGTGGTGGCAAGTGCTGGCGAGTGGTGGCAAGTGCTGGCGAGTGGTGGCGAGTGGAGGCGAGTGGTGGCGATTGGTGGCGTCTGGTGGCGGTTGGTGACTAGTGGTGACGGTGGTGGCGAGGTGGCGAGTGGTGGCAAGTGGTGGCAAGTGGTGGCAAGTGGCTTTAACCATATATCAGTTAAATAAATTCCTGAATTAAATGCGAATCATATCGCAAAAGGTCAGCGATACAAAGGATATTCTGGACTCAGAATGGGATAGCTTTTCTGGGATTTATTTATTTTTGTGCTCCTGCGCGCGCGCGCGCGCACACACACACACACACACACACACACACACACACACACACACACACACACACACACACACACACACACACACACACACACACACACACACACACACACATACACACACACAACCCACACACACACACCCACACACACACATACACACAAACAGACACACACACAGACACACACGCATATATTTAAATATAAATATATGTAGATACATCATTATTTACATAATGCAGAAATGTTCTAGTTGATCAATTCTGCAAATTCACGAACGTTTCGTGGAGTTGTTTAGCGCGTGCTGTCCTTTGAATAATGCCTCTTGAAAATATCTTAAGTGCTTAGTCATTAGTAACGAAAGTGGAGGCCCATATGTACTGTAGGGAAGTAAGTCCTGCGCTGTATCGTTTTATAAGCTATCATCAATCATTCGAGTGTGCTACACCATTACGGCAACGCAGCTACCTGTCAGTCGCTTGACGGCGTTATTCAAGAAGTAGCATGGAATAGTCCGTGATAGATCGGGCACAAAATGGACAAAGTTCTGTTCTCGACGAATGAGTGAAGCTCTAACGTAGTAATCAGAGCTATTTTTTAGGTCGATGTGGTCCATATGCGGTTCTTCATATTGAACGCATTTGAAATTCTGATCAACATCCTGACAGTCCGTCTAACGGCAACGCATTACCTGGTATAAAGCCACGTGGGCTTTAAGACTATCAATTTTTCATAGCTACTTATGCTGAATTGGTGCTGTTTATTTGCCTTTTCCGAGACAAATTGCATTAATCGAAAGAGTACGTCTCCCTTCTTGTTGGTAAAAAATCGTTCAAAAATATAACCATCAATGGCTTTATAGTAGAAATCTAAGATAGAATCTGTCGGGCAGAACGTGTACAGGATCTTGTAACAGACTCGGCTTTACCTCTACCATTTCAGAAATCAAAAAGAAATCGTTCATACTGTAGATATAGGTCATGTCATCTCAGAATACGCCCAAAGTTGTCATTGTGTAAGGTCAATTCACATTTATATCCAATCGCAGTGTAACTGACCCCAGGATAAAGTATAATACTAAATGTATGTTTTAATGCATTGTAAATTTGTACTTAAGAAATCATTAGTGCATTCGTTTGGTACAAGGTATAGGTTGTATAAGCAACTGTATGTGGGTTATACCCGCGAAAATCTCACAATGATTAAAGCATTTAGATAAACATATATATTGGTAAACCTTTGGTTAATGTAGCATTTAACATAACCGTGCCAGGCGTCTTATTTGCTACGGATTTATGTTACTGGGCATGTACGCAAAACTCAAGCACAGAATACTGAGTTATAAACATGGACGCTCATAAGTATAGCCGTGATGCTGTTCTCGTGTAAAATAAGGATATTGGTGGTACAAGGAAGAAAGCATGTGCCACTAAGACCTCGTTGGTTCGTTTGATTCCCACAGCCAGGAAGACTCGTAAACGAGTCATTATGGACAGATTATGTGACCTTGGAGAATGCATTGGTTATTGTTGGGTTCTGGGCATCTCCTCAAAACTTGAAATGAATTGGAAAATCCTGTCGGTCCTCCATGGATGTGGTTCAGCGGATATGGGTGAAGGGGACATTGCAAATGTTTTACGACAACACTTCATTGTATTGTCATTGGCCTCCGTAGTGCACTGCTCACACATGAACATACTTTCGTATCTCACAGTTTACAAACATTTGGTTTTTGTTTTACTATCGTTTTGATCCCTGAATACCTACAATATGCCGTAGGATAGTCGCTAATGTGTTTTGAATAGACCTACTACCTTCTTCATCCTTGCAAATGTAGTTTGCCACCTGCATCAAGATGCTAGGTGATCTAGAACACAACGTTGACACAAAATGGCCTACATTGCTGTTACTGGACTGATGTTTTCAGACGCTTTGCCAATGCTCATTCTTGAATCATCAAAAGGCACGAATAGTTCATATATCAGCACGAATAAGTATGATGCTGGTTGGATTACAACATGAGGCGCATTCACGTTGCCACCGTTTAAAGGTCAATTGGTAACATATGTTTCGTTACTCAAGCTATGTAGAAACTTCACTGAGTGCTTAAAAAGAGGAAGATCATCAGCTGTTTGCCATGCCTCATTTGCAACGAACGATTGCCTGTTAGCATTTTTAATGTGTGGACATTTATATATATATATATATATATATATATAGATATATATATATATATATATATATATATATATATATATATATATATAGATATATATATATATATAGATAGATAGAGATATATAGATATATATATATATATATATATATATATATATATATATATATATATATATATATATATATATATATATATATATATATATATATATATATATATCTCTATATATATATATATATATATATATATATATATATATAAGGCACGCCATCCCAATTCTCATGGGACATGCGGTAGACAGGTCTGTGAGGGTTGGGGCTATCGGGCGCGTTGCCTAGTCAGGAAGGTCATGTGGCTCTGGAATATGGGGTATGTATGAGGAGAGGGGGGAAGTGGCAGGTGACATGTAGGTCACTTGTGGATCTGGGAAACTGGGGCGTATAATTAATATAAGCTGTTAGGGGTTACTCCATCAACTGATGACTGAGAGGGTACGTTATGATGAAGGGTAGGTTTGTTATCAATTTGGCACTCAACATATCCCTCTCCTTTTAAGTGGATAAATATCCACAAAAGAAACTAGGTCCCTTCATGGGAGAAAAAAAAAGATCATGGGGATATTCTAAACTAAGGGTTGGTTGGTAAGGAAATGACTGTATACTGAGTCGAAATGTGGAATGCACATTCCAGTGTACATTATATCAGAATTGTTAAATCTTATGGTAAAAAAAAATTCTAGTCCGATTAACTATTTTTCAGCGAAATCAAAATATTAATGGTATTATTATTACATTGTTATATATTTTACTTTTATTACTATGCTTATTGTTGAACATGTGAAATGTTGGTAGATGTCGTGCAGGCTTGCCAATTTGCTAGAGGTTGAAATCCAACCATATTTTAATTTTATGTGGGGACATGGTGCAATATCTGTGGCTAGGGCATCTAAATTACTCTTAGATACCCCGGCTGTACTCGGAAACTGGCACTATAGATGCCGAAGCATCGATAGCGCCAGCAGGAGCATTGTGCGACACTCCTAACCCTTGTGAATCCGAGCCAAGCAGAGAGTTGGCCTCTCTGTGCACCTCAACGCTAAAACTAATTAACATTGGGGGCCTACCTGGCGTGGGATTTTAGTTGGAAAAGGGGAGAGAAGCAAGATTATACATGCAACAGTAAACCTGACTATTCTAAAGGAGGAGAAAGTTGGAATATAAATATAGTCTGAACAAGTCATGGTCGTTTTACTTACATCTAAACTAGCAAAGCAGGGCTGATGGGTAACAAGTCATGGTCGTTTCACTTGCGTATGCCCACTGCTTTCATTTAAGCTGAAAAATGTACGTAAAAAAAACTTAAATGTGATTCAATCATTTACACAATAAGAATTATTATTGACGTGAGCTTTCCGAACTGGTGGGTCCATTCGATCCAGGCAGCAACGTGATACTTGAAGATCCTCGGACGGTTGATCATGTCAAGCCTCCCCTGGCTGAAGTGATCTGTTCCCTTGACCAAAGACGCTACTGAACAAGTACAAACTCATGAATACTGTGAACAGAGCACGGCATGACAACCACACTGAGCATAACTAAACTACTATAATAACTAAACAACACCAAGTACACATGGCTGTTGATGCGTAGTTTGCTTATAACCCGAAGCAGAACTCGACGGGATATCGACAGGACATGCCGTTATTTGTCTATTCCTTCGACAACCTCGTGGCGTGAACTGTCGGCCCTCAGGGACATCAACTTGAGCCACTGACCTAGCGCGTTCCTGAGGATTAACTGCTGGCCCTAGAGAGAAGGGGTGTGGCGCATGTTGTACAAGGCAGATGCTATGTCCCCACGTCGCCTCCTGGCGCACGCCTGTAGTACGGGGAGGGTGTCTCTGATTGGCTAACAACATTTTACAGACAGCTTAAGCTCAACCTAGGCTTAGCTGTGGGACGGAATTGGTTCTAAACTCATTATACCAATCAGTAGGCAGTTCATCCTTATACGTCTGGGACAAGATCCTGCGGGCTACCTGCTACCTGAAATGTTGACCATGATACTTACTGATCTCCTCAGATCTGTGATCCGTGGTTATGGTCACCATTCGAGCTTCACATTAATAAAACCTAAATCACACATACTTTCTCAAAGACGAATTAGATTTCCGAAAGCCAATGTTAACTGTTTAATTCTATGATCTCTATCCATGGAACGCATATCATGAAATTTAAGCGATGTATTAAAATATCGGGGTGTTTGGTTAAAAAATAAGTGGATATTTGAATGAGCCGCACTATATCCCTAATATGGGGATTGTATGGATCGACTATTGAGGGGAAACAGGATTTATCTAATTCTAGACCCTATATCTAAATACATTAATACAATACTAGCTAAATATCGCATTAAGCGCGGCGTACACCGACACGGTAATTGAGCGGTTGTTTAATTGTCGGCGTGTGAATTCACACCTTAATACACGAGGCACTAAGCTTAACAGAGGGGGTTGAATTTGAACAAAATAATGATTCTTTGCAGCAGAATCTGACCGCAGGGGCTGGTGGTGTGTGAACCTCAAGGAACAAGCAGCCTCAGCTGACCTTGCCGCAGAGGATGGTGGTGTGTGCGAACCAATTAAACACGCATTAGGCGATACTTAGATTTAAATGGCATATGCGTAGGTCGTCACTATTATACAACTTCTTTATAGATATCTACAGTTCCGATGGGAGGGTTCAAGAAGCTGTTCAATTTCGCGCTTAACTCCCTATGCACCGCAGCGCATTTTAGTGCGCAGAGAAAGGACGGACCAGGCAAATGCGGGGCGCATGCGCTAAGTTCTGGGATGCGCCAGTCAATAAGCTTATCGCAAGTGGTGGTCGAAAACGGGTCAGTTTGTTTATTGCACGCAGCGCAAGTTCATCGCAGA
This sequence comes from Urechis unicinctus, assembly GCA_034190875.2. Classification (NCBI taxonomy): domain Eukaryota; kingdom Metazoa; phylum Annelida; class Polychaeta; order Xenopneusta; family Urechidae; genus Urechis; species Urechis unicinctus. Next base: position 16,716,401 of record CM067352.1, on the reverse strand, counting down.
TTAGCTAATGGGCCCAGTCCGATTTGGCCGGAGTGTTTTTATGACTCGTCTGGTCTTGCAGGCATGTTAACCTCCTATTAATGTAACAACAGCTGTCCGTGTGTAAACTTTTGAATCAGTCGTGTCATTAATGGGCTGCGCATTAGCAGGCCCGGGTATGAAGCTTGCGATCTTAGTACTTAGTGAAGAGAATTTTTAATAAGAGGTGGAATGGACGTCTCAACTTACACTTCTTGAATCAGTATCTATGAAAGTACAGTATCTATGTCTTAACTATAACTATGTTACACTACCAATAGTCTAAAGCTGCTGCTGTGAATGCGAAGACGAATTCGGGTCATTAAATCAAATGAGGTTATCAACAGATAAGTGGCGAGGTCACTAACATAAGCAGATGTGCTGACCAAGTTGGCCAATTGGAACATGACCTGCATAGCAATGACGGGTCTTCCAGAATGCAGGGAGACAGCGGGAAGCTCCAGGGATAGGTGTTGGCGGGAAACTGTTGACAGATGTCCTTTGAGAAGTAGGGTCTCGCGAGAGTTGGGGATGCGAGGCGAGGGCTGACAAGAAGCTTGTTTGAGGAGGTGATGTCAGCAAAGATTTGGTTTGTGGAATGGGAGATTGCGGGAAAGACACTGGGTCGGTAGAGGGTAATCTGGGGTCGAAAATTGATGGTTTATTTGGAGATGGTGATGACAGGGCAAAAGCCAGTCATGATCAGAGTCAGGAGGGGCTGGTGATAGCGAGACAAAATTCGGTGAAGACTCAAAGCTTGGAGGAGTTAGTGATAGGTCGACTGGAGTAGGCTGAGGAGAAGGGCGAAGAGGGGTTGTTAAATAAAGTTCAAGTTGTTATAAACCCTACATCTGGAGTTCGAGTCGCCATTATTACAAGTGCGTATCGTGAGCATCTCAACACCGCAGATCACGTTACGACATATATATATATATATATATATATATATATATATATGAGATATATATATATATATATATATATATATATATATATATATATATATATATATATATATATATATATATATATATATATATATATATATATATATATATATATATATATATATATATATATATATATATATATATATATACTTATCGAAACCGCTCGAAAACAATACCGCTCAGTGCATTTACCGCTTAAACGACACATTAATGGCCCTCATGGGCCGTTAAAGTTTATGCCCTTTAACATATTGGTTATCCCTCTGAAAGATTGCTGGTTTCTGTCAATGTCCATACCGTGGCGCTGGGTTTGTTTACCAGCGCCAGATGAGTTTGTCAGCTTACGCGATCCCTTCTAGATATAATTGACATTTCACAATTGTGCTACTCACACACATGACGCTCATTTTGCAAGGGAACAACATTTCAAATGTGGTCTTTGAACTAAGCAACCATGCGTAGGAATGTGTAATTTTGATATTTTTATTATACAGCATGAAAGCATGCATTACTTAATTAACATACATTACTAGGCTTTCAGCCACTGCCATTTTCACAGAACATAACTATCTACGTCGAAGATGTGTTCGTTTGGAAGACTACTTTATGCGTTCCTTTTGGATTAGGTTCAGTATCTTTGCAGTGTATGGCATTAAATTTCTAATTAACGTATTTGAGTAGGTAGCAGTTTATTTTACAGCATTGGCAATACTAGGAACAATAGCAAAAGGCAAATACATATGGTAGTTGGTGTGTGTGTGTGTGTGCACGTGTGCGTGATTGCGTGCGCGTGTATGTTATAAATTCGACAGTTTCTTAAAGCCCATCTTCTTTATATCATCAACACTTGGAAGGTTGAGATGCACAAAATAAGAAAGATGTTGCAGTGCATTGCAGTTTTCATGGTCGAGGCCTTCAGGATAAAAAAATGAGACATAAACGCCGAAGACCTCTTCATTTCCGCGACCGTGGGGATACGGTTACGTTAGGTGAGATCACAGCAAGGATATGAATGTGGTCACGCTCAGGAAGACGGTAGGGTCACGACGGGATCATGGTGAGGTCACCGTTAGTACTACGATAGGGTCACGGCGGTGATTAGGCAATAGTATCGGGGGATGATGGTTTGGCATCTCGATGGAGATTTGGTATGGTTCTAGGGGGTGGGGAAAAGGTGATTTCTCGGCGGGGAATAGTGTTGGATCATAGCGACATTCCACAAAAACTACAGCCCCACCTAAGTTATCAGAAGGTTAAAATCGAAGCCTCGGTCTTATCGTGTTCATGCTTTAGTTGTTGCCAATGGACCACTATTCGTGGCCATTCAATCGTTTCTTTCATGCCATTGACGTTTTCTGTGTCTCTTTTATTGTATCCATGCATTTAGCGATAGGCGCATACGCTCTGCTTGCTAATTCAATTCAATATATAACATTCAAATTTTCCTTCCAACTTTTCATTCGCCTATGTCGTAATTCGCTTAGCTATTTCGCGCCTTGCTTTGCCAAAATACCCTTTCCTATTTCCATCAACAACTGATATAATCATATAAAAATGGACCAAGAGAGAGCCAACAACAACAACATTAAATAATGGGATAAACGAATTTCCGCGAAGCTCCTTTAAAACGACGCTTGCATTTAGCCTATGATAAGATCAATCTGCCAGAAAACAGCACGCGAGTCATCTACAGTTAACTTATCAGAAATGAAAGCCCTTTAGGGACTGCAACAGCTCACTGCTACCATAAGTGAGATCACTCTTACTGGCTATTCAGTGACCTTTACCATGAGTGAGCAGCATGCCAGTCGTCAGGCGGTGCTACAATAAAATCCACGAATGCAAACTGCACTGTCGAAGCATGTTGACAATGTGGTGTCTTCCCCCTCTCCCGACAAACACGAATGGCAGTGATTGTACAAAACACCAAACAACATTCTTCGATAGCGGCTATATAGTAATTAAACAATATAATAATAATATGCCAAAAGCTTACAACCGGCACATATTGCAAAGCTGCCTTGTTAAACAGGTATTGATTATATGTAGCATGCAAATATGACATAGACTTGGGACTTTGTTAACGCACGAAAAGACTTGTGGATTAATTATCCATTAAATATGATGCCTGATCAGACTGGTGCCATCAATCTGTTTAATTATGGAAGTGCACTTATCTTAAATAGTCTCAACAAGGCCTGTTGAATGCATGCATAGTCCATGACATTCTGAAACTATATTAACATTGTAAATGCTAACATAAGAATAGAATTATGAACCTGAGGTCGCTAGTGACGTCGAGTTCCACCTGAGACTGTACAGTACGGTTTATATTAATCATCAATTAGGGCCTTCATGCAGATCAGATTGAGTATCTGACGTAAAAATACACGCGTTGTGCCGATCAGAGAAATGTTGTGATTAGTTGTTATACATTTATGAGAAGGTAGCTTGAGAAATCAAGTAAACTATAGTCGCTTGCGCAAAGAAGTAACAGAGTGAAATGGTGAAATCTTTTCAAATATGCCCGCAATACGCTTGCCATAAGTGGCTGCCTCAGGAAAAATTACGTTAACCAACAATTGTACCGAGCAAGCACAAGGTATTCCTCCTTGAATCACTTTGTTCATCGGATAGTGGTACTAAAACAATAATTCTGCTCTGATATCTTAGTGGTTATGTCACGAAATGATGCTGATGATGAGGTGCATGTTATATTACAACTGATAGCCACAAACTGCTCACCCAATGGAAGTGGTCGTTGCAACATGGTCCTGCTTGGCAATTGTATGTCGCACGATAAACGGCCCCTTTCATTAGGTGGGCCGTTTTTGACCATCAACTTGTAATACAACCAGCACCTCATCACCAACTTTCAATAATCTTTCCTTTTTTTTCGATCGAAGTACCGTTTGTAGCCGGTGTTGGCTTTTCAAGCTTTCAGGTCTCCGTTATCTGCTCTTTGAGGTGAAAAACTTAACTACTTCCTACCAATGCACCTACCTATCACCCTATAAACCTACCAACTTGCACCCCTGCATGCCTTCCAACCATACCTACCAACCTACCTACCTACCTACCTACCTACCTACCTACCTACCTACCTACCTACCTACCTACCTACCTACCTACCTACCTACCTACCTACCTACCTACCTACCTACCTACCTACCTACCTACCTACCTACCTACCTACCTACCTACCTATACCTACCTACCTACCTATATCCACAAAACGATCGCCATTGCAGTTTAAGCCATCATACTAAACCGATGCAACTCCTTATTTTTCTTAAATAGTCTCAACAAGGCCTTTTGAAGCAACTTCTGCAGCTGACATTCTGATATCTGCATTAACATTTTAATGCTAACTGAAGAATTTCATTGCTGATACCTTATATCGCTGTAAAAGTCCATGTTACACCTGATTATGTACAGTACCGCATATATGCATCAAGAATAGGGATTCTGCAGATCAGATTTATTATCTGACGTCACTAGACTACCAGTATCACATAGCAACTAACATGGTTGTTTTGCAGTAGGTATGCCAAATGTTGCTGAAGGTAGCTTGACTAGTCAAGAACATAGTGGCTTGCGCTAAGAGTGACATAGTGAAATATGAAATCTTTTCAAATATGCCCGCAATATATGCCAGAAGTGGCTGCCTCAGGAAAAATTACGTTAACCAACAACTGTACCGAGCAAGCACAAGGGTATTTCTCCTTGAATCACTGGTCACTAAAACTGTAATTCGCTCTGATATCTTAGTGGTTAAACACGAATTTGGTATCTGTTGATGAAACAAAAACGCATATTACGACTGATAGCCACAAACTGTCACCCAATGCTCGTGAATCATGTCCTGCTTGGCATTATGTCGCACGATAAACGGGTTCCATTTGGGCCGTTTGCGACCATCGACAAATAATACCCCACACCTCATCATGCTTTCAATGATTTTCCTTTTACTTATCGAATTACCGTTTGTAGCCGGTGATGGCTTTTAAATCTTACATGTCTATATACTGCCTAGAGGTGAAAAAAACCTACTACCTAACTACTATTAGGGATAACCTTTGGTCTAGGTCAAAAGATAATATTGGTTTACCTCTAAACACACATATATACCTACCCTACCAAGACATACCTACCTACCTATACCTACCTACCTACCTACCTACCTACCTAATACATACAATACGATGACAAAACGATCGCCACTGCAGTTAAGGAATCATACTGCATCGATGCAACTCCTTATTTTTGGCTTAAAGTCGTGATCGAAAAGTTTTGAAGCAACTTCTGCAGCTGACATATCTTATATCTGCATTTGCATTTTAATGGCACTGAAGATTTTCATTGCTGATACACATAAATCTGTAAAAGCCATGTTATAAGATTATTAAGCCGCATATATGCAGAAGAAGGGATTCTGATACACTTTATTACCGGATCACTTGACTACCAGTATCACATAGCAACTAACATGGCTGTTTTGCAGCAGGTAATCAAATGTTTATGTATATTTTCTGACTAGTCTGACCACTGTTTTATACTACGATGTATATGAAATATGATCTTATGTCCGGCATGCAGCATATCGCACGGACCACCCTGAATTAGCTCACTGTATGCGGTGTTTGTTACTGAAAACAAAATTTGGTATCTGTTACTGAAAACAAAAACGCATATGACGACATCCATTACCTGTCACAGAGACGAAATTCTTGCAAATGCTGGTGAATCATGAAGTTTATCAATATTTAATTGGGTTTGATTTTGCCTTTTTGCGTGATCGACAATTAATCCCCACAGTGGGATGCTTTTATGATTTGCATTTACTTAGCGAGCGCCAGGATAAATAAATCTTACATATATACACCTAGCATTTAAAATTAAACTACTCTAGACCATTAGGGATAATATTTGGTTTAGGTCAAAAGATTGGGAAACGCAAGACAAAATTTAATATCAAGGTACACATCAGAATAATCCCATGGGAATACATCTGTAATGCATGCGGCGAAGATACGGAGAGTATTTGCATATTGTGAACTATTGAACTTACAGCAAATGAGCATCCGTGAAAGAATAATAATATTTATGCGTGCACGCTGTGTGCCTCACATGACCGAGCATAAATTAGCAATTACTAAGTTTGTTAAGCTTGAGTCTGTTGATAATATAAGCATTATCCAAAGAAGACACCAGATGTTTGAGGGTTACACGGTCAACAGACCATGTGCAGCAGAAAATCACTTTATGTATAAACACCAGCTATTCCCACATGTATAAGTGACATAAGTGAGTATATACATACATACCCATCCACCCACTGTCCACTCCCTATCCCTTCCACACTTCTGCTAACACGCATACATACACGCTCGTTATCCTACTTTATTAGCAACGCTGTTCTGATTCCGAAAGCTGTCTCACATTGTCTGATTCTTTCCATACTATGTGGCCCAAAACCTGACACTAATTAATTCAATAGAGTTATCGGAAACTACGCCTGGCTAGCACAACGCATTGCACCGAGCGCGATAGTCACGATTGACGCTTTTATGCAACCCCGACCCGATTGGAGAGCACATGATAACGGCGCCTACAGATTAAACGAGTCAGAGGAAATCATTCTATTCAGCTAACATAATATCGTCCGGTTTATCAAATAATCCCATGAGAATTTATCTGTGTGCAATTGGCATATCCATGTATTATATTGCTCTGTTCGTTAATCGTATGATACCAACTCATCAGTGAGAATTAATATCGATTACGACGCTTCTCAAGCCTCACTAACGAGTCGTTGATGCATTGTTGATCAATATTTCTGATAGTTTGCATTATAGATCTATTTAGCGATAGTGCACTCGTCCGTTCTCTTCAACAGAAAAGGGATAATCAACTGCACGCAATTTCAAGCTGCTGTTGAATCTAAAAGCTACGGCTATAACAGTTGCTATCCACAATATATGTGCCTATGACCATCCCCGGCAATATTGACAACATCAGTGTATCTGGGACAGGAATATTGTATGATGACTACAACCAGATGTATGTATGTCTTGTACCGGTATGCTGTAGTATGTATGTATGTATGTTTTGTATGTGTATGCATGTGTATGTATGTATGTATGTATGTATGTATGTATGTATGTATGTATGTATGTATGTATGTATGTATGTATGTATGTATGTATGTATGTATGTATGTATGTATGTATGTATGTATGTATGTATGTATGTATGTATGTATGTATGTATGTATGTATGTATGTGTGTGTGTGTGTATGTATGTATGTATGTATGTATGTATGTATGTATGTATGTATGTATGTATGTATGTATGTATGTATGTATGTATGTATGTATGTATGTATGTATGTATGTATGTATGTATATGCATGCATGTATGTATGTATGTATGTATGTATGTATGTATGTATGTATGTATGTATGTATGTATGTATGTATGTATGTATGTATGTATGTATGTATGTATGTATATGTATGCATGCATGCATGTATTTATGTATGTATGTATGTATGTATGTATGTATGTATGTATGTATGTATGTATGTATGTATGTATGTATGTATGTATGTATGTGTATGTATGTATGTATGTATGTATGTATGTATGTATGTATGTATGTATGTATGTGTGTGTGTGTGTGTGTGTGTGTGTATGTATGTATGTATGTATGTATGTATGTATGTATGTATGTATGTATGTATGTATGTATGTATGTATGTATGTATGTATGCATGCATATGTATGTATGTATGTGTGTGTATGTATGTATGTATGTATGTATGTATGTATGTATGTATGTATGTATGTATGTATGTATGTATGTATGTATGTATGTATGTATGTATGTATGTATGTATGTATGTATGTATGTATGTATGTATGTATGTATGTATGTATGTGTATGTATGTATGTATGTATGTATGTATGTATGTATGTATGTATGTATGTATGTATGTATGTATGTATGTATGTATGTATGTATGTATGTATGTATGTATGTATATGTATCTATGTATGTATGTATGTATGTATGCATATGTTTATGTGTATGCATTTATCCGTCTACATAAGAAGCATATAGAGGGTGGATATTGCTGCTCATTTTCGTTAACTTGCTATGCACAAACGGTAGATTAACGCCCTCAGACTGCGCCCTGAATTATTGATAACCAGGCAGATGGTGAGCGGATCAATCTATTGCCACAGAGCGTCAGACTCACTTGAGACCTTAGTAAACAAGGTACGCACAATGACTATCTGAGAGGGCTTGCCACGTTAGCTCCTTATATTGCCACATCGACTGTGCGACTTGCCTTTCGGGCAAAATAAGTGGAAGATAACTGCGTCCACTCATCCATACAGATTACATTTGGGATATTGTATCTAATTCAGCGTATTATGATAGGTAACCACGGTATAAAAATAACTCACTAGGCCTTCACAAAATAATAATAATATATGAGTAAGAGACGATGACACGACGAAAACCCGTTTGTCGGCTTCTCCTCCATCGCATAGCTGATGCTGCTGCCGTTATTACAAGTGAATCAAATATCTAGACAATCGTAGAAGGGGTCAATGACGTCTGCGATGCTAGATATGCCGCTATATTTCCAAATTTTATCAAACGTTTACCAATGGAGCATTATCATGGATTGGCGATAGGTAATTTACTGCTGCTAATCCCACCTTTAACATCATCCGGTCTAACAACATCCGCAAACAAATGTAAAACGTACTAAAGGCAGGATGTCTGTGTATAAGGCTGGGTTATCAAAATGTGCACAAACAATTTCGAGGTTATAAAGATACCACCTACTAACTATACATACTGGATTCCCTCTCTGAGTTTGTATCTAAATATGCAACGTGCTGGTAACTCATATTTTAAATTTGAAGATATGAATGATTTATAAATCGGCTTATCTGGAATATTTTAGTATAGTTCTATTATAGTCATTATTAATTGGAAGAGTGAGTTACGATGTGATGCTGAACATTTGCAAGGTCACCTCCTTCTGTAACGAACAGCAGCTCGCCATTATCCAATCGGCGTATAACGGCAATGTGGAATGAAGTCCCAAGCATATATCATTGTAAGATGTCACTATAACGATATAAGCTGTCAAAATAAAGTTCACAACAACCGCACCTGTTATCATTTAAGCGAGCATAGACCTACATTGTTGATTAAATAGAGGTGCCAATATATATATACATTAATGTTATCTGAAATTTAGAATATATAACCTCTAACCATTTGCTCGTTTTGATGAAGGCGATGTTTACTTTTAAAATCGACAACTGTGTGATGAATGACTAGTGTTAATTATTTGCCTTTATGTATGGACATGTGATGCCGATAGTCCAATGGGCGTCTTCTGTACAGAATAACACAGTCGGAAATTAAGACATTTGTGATCAACAGTTGTACCCTGCAGCAAAGTAAGTCGGGGTGTGTTGTTCTTTCCAATCCGCAAACTTTGCAATAATGAGCCAAAAACATAGCTCTGAGGAATCAACTGAGGTGCAGAAACGTGTTTTTGGAAATGTAAAGCCTTAAATCGTATGCGACAGCATATAGCGCGGTAATTCCTAAACCTGATGCAGCTATTTACATTGCAAGTGTTTCATTCTGCCAAATATGGGAGAAACTTTTTTTCTTGACGAAATTAGCTATGTCAAGTAATGCAGTGCGTCATTTAATATAAAATGAACAGTTGGGTGCCTTTCTGATGATATTTTGTATGGTTGCCATAAAATGCTGAAGTTGTTGGTTTCTGTAAGACGTATAAAGCAGTATGATAATTGAGTTGGCAGATACATCCGACAAACATGTTTCTAATCACTGGTAATGTCTAAGCAGGCATAACTTCAAATTCAATATGCTGTGAACGGATAATAACGGTTGTCCTACCGTATTATTGAACATCATACCCTCTACCGCAATGTCGCCAGTAAAGAGCCCATGGGTCATGTTAAAACGACCACCTTGTGACCTCCTGAATGATGAATTACTTTACCGCATTTCGGAGTGTGATCATGTTAAAACCTCAGCCTGGGATAGCTACACGTAACTATCTTATCTTTTTATTTCTGGCAATTCTTTTCAATCTTACTTAATCAAGCACTGTTGACCTAGCACGTTAAATCCTAGGCAAAAGAACTCTCATATCGGCCCTGTAGAAGGTAGCATCAGATCATCAAAACACCAGGGGCGAATGCCTCGCCTCGTTTAATCAAACCAAATTATGTACACCGTAGATCTTAGTCGCACAATTATGTGGGCAATGCGGATGGAACTCGAGAAGCGTGGGCGGAACTGAAATACTGTTTAGCGCTTTTCTTGTGTATCGATGGTTGGGTTCAGATTAGGTGGAATTTCCTAGTGCTTGCATCTCCTCTTAACTTATATCACTGGCCTTGCATATGGTGATTGTGGTGGCCAAAATACCTTCTACATAGCCTGAATGGTAAATATGTGTTAATTGGTGATTTGAAAGTACAAATTATAATTGTAAAAGAGAAGTTTAGAAACAATCCCTGCCGTAAGTAGGATAATTCAGCTCTTTACTCACTGTGTGACCTCTTCCTTTGTGTTTTGGCCTGTTCATGTTTGCATCCTGCACTCTGCTTCTTTGTCGTCGGCCAGAATTTTCATAATTGCAATGAATAATCAGAAATCAGTTATAAACCTTTCGATCAGTTTGATATATGATTTCGCCGTCCAAATGGTAAATTGAAACTCTTATTGAAAAGAGTCCTCATCCTTATAGCTCAGCAACATCCGCAGAAAAGAATAATTGTATTCCGGCTCTGTAACATCGAGGCCGTAAACTTGACGCCATAAAATAGCTCAGTTACTTAAGATGTAGAGCCAACACATTGATATATATATATATATATATATATATATATATATATATATATATATATATATATATATATATATATATATATATATATATATATATATATATATATATATATATATATATATATATATATATATATATATATATATATATATATATATATATATATATATATATATATATATATATATATATATATATATATATATATATATATATATATATATATATATATATTGCAATGATGCAATGTTTAACACCACTGCGATCTTAGCAATTGATCCGCGCGCTTATGATATATTTTAGTTCTTCTCTTGTAGGGAAGTAACTTCCAATGGTAATTGCGTGAAATGTTAACAGTCTTTCTTGATTAATATACCGTGTAATGTAATGACAAACGTTCGAGGTCACAGAGTTAATTTAAAACGGATGCGTAATTTGGTGATACAGAACAAGTCACAGCTGTCGTTGAATTAGTTTGAAGACACAGTGCGTGGAGGTTTGCATGCAAAGAATCTTACGTACCGTGGAATTCGATCTCGTCGAAAAGTCTGTTTTATGTTTGAAGCTCCGTCACCAACGCAATAGATCATCAGACGAACAGTTTACAAGGAAAGCGCTTTGGCTTTTCTCATTGTTATCTAGTCAGTCAATAGGAAACAAGGATATGCGCGAAAGCTGAAGCACTGCAGCCAACAGGCTACACCAGCATGAGTGTGTTGTTCGACGCCTTGTCGGGAAGGCGTGCGTGTTTCTGGATTCAATTTTTAAACCATAAAACGTCATTTATAATGCTATCATGTGAAGGATACACACGGGCAAGATGATGAGGTGCATGTTATGTTACAAACTGATAGCCACAAACTGCTCACCCAATGGAAGGGGTCGTTGCAACATGGTCCTGCTTGGCAATTGTATGTCGCACGATAAACGGCCCCTTTCATTAGGTGGGCCGTTTTTGACCATCAACTTGTAATACAACCAGCACCTCATCACCAACTTTCAATAATCTTTCCTTTTTTTCGATCGAAGTACCGTTTGTAGCCGGTGTTGGCTTTTCAAGCTTTCAGGTCACTGTTATCTGCTCTTTGAGGTGAAAAACGTAACTACTTCCTACCAATGCACCTACCTATCACCCTATAAACCTACCAACTTGCACCCCTGCATGCCTTCCAACCATACCTACCAACCATACCTACCTACCTACCTACCTACCTACCTATATGACAAAACGATCGCCATTGCAGTTTAAGAATCATACTAAACCGATGCAACTCCTTATTTTTGGCTTAAAGTCGTGATCGAAAAGTTTTGAAGCAACTTCTGCAGCTGACATATCTTATATCTGCATTTTGCTATTTAATGGCACTGAAGATTTTCATTGCTGATACACATAAATCTGTAAAAGCCATGTTACAAGATTATTAAGCCGCATATATGCAGAAGAATGGATTCTGATACACTTTATTACCGGATCACTAGACTACCAGTATCACATAGCAACTAACATGGCTGTTTTGCAGTAGGTAATGCCAAATGTTGCTGAATATTTTCTGACTAGTCTGACCACGGTTTTATACTACGATGTATATGAAATATATGTCCGGCATGCAGCATATCACACGGACCACCCTGAATTAGCTCACTGTATGCGCTGTTTGTTACTGAAAACAAAATTTGGTATCTGTTACTGAAAACAAAAACGCATATGATGACATCCAATACCTGTCGAAAAGACGAAATTCATGCAAATGCTGGTGAATCATGAAGTTTATTATTATTTAATTGGGTTTGATTTTGCCTTGTTGCGTGATCGACAAATAATCCCCACAGTGGGATGCTTTTATGATTTACATTTACTTAGCATTATCAGGATAAATAAATCTTACATATGTACACCTAGCATTTAAATTAAACTACTCTAGACCAATTAGGGATAATATTTGGTTTAGGTCAAAAGATTGGGTAACGCAAGACAAAGTTAATTCAAGGTACACACATAATATCGGGTAATAGCGGGATACATCGATAATGCGTGCGGCAAAGATAAGGAGAGTAATAGCATATTGTCAACTCTTGAACTTACAGCAAATGAGCATCCGTGAAAGAATAATAACTTTATGCGTGCGTTTGTGTGTTGCATGACCGGCATAAATTAGCACTTACTAAGTTTGTTAAGCTTGAGTCTGTTGATAATATAAGCATTATCTAAAGAAGACACCAGTTGTTTGAGGGTAACACTGTCAACGGGCCATGTGCAGCAGAAAATCAGTTGATGTATAAACACCAGCTATTCCCACATGTAAAAGTGACATAAGCGAGTATATACATACATACCCATCCACCCACTGTCCACTCCCTATCCCTTCCACACCTGCTAACACGCATACATACACGCGCGTAATCCTACTGAATTAACATCGCTGTTCTGATTCTGAAAGCTTTTTCACATCATCCGATCTTTTCAATACCATCTGGCCCAAAATCTGACCTTAATGTTATTCAATAGAGTTATCGGAAATTACGCCTGGCCAGCACAACGCATCGCACCGAGTGCGATAGTCACGATTGACGCTTTTATGCAACCCCGGCCCGATTGGAGAGCACATGATAACGGCGTCTACAGATTAAACGAGTCAGAGGAAATCATTCTATTCATCACACATAGATTCGTCAGGTTTATCAAATAATCCCATGAGAATTTACCTCTGTGCAATTGGCATATCCATGTATTATATATCTCTGTTCGTTAATCTTATGATACCAACTCATCAGTGAGATTTAATATCGATTACGACGCTTCTTAAGCCTCACTAACGAATCGTTGATGCATTGTTGATCAATATTTCCGATAGGTTGCATTATAGATCTATTGATCAATTTAACAGTGCACTCGTCAGTTCTCTTCAACAGAAATGGGATAATCAACTGCACGCAATTTCAAGCTGCTGTTGAATCTAAAAGCTGCGGATATAACAGTTGCCATCCACAGCATATGTGCCCCTGACCATCCCCGCCAATATTGACAACATCAGTGTATCTGGGACAGTTGAACTCCATGGCAAGACACAAAGCAAAAGTTGTCACAGTGATTAGAGTGGCTCGAAGACGTTTGATGTAGTTGTTCTGCAAGCTTGTCAGGCCAGGAATATTGGACGATGACTACAACCAGACATAACGAGTCGTACCGGTGTGCTGACTATCTATATTTTTGAATGTATGTATGTATGTATGTATGTATGTATGTATGTATGTATGTATGTATGTATGTATGTATGTATGTATGTATGTATGTATGTATGTATGTATGTATGTATGTATGTATGTATGTATGTATGTATGTATGTATGTATGTATGTATGTATGTATGTATGTATGTATGTATGTATGTATGTATGTATGTATGTATGTATGTATGTATGTATGTATGTATGTATGTATGTATGTATGTATGTATGTATGTATGTATGTATGTATGTATGTATGTATGTATGTATGTCTGTCTGTATGTATGTATGTATGTATGTATGTATGTATGTATGTATGTATGTATGTATGTATGTATGTATGTATGTATGTATCTGTCTGTATGTATGTATGTATGTATGTATGTATGTATGTATGTATGTATGTATGTATGTATGTATGTATGTATGTATGTATGTATGTATGTATGTATGTATGTATGTATGTATGTATGCATATGTTTATGTGTATGCATTTATTCGTCTACATAAGAAGCATATAGAGGGTGGATATTGCTGCACATTTTCGTTAACTTGCTATGCACAAACGGTAGATTAACGCTCTCAGACTGCGCCCTGAATTATTGATAACCAGGCAGATGGTGAGCGGATCAATCTATTGCCACAGAGCGTCAGACTCACTTGAGACCTTAGTAAACAAGGTACACACAATGAATATCTGAGAGGGCTTGCCACGTTAGCTACTTATATTGCCACATCGGCTGTGCGACTGGCCTTTCGGCTAAAATAAGTGGAAGATAACTACGTCCACTCATCCATACAGATTACATCTGGGATACTGTATCTAATGCAGCGTATTATGATAGGTAACCACGGTATAAAAATAACTCACTAGGCCTTCACAAACTAATAATAAATGAGTAAGAAACAATTTCGAGGTTATAAAGATACCACCTACTAACTATACATACTGGATTCCTTCTCTGAGTTTGTATCTAAATATGCAACGTGCTGGTAACTCATATTTTAAATTTGAAGATATTAATGATTTATAAATCGGCTTATCTGGAATATTTTAGTATAGTTCTATTATAGTCATTATTAATTGGAAAAGTGAGTTACGATGTGATGCTGAACATTTGCAAGGTCACCTCCTTCTGTAACGAACAGCAGCTCGCCATTATCCAATCGGCGTATAACGGCAATGTGGAATGAAGTCCCAAGCATATATCATTGTAAGATGCCACTATAACGATATAAGCTGTCAAAATAAAGTTCACAACAACCGCACCTGTTATCATTTAAGCGAGCACAGACCTACATTGTTGATTAAATAGAGGTGCCAATATATATATACATTAATGTTATCTGAAATTTAGAATATATAACCTCTAACCATTTGCTCGTTTTGATGAAGGCTATGTTTACTTTTAAAATCGACAACTGTGTGATGAATGACTAGTGTTAATTATTTGCCTTTATGTATGGACACGTGATGCCGATAGTCCAATGGGCGTCTTCTGTACAGAATAACACAGTCGGAAATTAAGACATTTGTGATCAACAGTTGTACCCTGCAGCAAAGTAAGTCGGGATGTGTTGTTCTTTCCAATCCGCAAACTTTGCAATAATGAGCCAAAAACATAGCTCTGAGGAATCAACTGAGGTGCAGCGTGTTTTTGGAAATGTAAAGCCTTTAATCGTATGCGACAGCATATAGCGCGGTAATTCCTAAACCTGGTGCAGCTTTTTACATTGCAAGTGTTTCATTCTGCCAAATATGGGAGAAATTTTTTTTTCTTGACGAAATTAGCTATGTCAAGTAATGCAGTGCGTCATTTAATATAAAATGAATAGTTGGGTGCCTTTCTGAGGATATTTTGTATGGTTGCCATACAATGCTGAAGTTGTTGGTTTCTGTATGACATATAAAGCAGTATGATAATTGAGTTGGCAGATATGTCCCACAAACATGTTTCTAATCACTGGTAATGTCTAAGCAGGCATAACTTCAAATTCAATATGCTGTGAACGGATAATAACGGTTGTCCTACCGTATTATTGAACATCATACCCTCTACCGCAATGTCGCCAGTAAAGAGCCCATGGGTCACGTTAAAACGATCACCTTGTGACCTCCTGAATGATGAATTACTTTACCGCATTTCGGAGTGTGATCATGTTAAACCCTCAGGCTGGGATAGCTACACGTAACTATCTTATCTTTTTATTTCTGGCAATTCTTTTCAATCTTACTTAATCAAGCACTGTTGACCTAGCACGTTAAATCCTAGGCAAAAGAACTCTCATATCGGCCCTGTAGAAGGTAGCATCAGATCATCAAAACACCAGGGGCGAATGCCTTGCCTCGTTTAATCAAACCAAATTATGTACACCGTAGATCTTAGTCGCACAATTATGTGGGTAATGCGGATGGAACTCGAGAAGCGTGGGCGGAACTGAAATACTGTTTAGCGCTTTTCTTGTGTATCGATGGTTGGGTTCAGATTAGGTGGAATTTCCTAGTGCTTGCATCTCCTCTTAACTTATATCACTGGTTTTGCATATGGTGATTGTGGTGGCCAAAATACCTTCTACATAGCCTGAATGGTAAATATGTGTAAATTGGTGATTTGAAAGTACAAATTATAATTGTAAAAGAGAAGTTTAGACACAATCCCTGCCGTAAGTAGGATAATTCAACACTTTACTCACTGTTTGGCCTGTTCATGTTTGCATCCTGCGCTCTGCTTCTTTGTCGTCGGCCAGAATTTTCATAATTGCAATGATTAATCAGAAATCAGTTATAAACCTTTCGATCAGTTTGATATATGATTTCGCCGTCCAAATGGTAAATTGAAACTCTTATTGAAAAGAGTCCTCATCCTTATAGCTCAGCAACATCCGCAGAAAAGAATAATTGTATTCCGGCTCTGTAACATCGAGGCTGTAAACTCGACGCCATAAAATAGCTCAGTTACTTAAGATGTAGAGCCAACACATATGATATATATATATATATATATATATATATAGATATATATAGAGATATATATATAGAGATATATATATATATATATATAGATAGATAGAGAGATATATATATAGAGATATAGAGAGATATATATACATATATATATATATCTATATAGATATAGATATATATTATAGATATATATATATATAAATGTATATAGATATATATATATATATATATATATATATATTTATATATATATAAATATACATATAGATATATATATATATATATATATCTATATCTATATATATATATATATATATATATATATCTATATATATATATCTATATATCTATATATATATCTCTATATATATATATATAATGCAATTGATGCAATGTTTAACACCACTGCGATCTTAGCAATTGATCCGCGCGCTAATGATATATTTTAGTTCTTCTCTTGTTGGGAAGTAACTTCCAATGGTAATTGCGTGAAATGTTAACAGTCTTTCTTGATTAATATACCGTGTAATGGAATGACAAACGTTCGAGGTCACCGAGTTAATTTAAAACGGATGCGTAATTTGGTGATACAGAACATGTCACAGCTGTCGTTGAATTAGTTTGAAGACACAGTGCGTGGAGGTTTGCATGCAAAGAATCTTACGTACCGTAGAATTCGATCTCGTCGAAAAGTCTGTTTTATGTTTGAAGCTCCGTCACCAACGCAATAGATCATCAGACGAACAGTTTACAAGGAAAGCGCTTTGGCTTTTCTCATTGTTATCTAGTCAGTCAATAGGAAACAAGGATATGCGCGAAAGCTGAAGCACTGCAGCCAACAGGCTACACCAGCATGAGCGTGTTGTTCGACGCCTCGTCGGGAAGGCGTGCGTGTTTCTGGATTCAATTTTTAAACCATAAAACGTCATTTATAATGCTATCATGTGAAGGATACACACGGGCAAGAACGATATTCGTATGTTATTAAGCTCACCCCTATATTCTCAGCAGTTTATATGTAGGCAAATCAGGACACTGCATTTTTCAAACTAGCGGATTCTCATATTCTCATATTTGGTCATGTCATATACTACATGTATATCATTTCATAACACAAGATGTTGGAGTAACAACAAATTGACGGGAACTTCTAACGCTTAAATAATATCAGCATGGAAGAATTAGTATAATTATAACCGATCACCAAAGAAGTCAAACGTTCGAAGAAATCCGATCATGGATTAGACTTGACTAAATTCATCAACTGCTAATTATGTTGCCTGAAGGCCTGGTTCGAGCAGATTATTACCACACTACCGGTGCACGTAACTTAAATTCCTGTTCTATCTGTAACCCAAGACATGTCACCGCTAAATACACGGCATCGTGCCCTCAGCCATGCCTTGAGCGACGGAGATTGCATCCTGTTTAATCCGACGTTTTCAAAGAATAGGAAATTACATTAAATATATTAGTTTCAACACTTCCAACCAGGTATTTAAAAAAAAATAAGAAAATTCATGATTTGTAAATAAGTAAGGAAAGCCAAACTGTTCAATTATAGAATTCATCAGTTTTCTTGATGCGCGCATGACGAGAGTGTCATAAAATTATTTGCAAATATTCAACTCCCACGGCACATATTGCCTTCCATAGTTTCCTTTGCATACGTTTTGATTCGGCTTTAATTGATTATTAAGACTCCATTAATCTCATAATTCCATTCGCAATGTACAGCAAATTACATAGCACCGTTGTCGAGCAAAGCACCCAAGTGATATGGGATATACAGGTTTACGCCATATACTGGTGGTAGGTTGATGATAGTAACAACAACAGTGAACAACGATCAAACTCTGCAAAATCACAGGAAGTTTCTCAACCGCTGTACATTGACGTATTTTTGTTGTTATTCACTCATTCGTACCATACTTATCATGGTATTTGAATGATGCGCTGTACTTGGAATATGCTTTTTGCAGCATTGTGTTGATCTTTCACATATGCTATAAACTCTTGGTACAAATATGGAAAGGCTAGAATGTGTACCACCACCATCAGTCCAGTATAAGCAACAATACTAATCAGACATAATTTTTCGGAGGATAATTTATCTATGTCTCACCCTGTGTCTTATGGTTATCCGTTGATGGAAACGTTTGCCTACACATTTGTTCTCTCCAATACAATTGTTTTATTGTTAAGACTTCAGAGGTAATAGCTGCTTGCACTACTGGAAGTCTTATAAGCTACCGGAATCATAGTGGTTACTGCTTGGTCCGAGCACTTACCGTGTACGGCTGAAACAATGGCGCCGCTTAGCAAAGTTTGCATGAGTTTGCTTCCGCGTGTTAATTAAGTTTTAATGTTGATTTGAGATATAAAGGCGTAGCATTATATCGGTTTATACAAGATACTTGGTTTAAAGTTGTCTTAAATCATTAGCCATAACACTCACGTACCTTGTGTTTTAGATTAGCTGTATGTTCTATATTTGGGTTAACCTATTCTGCTTAAAGCGTGCTAAACTTCTTTAGAAAACATGGCATGGTTTTAGAACACAAAAGTAGTGATTTATGACTGCATTAGTGAGTCGTAACCTTTTATGAGTCCGTGTTTACGATGCATCATAGAGTAGGTTATACAGTATATGGTATTCCAGTAATTGATAGTTTTACAGTTTTAGGCAGGGAATGGAAGAAGATTGCTACTCAGGAGAAGGCACAATTACGGGGGCGTTTTTCAGACGCTGCCCAATGAAACGGAAATGGGAGGACACAAAGTGCCTCATAAACCAAGTAATACATTTCGGCTGCATCTATTACCTGTTTTGCGTCTGCATCAACCTGAAACAGCCTCTTGTGTAACCGAACCTACAAATATTGCATGGCCTGCAAACACTATTCGAAGAATCTAGTAACTAAATTCACTAACAATATAACTCTCATCGTTCATGAACTGATCATAGAACATTTTGTTTGCACCATCCGAATATTCGCGATTTAACAACCCTGTGCTAAATGGATAATTCTTTTTGAATCGATTTAATCGGCGCGCATCTTAAACGTTCAAGCATGTAAGGACTAGTGTCCATTTCGTTGAGACCCTTTTGTGTTTAGGTCATCTCAACTCAACATTGAATAAAATCGTAGTGTTATATGAATGTCTAAAGAGTTAAGAATGTTCTGAAATGACTAATGCGTAATATTCCATCCAGCATGGTTGGCGTGATCTCCTGTTGCAAACAAACGATATTGACATTACGTTCCCGCAATATGGTGTCATAAATAGCCATTTTATTACCATTACCGGCGTCAATCGAAAGCCACTTATAATGTATGAAGACACGAAACAGCTTTATATCATAGCATCCGAAATTACCAGAGCATACGGAAAAAGATGAATGTAGAAGATCGTTGAAACAGCACACCTTGCATTTGTTGCTTGATAGCCCGTGCAATCAAGTATGTTTGTTTTATTTTTGCTTAGCAGTAAGATATACACATAGCATATTTAAAGTGTGTAATCACTGGATTAGCTGAATGCAGCTTTAGGTCAATCGATACCCCAAACCGAATTCTTATGCTGTTATTGCATTCGTCAGCCAAAAGGTATTGAGTATACAAGAACTGGTCGACATCAATATAATGCGATAATATAACCAGCCTTCTGAGGCAATATTCAATTGATCAATAGAATAAGTACTATAAGATGCTCAGAGGCTACTACGTTATCAAAGAGCCGTATTCAAACAAATGTATTTGTAAACTGGCCAAGAGAATAGTTTCTGAACCACATTATACAAGGTATTTGCTAAATAATATTCACAGACTCGTAAAAGTCTTATCCACAACAGACCATTTGATGGCAAAGGTTAATGTAACACATATATATATATAAATATTTATATATATATATATATATATATATATATATATATATATATATATATATACATATATATATATAAACATATATATATATATATATATTATACATATATACATACATGTTATATATATATATAAATATTCTTAAATATATATATACATATATATATATATATATGCATATATGTATATAAACAGGTATATATAAATATGTATTGATACATATATATAATATATATATATATATATATATATATATATATATATATATAGATGTATACATATATATGAATATACATATATATACATATATATATATTTATATATTTATATATTTTTATATATCAGATATATATATATTTATGTATATATATAGATATATATATATGTATAGAAAATATATATTTACATATATGTATATATATATATATATATATATATATATATATATATATATATGCATGTGCATATATAACCATATATCAATGTATATATATATAAATATATAAAAACATACATCTACATATATATATATATATATATATATATATATATATATATGAATATGTATACATATATTTATATATATATATATATATTAATATATATATATCTGTATTTATATCTTTAAATACTTAGATAAATATATGTATATATGTGTGCCTATGCATATAAATATATATATATATATATATATATATATTGATTGATATATATACATATATATATATATGAATATATTTATGCATAAATATATATTTATCTATAAATTTATATATATATATTTATATATGTATATATATATATATATATATATATATATATATATATATATATATATATATATATATATATATATATACATAACATATATATATATATATATATATACATATATATATATATATATATATATATTTATATATATAATATATATAGCCGAATAGATAAACACGCATAAATAAATATATATATATATGTACACGTAAGTATACATATACACACGCGTAATCATCTTCTTTTTAACACTGTAAGCGCCTGTAGCTTCATGACGGGTTTTTTTATCGTGAAATACGATGCAGTAATCTTTCTAAGTTGACTTTGGCCTTGTTAATATGACGGAGCATTTACTTCCATAAAGATTTCACTTTCATCAGTGGAGTATCCAGAGTCCTCTTAAAGCTTATGATTAGCGCAATGCTTATATAACCAAGCTTAGGAATGTAAGCAATGACATGAGTTTTTGAGGCAATACTACCGAAAATCAAATTTTCATATTTTGTCCTCAACAAGCTGTTTGACGCTTTGTTGAGAAACTTGTCCATGGAATCATATCAAATGTGTGCTGTGATGATTATTTCCATGATCGCATATATGATTCTTGCCATCCATACAAAATGGTATTGCAAGAGCCCATCAATTGCTGCATAATTGCATTGCTTTCATCCAGCTCATCTCGTGTTTGTAAGATGATATGAAGCATGTTATGACAGGAACTTAATTGCAACACTTTTCTACGGCCATGCATTGTTGGGTAATATGATTTGCCGTGGTATTTGCGCATTTGTAGACGTTCGAAATGGCTAAAATGCAGTATTGTGGTTCTTGATTGATGACTCATATCCTTGATCGCATATATGATTCATGCCATCCATACAAATAAGTATTGCAACATCCCATTAATTACTCATGTTCAGTACATGGAACGACACAGCCACTATGCACAAAAGATTGATAACAACATCAGGTGTAATGTGATTGCGCTATACCCAGTGGTCTAGTCATATCTCGTATTATAAGAGCGTATTTACTTTGGATCTTTCACGTTGATGAATAGAGTGATCAAGTATAAGCTTGTAATAAAACACGCCTGGCCAGTAACGTTTGTAAGGTTATATTGCCATGTTACATGGTTTCTTGAAAACAGCCATTTTATATATACATGAGGAGTCCGTATGGTAGATGAACTATGCTAGGATTTTATATGCATTATATATACATTACATCAGTACTGGCTGAAAGCGTGAGGACTCTTATTGGGCTTTCCCGTATTTAAAGTGGTATTTTGATACCTGAATAATAGCATCCATTTGCTTGCATACTGCTATTAGCTCCAACTAATATATAATTCATCGATTATATGCCCACTTGCGTGACTAGAGAGAACAGCCTAATGATCATTACCTTAGCATCCATGCACTTTATCAATTAATGTTGATTGAATTGCGTGTGCTATTATCATTCTGTGCGACGCTTGGTACTGCGCTTTTACTCCACCCTTGTATTCAACGTTCTGTAGTCGTTAAGAAATTAGCTGTTTTAATAAATGTGTGCTTTTAATAAGCTTGCAGGTAACTGATACCAAAAATGAGACGATTTTTGAACTCGTTTGAAGGACACGCATAGTCTGGTCTGATATATTCTTGATTTACCACTTATGAGAGTACCACAATTTCGACACAACTATCATGTATATCGGTGGCCCGCCTCTGAAAACCATGAGTTTTCCGGTTAAATGGTCTTAGTCTAGCACGATTTGCATCTACAAGCTGCTATATTTGAGTAATAATACACATCCTTCAAAGACAAGAAATCAAACCTTACGGAAACCCTAGAACTAGCAGAGGTCAAAGATGAGATTCATTGTAAGGATATTTTTTCCAAGAATAGTATTGAATTTCACAAACAATGGTCATGATTTTAGTTGTGATTCACCTTTACAGGAACTAAAGTAGACCTACTAGTTGCCTACATGTATGTAGTAGAGACCTACGCAATGGTACATTTATTAGACAGGTCAATCGAGAAATATTTCTTCGCTCTACACTTGATCCATTTGCAATACCCATACCATTGTCGCTTTGTTCGAATCAACTGTTGCGTGTGGAATGTGGAATGGTAACCAATTGCACATGGAAGGGTGCTAATACGAACCAAATAGGTGTAAACACTTCCAAGACACATATGGACGTGTCTTCATTTCATAGTTAAGAAGAAGAAGAGGGAGAAAACGTGGAAGAAGCAAACGCAAAAGACACAGCAGACTGCTCGGCAATGATATTAGAGGAAATGTAGCGTAAACATAATGCCATTAACAAATTGCAGTCATTAAACAAATTGTAGTCATTAAAGAGATTACTTTTTGATCACTATCATATTTGGAAACCTATATACACAAGTTATAACACAGAGGCATGTATGTCTGCATATCAATCTTTAAATACCATGAACCAGACATACATCTAACAAGAACTAAATCAGACGATCGAACAGGAAGTAAAGAGGGCAGAAGACAAACAAACAAACCCATATACTTTGGCCATAATCACGTTAGCGCTCGTATTGAGATACAGACAATATATATATATATATATATATATATATATATATATATATATATATATATATATATATATATATATAGATATATATAATATATATATATATATATATATATGTATATATATATATATATTTGAATGTATATATATATATTTATGTATATATATTCATATATATATATATATATATATAAATATATAAATATATATATATAAATATATATTTATATATATATATATATTTATTTATATATATATATATAGGTATATAAATTTATATATAGATATATATCTATGTTTATATATATGTATCTATATTTATATGTATACATATATATATAGATATATGTATATATATTTGTATATATATATATATATATATATATTTATATATATATATATGTATATACAAACGGCACTCTTAGCATTATCCATTTAATATATTGAGGCAACCTGTAGATTAATTTGATTACCTCACTTTCTTTTTCGCGCTAGCAATCATGTAGAGGTAATGGAAATATTCATAATCCGATTTGCCAAATTATGGCAAGCCTTGGTAATGACGTCCTTAAGCGTAGTGTGGTGTCCGGCAACCAAGGAAGCAAAGGTGTCTGATTCCATAACGCGTTCATTATTCAACATTTTGGCTTTTAAAGGAAGCTCCGAACCAAGTACGCCATGAACTGTACAATGGGTCTTTGACAATGAATATCGTTTTTAGAGCAACGCCCGTATCAAAAACGAATAGGTAACTATAATATTCATACCCCATAATAAATTTGTCGACAGTAGGCCTAACATAATCATCAGTCAAAAAGCTTGAGTACTTTGGATATTTGCTCACAGATAATGAAGGCTTAATACTTCGGTAAAAAATTTTTTGGGCGATTCGGTACAATTTTCATTTTGATTCCATATTTGTGTGGTTTCGGAATTGACTACACAATCCATTAATGTTATTGGGCACACCAACTCATGATTTCTCGATAAAGGCACATTAGAATATATTGATATATATATATATATATATATATATATAAATATGCTTATGTATGTGTTTATATATGTAAATATATGACGTGGGCTGGCTTATTTACACGAAATATAATCTCTCAAAACTGATAACAAAGCGATTTTGTTTTACAGCATTAATGGATAAACTTGCTTCATATCTAACACACAAGATTATATGCGTCGATCTAACTGCGATGGATTGTTTAGTTGCAATAGCGACTGATTGCTTAAGGTTGCATATTCACATTTTCTCAAATAGAGCGCCGGTTATGGGGAAAATATAACATCGTTCTACGATTTGACGCAATATATGTTGAAAAAATGCTACTTTTTGGTGGTGCAAAGGAGTGAATCTCATAATAAGTCATCGTAAGCATGTCTACATATATGCTCGCATGGAAGTAGGTGTTCCGTTTTGTCAACAGGGCTTCCATCAAAAGTAAGTACTGAACGTACTAAGCAGCCGCATTTCAGTGAAAATGGAGAAAAAAGATGAACATCGATGTTGAGCAAGAAGCTGAAAAATATAGAAATGCTCAGTTATAGAGACTTCATCAAAATTACATAGGAGGGAGTATTTGCATTCTGAATGTGCCACATACATGCATTTAACAAGAAATCATAAAAAGCACTTTAGTGCAAGATAAAGGTTCAATATTGATTTAAATCAGTGCTGTCAGCTGCAGACACGGCGCTGATGCCTCTTTTGTTTGCGTCTGGTGTATGCCTTCAAAAGGCCGAAATAATGTTTGGTCATGAGTGTTGAATATGTATATTTGAAAAATTAAAAGAATATTTTGATTTTTACATTTAATTACCGAAAACTTGATCGCTAAACGCTACTATTGGCTCATAATGATCCCAGCTACAACAAATATTATTTTTATAATCAATAATAACTTAAAATTACTTCAAAATTTCGGTATTCTGCAAATATACACAAGTATATATGGGCATGAAAGGTTTTATTTATACGTATGAATTCGAATCTTGACAGTTCGTGGACGACCTAGAGCACCAAAAGTATATACCAGTAATAAAATTGAATTTCACACACTGGAGATTAAGGTTACTAACCAGGAGTGTCGGAGGCTGGAGCGACGGTGCAATAGAACCGGTTTCACTATTCGTCGTGATCATTACATGAAGAGGCGTAATTAGGCGCAAGACGCACAAAAATGGATACGAGTGCAATATTTAAACCAGAAGATCGAGGGCGCTTAATAGAAGAAAGGCCGTTTTTCTAGCTGATTGAGTCACTCTTTGATTCAATTACCTCACATTACTTACCTAAGTCTGGTGACATCCTTTACTGACTATTGTATCAACCCAGAGCGAAAAGGTAAGAAAGTATGTAGAACTCCAGGCATCACACCAATCGGTCGAACCCCCCTTGGGAATTATCGAGACAATGAAAGTCATTCCAGTCATTAATGCACGTGACACATAACATCGATTGCGTTTGCACGAAACTGTTGTTGACTAGACCAACCATAATAACATATACGAACATAACAAATAGATAAATCGTACCTTATGTGTGTGAGCTGAACTAGCCTTGTATACTTGCTAAAACAAACGCTCACCACGTCTAAGATCGTCATGTCTGAACGCACACTACGGCACGTGAGTCTTTTTGAGGAAGGAATATACAAAACATCATACACATCGTTCACAAGATATGCCTTGTGAACGATTCCTTATTCATTTCGCGCAAATCAACGTACACCTTTGTAAAGAACGAGTGCCGGAAGCAAGTGAAGATAAACAAATTGTTGACAAGAGCTTGTCAATTTCTTGTAGGATATAAATATAAATTGCCTTCCCGTTCAGTAGCATAATGAGCTCTTTAAATGATGAAATAGTGATTAAGACTGTAATGATGACCGTATTATGCATCAGTCGTGGTGATGTTTTTCCTCTAGGCTGTTTTTTACGCTCTATTTACTAGTAAGGGTATTGTTAATTACATTATCAGCTTCTTTCACAACCATATATTAAACAATAAATGCATATCCTGCATCGCCATCATTAGGCTATAATTAAAACAAGGTTTCGCTCATAACAATGAATGCATATCCTAACTAGGTTTCGCCATCTATTAGGCGTTCTAACAGGGGACAAGTGTATACTCCAATTCTTAGTATTATTTTGGAATGATAAATGGTTTATATTCATTATCACGGAACTGCTTGTATGGTTGTGTTGGTTAGGGCGATATCATACAATAACAAATGATTGCAATATCCGGTTGGAAGATTAAAGTGACAAATTTATTACCAATGAAGTTACAAAGACCTCAAGGGCTTGTATGACAATCCGGATTATGTATGTTGAAGTAAAGATACTTTCATTGTCTGTAAAATGAACATAATGAAGCTATCTCTGCGAGACTTATTTATAATACGAATCGAGGCGGTATAGGCTAGAGATAAAAACTCTGATGACTCAAGAAGCTCATATCACCAAGAGTTACTTACGATTGTGCTGGTGGGCGGGGAGTGGGCGTATGGGATACGGACGCCAGTCGTGTGTGGCTTGATGTGTAGGCCCCTACATAATGTACTGCGGTCAGCATTAAAATCTATGAATGCTACAATTTCTTTATAGGTTCTATGAACTACAATTTCTTTATACATTTGTGAATCGTTGGCTTATCTGGGCCCATGTTTTACGGTGCCTCTAGGTGTAGGTTACAGAGTATGTGGTGTCCAGCAAAGGGGTCGTTCTCTACTTTCAGACAGGGAACTGATGAAGATAGCCACTCAGGAAGAGGGAACGATTATCATTTACAATGCTGCTATTCAGACATAGAAATGGAGCGAAGAAGAGAATTGCCTCACAAGCTAATTGTGACATTTCTGCTGCTTCTTCTACCAATTTAGTACCTCTGTAATTATTATGGTTGCATCTGCATCAACCCGATGATGCACGTTTTGATATACTGAAACGAGTTACTTAGCATAGAATACAAGAGTGACATAGTCCCGCTAGCGCTTTATAAAGAAAGTTCGGACACTAAATGTACTAACATATTATTTATTCACAAACGTATGTTTTGTACTAGCTGCTAGGCGATTGCTAAAAATTGATTACGTGTAAATAAATATGATATACTTAGCCATCATCTAAATTTGAATATTTCTAAAATATTCAGGAATTTCCCTTTTGCCAATACCTATACTACTTTGTACATGAAGAATTCAGGAATGCGCTGACTTTTGCCAGTATGTTTGATACTAATGCTGCTGTTGTATTAGACGAAAAATTCGATAATCTAATTTCTTGAAAGTTCCAGTCCCTACATCTTTTTATACATAGAGACATGTCCTAGAGCACCAAAGTAAAATTACCCAAAAGTTACCGCAAGTAACAATTAAAGGCTTGCCTTTTGCATTGCGCAAGCGCCCATGTATATTTCAAGGCTTATGACCACAACCACTACCGTATTGTTTCGAGCACCTTAAGTTACTATCCCAAAATGATAAATCATCAGCGATCTTACCATATACGGTCGATTTAAAACCGGAGCTCGATACAGCCCATCTTCTATGTACCATCCGTGGACCGTTTGCTTATGAATCACTTTGTAATCGTCAATGCTTTAAATTGCTAGCTTAAGCATTCAGAAAACAATGGTTTGAGTTTTTATATTTGAGGCAAATATATATATCAATAGTCAATAAAGGACATTACCCGGAAAAAGATATATTAATATATGAAGCGAATTGATTTGTATATGTACTTCGATGATGAGGCAATAGCGGTAAGCCCATTTTATATGTTGGAAACAATCCTCTGACACTTTTATATCAACGTCACAAGAGACAACATCATAAACACAAGTACTTTCTACACGATTGTAATATGAACTAAGCATTTGGTGCATGATAGCATCACGCAAGTTATAATTACCACAACATGGTCCTCTCAAAGCATGTAGGTATGATTGGCATTTTGGGTCAAACCTGGCTTGCACTTTTAGCCAGACATACATGGGCAATCGTAAAATACTAATAATGAAATGTCAATCGCGGACATGTTATTAATAGATAATGATATATAGATTATCATATATAGACATATATATATAGATTTGTATATCAGAATCCGATCGTATATATATATAATATATATAACCGATATCGATATATATATATATATTCTATATCAGCGATATCAGCTTACGATGAATACATAGTAACGTTGCGCTGTCACCTATCACTAAACTGGATAAACAACGATAGATACCACGCGAGTTGAAACACCTTCTAGCTTCAGCTGGGCATACTATGTGTCTTTCTAACAGTTGGCCTACGAATTGAACCCGCACTAACACTGCACAGTCACACACTGGTGTTGTTAAGGTTACTAACCAGGAGTGTCAGGCTGGAGCGACGGTGCAATAGAACCGGTTTCACTATTCGTCGTGATCATTACATGAAGAGGCGTAATTAGGCGCAAGACGCACAAAAATGGGCACGAGTGCAATATTTAAACTAGAAGATCGAGGGCGCTTATTAGAAGAAAGGCCGTTTTTCTAGTGACATCCTTTACTGACTATTGTATCAACCAGAGCGAAAAGGTAAGAAAGTATGTAGAACTCCAGGCATCACATCAATCGGTCGAACCCCCCTTGGGAATTATCGGGACAATGAAAGTCATTCCAGTCATTAATGCACGTGACACATAACATCGATTGCGTTTGCACGAAACTGTTGTTGACTAGACCAACCATAATAACATATACGAACATAACAAATAGATAAATCGTACCTTATGTGTGTGAGCTGAACTAGCCTTGTATACTTGCTAAAACAAACGCTCACCACGTCTAAGATCGTCATGTCTGAACGCACACTACGGCACGTGAGTCTTTTTGAGGAAGGAATATACAAAACATCATACACATCGTTCACAAGATATGCCTTGTGAACGATTCCTTATTCATTTCGCGCAAATCAACGTACACCTTTGTAAAGAACGAGTGCCGGAAGCAAGTGAAGATAAACAAATTGTTGACAAGAGCTTGTCAATTTCTTGTAGGATATAAATATAAATTGCCTTCCCGTTCAGTAGCATAATGAGCTCTTTAAATGATGAAATAGTGATTAAGACTGTAATGATGACCGTATTATGCATCAGTCGTGGTGATGTTTTTCCTCTAGGCTGTTTTACGCTCTATTTACTAGTAAGGGTATTGTTAATTACATTATCAGCTTCTTTCACAACCATATATTAAACAATGAAATGCATATCCTAACTAGGTTTCGCCATCTATTAGGCGTTCTAACAGGGACAAGTGTATACTCCAATTCTTAGTATTATTTTGGAATGATAAATGGTTTATATTCATTATCACGGAACTGCTTGTATGGTTGTGTTGGTAGGGGCGATATCATACAATAACAAATGATTGCAATATCCGGTTGGAAGATTAAAGTGACAAATTTATTACCAATGAAGTTACAAAGACCTTCAAGGGCTTGTATGACAATCCGGATTATGTATGTTGAAGTAAAGATACTTTCATTGTCTGTAAAATGAACATAATGAAGCTATCTCTGCGAGACTTATTTATATTACGAATCGAGGCGGTATAGACTAGATAAAAACTCTGATGACTCAAGAAGCTCATATCACCAAGAGTTACTTACGATTGTGCTGGTGGGCGGGGAGTGGGCGTATGGGATACGGACGCCAGTCGTGTGTGGCTTGATGTGTAGGCCCCTACATAATGTACTGCGGTCAGCATTAAAAGGTTCTGTGATGCTACAATTTCTTTATCTATGACTACATTTGTGAATCGTTGGCTTATCTGGGCCCATGTTTACGGTGCCTCTAGGTGTAGGTTACAGACTATGTGGTGTCCAGCAAAGGGGTCGTTCTCTACTTTCAGACAGGGAACTGATGAAGATAGCCACTCAGGAGAGGGAACGATTATCATTTACAATGCTGCTATTCAGACATAGAAATGGAGCGAAGAGAATTGCCTCACAAGCTAATTGTGACATTTCTACTGCTTCTTCTACCAATTAAGTACCTCTGTAATTATTATGGTTGCATCTGCATCAACCCGATGATGCACGTTTTGATATACTGAAACGAGTTACTTACCGTAGAATACATGAGTGACATAGCCCGCTAGCGCCATATAAAGAAAGTTCGGACACTAAATGTACTAACATATTATTTATTCGCAAACAGTATGTTTTGTACTAGCTGCTAGGCGTGTTCAAAATCGATTACTCAGTAAATAAATATTTCAATATAATGCCGAGCCTCATCTCAAAACTTTGACGGAATGCGCTGACTTTTGCCAGTATGTTGGATACTATTTTGTGCTGCTGTTGTATTAGAAGAAAAGTGCATCACAGCATAATCTAATTTATACGTATGTATGTACCTGGAAATTTTCATCTCCCTACATCTTTTTATACGTTGCATACAGATATGTCCTACAAAATAGGTGCTGATAAAGTAAAAATTACCCAACAATTACCGCAAGTGAACGAATAAAGGCTTGCCTAAGGAATTGCATTGCGCAAGACGCCCATGTATATGTAAAGAAAGGCTTATTACCACAACCACTACCATATTAGTTTCGAGCACCTTAGAATTACTATCCCAAAATGATAATTGTTCATACGTGCTTCATCATGCGATCTTACCATATACCTTGTTGGGCGGTCGATTTAACACCGGAGCTCGATACAGCCCATCTTCTATGTATCATCCGCTATGACCGTTTGCTTACTTGTGAATCACTTTGTTGGTGCGCATGACTTAGTATTTATTTCTCATATTGCTTTAAATTGCTAGCTTAAGCATTCAGAAAACAATGGTGAGTTTTTAATATTTGAGGCAAAAGTAATGCGGGAATAGTCAATAGCAAAGGACATTACCCGGAAAAAGATTGCTTTTAATGGACGGTGAAGCGAATTGAATTGTGCGCTAGTGTAACTTCGATGGTGAGGCAACCTCAGATAGCGGTAAGCCCATTTTGTTGGAAACAATCCCCTGACACTTTTATATCAACGTCACAAGAGATAACATCATAAACACTATTACTTCCTACACGTAATATGAACTAAGCATTGGTGCATGATAGCATCACGCAAGTTATAATTACCACAACATGGTCCTCTCAAAAGCATGTAGGTAATGACCTGGCATTTTGGGTCAAACCTGGCTTGCACCTTTAGCCAGACATACACAGGCAATCGTAAAATACTAATAATGAAATGTCAATCGCGGACATGTTTTAACAAACCTAATATAAGAAAATTAGACATGATTCATAGATTCATCAGAATGATGCATTATATAATGTTGTTAACCGAGAATCCGATCGTTATATAACTATCTATCAGTAAGGACTCAGCCACAATCAGCTTACGATGATTGTACATTCAATTAGT
This sequence comes from Urechis unicinctus, assembly GCA_034190875.2. Lineage (NCBI taxonomy): Eukaryota > Metazoa > Annelida > Polychaeta > Xenopneusta > Urechidae > Urechis > Urechis unicinctus. The sequence goes on along the minus strand of CM067352.1, from coordinate 16,683,653 downwards.
AACGTTGCGCTGTCAGCTATCACATAAACTGGATAAACAACGATAGATACCACGCGAGTTGAAACACCTTTTAGCTTTAGCTGCGCATACTATGTGTCTTGTGCAACAATTGGCCTACGATCTTCGTTGCTGCAAAGCTATTTAACCCTGAACTGATTGCACTAGAATATTATGTGCACTAGTAAAGGTTACGTTAAAGTGTTGTTAAAGTTAATCCTCGACAACATCACAAATGCGGGACGAACACACTGAGAAATATGCTGATTCTCTACTACCCAAAATATAATGTGATAAAATAACCGAATGCAATACATTGAGACATTCTGTAACGTGCCGTGCATCCTGCACAAAGCTACGTTATGAGCTCAAACAAACATTGACCTCACCACAGATAGTAATATTTGTCCATCCGATACGACCCTAAAAGTCTGCGACAAGGATATTATCACCAAGCACTATGCGGACGCAAACCAAATTAACCCTACTACTTTCCCATGCTGGCATGGGTTGATTACCTTGCCAAACCCAAATTGTAATCAGGTCTCACGGACGCTTTGAATCAATACCTCACGAAACATAGGATTCTTTCGTCGCATTTTAAATATCTTAACAACGACTCAACGAATCCTAAGATAACTTTCATGGCGAGCCATTTCCCCTCGGTTTGAACAGCTGGTTTTGTAAAACGCATATCGGTAGAGTTTCGCGGTAACACATTAATGCAATGTTAAATCAAGGGAAGGGTCAATATGACACATTTATGACTAAATTAAGACCCCGATAGGGTTGTAAGATGTTGCGATACGCCATAATACTTACTATATATGCAGAGGCAAAGTGACATTCTTTGTCTGTAAACAGAACATCGTGATGCTATCTCTGACACGCCTAATCTACAGTTCTCATAACACAATGGAATACAATCAGTACGATGTAACAGATACATAGCACCCGGAGCAATCGACCTTGGTGCAAATGTATCTGTGGAGCTCGCTAGGATATAAATATAAATTGCCTTCCCGTTCAGTAGCATAATGAGCTCTTTAAATGATGAAATAGTGATTAAGACTGTAATGATGACCGTATTATGCATCAGTCGTGGTGATGTTTTTCCTCTAGGCTGTTTTACGCTCTATTTACTAGTAAGGGTATTGTTAATTACATTATCAGCTTCTTTCACAACCATATATTAAACAATGAAATGCATATCCTAACTAGGTTTCGCCATCTATTAGGCGTTCTAACAGGGACAAGTGTATACTCCAATTCTTAGTATTATTTTGGAATGATAAATGGTTTATATTCATTATCACGGAACTGCTTGTATGGTTGTGTTGGTTAGGGCGATATCATACAATAACAAATGATTGCAATATCCGGTTGGAAGATTAAAGTGACAAATTTATTACCAATGAAGTTACAAAGACCTTCAAGGGCTTGTATGACAATCCGGATTATGTATGTTGAAGTAAAGATACTTTCATTGTCTGTAAAATGAACATAATGAAGCTATCTCTGCGAGACTTATTTATAATACGAATCGAGGCGGTATAGGCTAGATAAAAACTCTGATGACTCAAGAAGCTCATATCACCAAGAGTTACTTACGATTGTGCTGGTGGGCGGGGAGTGGGCGTATGGGATACGGACGCCAGTCGTGTGTGGCTTGATGTGTAGGCCCCTACATAATGTACTGCGGTCAGCATTAAAAGGTTCTGTGATGCTACAATTTCTTTATCTATGACTACATTTGTGAATCGTTGGCTTATCTGGGCCCATGTTTACGGTGCCTCTAGGTGTAGGTTACAGAGTATGTGGTGTCCAGCAAAGGGGTCGTTCTCTACTTTCAGACAGGGAACTGATGAAGATAGCCACTCAGGAGAGGGAACGATTATCATTTACAATGCTGCTATTCAGACATAGAAATGGAGCGAAGAGAATTGCCTCACAAGCTAATTGTGACATTTCTGCTGCTTCTTCTACCAATTTAGTACCTCTGTAATTATTATGGTTGCATCTGCATCAACCCGATGATGCACGTTTTGATATACTGAAACGAGTTACTTAGCATAGAATACAAGAGTGACATAGTCCCGCTAGCGCTTTATAAAGAAAGTTCGGACACTAAATGTACTAACATATTATTTATTCACAAACAGTATGTTTTGTACTAGCTGCTAGGCGTGTTAAAAATTGATTACTTAGTAAATAAATATTTCAATATACAGCCGAGCCTCATCTCAAAACTTTGACGTGGTACGCACATAAAACCATTCAGGAATGCGCTGACTTTTGCCAGTATGTTTGATACTATTTTGTGCTGCTGTTGTATTAGACGAAAAGTGCATCACAGCATAATCTAATTTATACGTATGTATGTACCAGGAAATTTCCAGCTCCCTACATCTTTTTATACGTTGCATAGAGACATGTCCTACAAAATAGGTGCTGATAAAGTAAAAATTACCCAAAAATTACCGCAAGTAACGAATAAAGGCTTGCCTAAGGAATTGCATTGCGCAAGACGCCCATGTATATGTAAAGCAAGGCTTATGACCACAACCACTACCGTATTAGTTTCGAGCACCTTAGAGTTACTATCCCAAAATGATAATTGTTCATCATGCGATCTTACCATATACCTTGTTGGGCGGTCGATTTAACACCGGAGCTCGATACAGCCCATCTTCTATGTACCATCCGCTATGACCGTTTGCTTACTTGTGAATCACTTTGTTGGTGCGCATGACTTAGTATTTATTTCTCATATTGCTTTAAATTGCTAGCTTAAGCATTCAGAAAACAATGGTTTGAGTTTTTAATATTTGAGGCAAAAGCAATGCGGGAATAGTCAATAGCAAAGGACATTACCCGGAAAAAGATTGCTTTTAATGCACGGTGAAGCGAATTGATTTGTGCGTTAGTGTAACTTCGATGATGAGGCAACCTCAGATAGCGGTAAGCCCATTTTGTTGGAAACAATCCTCTGACACTTTTATATCAACGTCACAAGAGACAACATCATAAACACAAGTACTTTCTACACGATTGTAATATGAACTAAGCATTGGTGCATGATAGCATCACGCAAGTTATAATTACCACAACATGGTCCTCTCAAAAGCATGTAGGTAATGACCTGGCATTTTGGGTCAAACCTGGCTTGCACTTTTAGCCAGACATACATGGGCAATCGTAAAATACTAATAATGAAATGTCAATCGCGGACATGTTTTAACGAACCTAATATAAGAAAATTAGACATGATTCATAGATTCATCAGAATGATGCATTATATAATGTTGTTAACCGAGAATCCGATCGTTATATAACTATCTATCAGTAAGGACACAGCGACAATCAGCTTACGATGACTGTACATTCAATTAGTAACGTTGCGCTGTCACCTATCACATAAACTGGATAAACAACGATAGATACCACGCGAGTTGAAACACCTTTTAGCTTCAGCTGGGCATACTATGTGTCTTGTGTAACAGTTGGCCTACGATCTTCGTTGCTGCAAAGCTACTTAACCCTGAACTTATTGCACTAGAATAGTATGTGCACTAGTAAGGGTGACGTGAAAGTGTTGTTAAAGTTAATCCTCGACAGCATCACAAATGCGGGACGAACACACTGAGAAATATGCTGATTCTCTACTTCCCAAAATATAATGTGATAAAATAACCGAATGCAATACATTGAGACATTCTGTAACGTGCCGTGCATCCTGCACAATGCTACGTTATGAGCTCAAACAAACATTGACCTCACCACAGATAGTAATATTTGTCCATCCGATACGACCCTAAAAGTCTGCGACAAGGATATTATCACCAAGCACTATGCGGACGCAAACCAAATTAACCCTACTACTTTCCCATGCTGGCATGGTTGATTACCTTGCCAAACCCAAATTGTAATCATGTCTCTCGGACGCTTCGAATCAATACCTCACGAAACATAGGATTCTTTTGTCGCATTTTAAATATCTTAACAACGACTCAACGAATCCTAAGATAACTTTCATGGCGAGCCATTTCCCCACGGTTTGAACAGCTGGTTTTGTCAAACGCATATCGGTAGAGTTTCGCGGTAACACATTAATGCAATGTTAAATCAAGGGAAGGGTCAATATGACACATTTATGACTAAATTAAGACCCCGATAGGGTTGTAAGATGTTGCGATACGCCATAATACTTACTATATATGCAGAGGCAAAGTGACATTCTTTGTCTGTAAACAGAACATCGTGATGCTATCTCTGACACGCCTAATCTACAGTTCTCATAACACAATGGAATACAATCAGTACGATGTAACAGATACATAGCACCCGGAGCAATCGACCTTGGTGCAAATGTATGTCTGTAGGAGCTCGTCAAATTCTTGTAGGATATAAATATAAATTGCCTTCCCGTTCAGTAGCATAATGAGCTCTTTAAATGATGAAATAGTGATTAAGACTATTATGATGACCATATAATGCATCAGTCGTGGTGATGTATTTCCTCTAGGCTGTTTTACGCTCTATTTACTAGTGAGGGTATTGTTAATAACATTATCAGCTTCTTTCACAACCATATATTAAACAATGAAATGCATATCCTAACTAGGTTTCGCCATCTATTAGGCGTTCTAACAGGGACAAGTGTATACTCCAATTCTTAGTATTATTTTGGAATGATAAATGGTTTATATTCATTATCACGGAACTGCTTGTATGGTTGTGTTGGTTGGGGTGATATCATACAATAACAAATGATTGCAATATCCGGTTGGAAGATCAAAGTGACAAATTTATTACCAATGAAGTTACAAAGACCTTCAAGGGCTTGTATGACAATCCGGATTATGTATGTTAAAGTAAAGATACTTTCATTGTCTGTAAAATGAACATAATGAAGCTATCTCTGCGAGACTTATTTATATTACGAATCGAGGCGGTATGCCTTGCGTTTAAGGCATTGTGTAGGCTAGATAAAAACTCTGATGACTCAAGAAGCTCATATCACCAAGAGTTACTTACGATTGTGCTGGTGGGCGGGGAGTGGGCGTATGGGATACGGACGCCAGTCGGGTGTGGCTTGATGTGTAGGCCCCTACATAATGTACTGCGGTCAGCGTTTAATGGTTCTGTGACGCTACAATTTCTTTATCTATAACTACATTTGTGAATCGTTGGCTTATCTGGGCCCATGTTTACGGTGCGTTTAGGTGTTGGTAACAGAGTATGTGGTGTCCAGCAAAGGGGTCGTTCTCTACTTTCAGACAGGGAACTGATGAAGATAGCCACTCAGGAGAGGGAACGATTATCATTTACAATGCTGCTATTCAGACATAGAAATGGAGCGAAGAGAATTGCCTCACAAGCTAATTGTGACATTTCTGCTGCTTCTTCTACCAATTTAGTACCTCTGTAATTATTATGGTTGCATCTGCATCAACCCGATGATGCACGTTTTGATATACTGAAACGAGTTACTTAGCGTAGAATACAAGAGTGACATAGCCCGCTAGCGCTATATAAAGAACGTTCGGACACTAAATGTACTAACATATTATTGTTTCGCAAACAGTATGTTTTGTACTAGCTGCTAGGCGTGTTAAAAATCGATTACTCAGTAAATAAATATTTCAAAATACAGCCGAGCCTAATCTCAAAACTTTGACGGAATGCGCTGACTTTTGCCAGTATGTTGGATACTATTTTGTGCTGCTGTTGTATTAGAAGAAAAGTGCATCACAGCATAATCTAATTAATACGTATGTATGTATCTGGAAATTTCCAGCTCCCTACATCTTTTTATACGTTGCATAGAGATATGTCCTACAAAATAGGTGCTGATAAAGTAAAAATTACCCAAAAATTACCGCAAGTGAACGAATAAAGGCTTGCCTAAGGAATTGCATTGCGCAAGACGCGCATGTCTATGTAAAGAAAGGCTTATTACCACAACCACTTCCGTATTAGTTTCGAGCACCTTAGGATTACTATCCCAAAATGATAATTGTTCATACGTGCTTCATCATGCGATCTTACCATATACCTTGTTGGGCGGTCGATTTAACACCGGAACTCGATACAGCCCATCTTCTATGTATCATCCGCTATGACCGTTTGCTTACTTGTGAATCACTTTGTTGGTGCGCATGACTTAGTATTTATTTCTCATATTGCTTTAAATTGCTAGCTTAAGCATTCAGAAAACAATGGTATGAGTTTTTAATATTTGAGGCAAAAGCAATGCGGGAATAGTCAATAGCAAAGGACATTACCCGGAAAAAGATTGCTTTTAATGGACGGTGAAGCGAATTGATTTGTGCGTTAGTGTAACTTCGATGGTGAGGCAACCTCAGATAGCGGTTATCCCCTGACACTTTTATATCAACGTCACAAGAGACAACATCATAAACACAAGTACTTTCTACACGATTGTAATATGAACTAAGCATTGGTGCATGATAGCACCACGCAAGTTATAATTACCACAACATGGTCCTCTCAAAAGCATGTAGGTAATGACCTGGCATTTTGGGTCAAACCTGGCTTGCACTTTTAGCCAGACATACATGGGCAATCGTAAAATACTAATAATGAAATGTCAATCGCGGACATGTTTTAACGAACCTAATATAAGAAAATTAGACATGATTCATAGATTCATCAGAATGATGCATTATATAATGTTGTTAACCGAGAATCCGATCGTTATATAACTATCTATCAGTAAGGACACAGCGACAATCAGCTTACGATGACTGTACATTCAATTAGTAACGTTGCGCTGTCACCTATCACATAAACTGGATAAACAACGATAGATACCACGCGAGTTGAAACACCTTTTAGCTTCAGCTGGGCATACTATGTGTCTTGTGCAACAATTGGCCTACGATCTTCGTTGCTGCAAAGCTACTTAACCCTGAACTTATTGCACTAGAATATTATGTGCACTAGTAAGGGTGACGTTAAAGTGTTGTTAAAGTTAATCCTCGACAACATCACAAATGCGGGACGAACACACTGAGAAATATGCTGATTCTCTACTTCCCAAAATATAATGTGATAAAATAACCGAATGCAATACATTGAGACATTCTGTAACGTGCCGTGCATCCTGCACAATGCTACGTTATGAGCTCAAACAAACATTGACCTCACCACAGATAGTAATATTTGTCCATCCGATACGACCCTAAAAGTCTGCGACAAAGATATTATCACCAAGCACTATGCGGACACAAACCAAATTAACCCTACTACTTTCCCATGCTGGCATGGTTGATTACCTTGCCAAACCCAAATTGTAATCAGGTCTCACGGACGCTTCGAATCAATACCTCACGAAACATAGGATTCTTTCGTCGCATTTTAAATATCTTAACAATGACTCAACGAATCCTACGATAACTTTCTAGGCGAGCCATTTCCCCTCGGTTTGAACAGCTGGTTTTGTCAAACACATATCGGTAGAGTTTCGCGGTAACACATTAATGCAATGTTAAATCAAGGGAAGGGTCAATATGACACATTTATGACTAAAGTAAGACCCCGATAGGGTTGTAAGATGTTGCGATACGCCATAATACTTACTATATATGCAGAGGCAAAGTGACATTCTTTGTCTGTAAACAGAACATCGTGATGCTATCTCTGACACGCCTAATCTACAGTTCTCATAACACAATGGAATACAATCAGTACGATGTAACAGATACATAGCACCCGGAGCAATCGACCTTGGTGCAAATGTATTGTGCAGGCTGCATTAAGATAACATGATCAATGAGGTCAATGTCATGTATTAGTACTGATTATATCATGGTAAATAGCAGATGACGAAAAAGCTTTTGGATTAGGAAGCTACTGTCAGTCTCCATTGCGCTTGCCTGTGTGAGTATGGAATGGGCAGATATGCCAATGGATGTGCGTGCATAAGTATGCTCCAACTTCTACTAAAAGTGGAAATAACTAAAGATAAGATGTGGTTGTAGTTTTCTGCATCACATACATGTGGACCGTACATAACCTTAATCTATATGTATATTGATGTATTTTTGGTTTTTATTAACTCATTCGTACCATACTTAGTATGACATTTGAATGAGGCTCTGTACTTGGAATATGCCTTTTGCAGCAGTGTGTTGACCTTTTACACATGCTCTGGACACTTAGTACAAGTCTGGAAAGGCTAGCCTGAGTACCTCCACCATCAATGCAGTATAAGTAGCAAAACTTATCAGACATAATATTTGGGTGGATAATTTATCTTTGTCCCACCCTGTGCCTTATGGTTATCCGTTACTGGAAACGTTTGCCTACATTTTTTCTCTCCAATACAATTATTTTATCGTTAATGATTCAAGGGTAATAGCTGCTTGCACTAATGGAAGTTTCAAAAGCTACTAGCATCATAGTGGTTACTGCTTTGTCCGTGCACTTACCGTGTACGGCTCAAACAATGGAGCCGCTTGGCAAAGTTTGCATGAATTTGCTTCCGCGTGTTAAGTTAAATTTAAATGTTGAATTGAGTACAAAGATATTAAGGACTAACATTATATAGGCTTATAAAAGATAGGCCTGTCACTTGGTTTAAAGTTGTCTTAAATCATTAGCCATAACACTCACGTACCTTGTGTTTTAGATTAGCTGTATGTTCTATATTTGAGTTAACCTATTCTGCATAAAACGGGCTAAACTTCTTTAGAAAACAGGGCATGGTTTTAGGACACATAAGTAGTGATTTATGACTGCATTAGTCAGTCGTAGCTTTTTATGAGTCCGTGTTTACGATGAATCACAGAGCAGGATATACAGTATTTGGTATTCCAGTAATAGATAGTTTTAGAGTTTAAGGCAGGGAATGGAAGAAGATTACTACTCAGGAGAAGAAGCAATTATGGTGGCGTTGTTCGGATGCGGCCCAATGAAACAGAAATGGGATGACGAAAAGTGCCTCACAAACCAAGTAGTACATTTCGGCTGCATCTATTACCCGTTTTGCGTCTGCATCAACCTGAAACAGCCTCTTCGTGTAGCTGAACCTACAAATATTGCATTGCCTGCAAAAACTTTAAGAAGAATCTAGTAATTTACTAACAATTATATCTTTCATCTGTCATGAATTATTCATTGAACATTTTGTTCGCAGCATCCGCATATTCGTAATCTAACAACTATGTACAAAATGGATGATTCTTTTCAAATGGATTCGATTGGGCGCGCATCTTGAACGTTCAAGCATGTAATTACTATTGTCCGTTTCGTTGAGACCGTTATGTGTTTAGGTCATCTCAACTGAACATTGATCAAATCGTAGTGTCATATGAATGTCTGAAATGACCGCCGACTAATGCGTAATATTACATGAAGCAAGGTAGGTGTGATCTCCGTTGAAAACAAACGATATGACATTACGCTTTTGCAATATGGTGTCAAAAATAGCCATTTTATTACCATTACCGGCGTCAATCGAATGCCACTTATATGGTATGAAGACATGAAACGGCTTTATATCATATATTCCAAAAATACCATAGCATACGGAGAGAGATGAATGGAGATGATCGATGAAAACATCACACCTTGCATTTTTGCTTAATGGCCTTGATATGCAATCACATATGTTTGTTTTATTTTAGTTTAGCAGTAAGATTTACAAATAGCATATTTAAAGCTTATAATCACTGCATTAGCTAATTGCAGCTTAAGGTGAACCGATCACTACCCCACTCCGTCTTATTATGCGGTAATTGCTTTCGTCAGCCAAATGGTATTGAGTATACAATAACTGGACGGCATCAGTGTAATGCGATAATATATCCTCCTATTTAGAGCCAGCTTAATTTTATCTCTAGAGTAAGTGCTGTAGGATGCTCAGAGGCTACATTGTTATCAAAGAGCATTATTTAACCAAATGTATTTGTAAACTGACAGAGAGAATAGTTTCTGAACCAATTTATTCAAGGTATTTGCAAGATAATATTCATAGACCAGTAAAAGACATCCACAACAGACCATTTGATTGCAAAGGTTAATGTAACTTAAATATATATATACATAATTATATATATGCATATATATACATATATATATATAGATATATATATATATATATAAATGTATATATATACATATATATATATTTATATATATATATAAAATATTATTTATATATATATATATGTATACATATAAAAATATTAATATATATATATATTTATATAAATATATATATATATATAAATGTATATACATAGTTGTATAGGTAATAGCGGTTCCAGCGCAGGGGGCCAATCTTGAGACCACCTCACCCACCGAAGCAAATCGCCCACACCCCATATATCCAACCAGCAGGGGGCCACGAGTCGCAGGGGTCAGGTGCAGGGAGCCACGAGTCGCCAGGGGACCGCCAGCTAAGAGACCTAGCAGGCCACGAGGCGCAGGTGGGGATTTCCCCTGCGATTTGATTTTTGTTATTTTTACACCCCTTTTAAGCTAACAGCGCAGTATAGGTAATGACGTCCCACAATACACGCGCCCAAAAGGCCAAAGCCGACTATACTGAGATCCACGGCCAAGCCCCACCGCCCTACCCACACACGAAGGTCGCCCTTGCAGCACTCGAAAAGAAAAACGCATTCGATAGGATGTACAAGAAGATCTACGCAAGAATGAGGGCTAAGGTATTGGGCGAACCAGTCCAACCTGCTCCCCCAGTGCGGACCCCACAACTACGTCTCTATTCTGAGGTGGTGCAAGCGCCGGCTCCACATCCAAGGTCAGCCCCCATAAAACCAATCCCTCGTCCAAGAACAACCACCAGACCAGTTCCAACCCCCCGCCTAAGGTCAACCACCACGCAACCCAGACCAGTCCCCACTCCCCGCCTCAAATTCAGGAGAACCAAGCGGACCATCAACAACTAACTGCGAGGCTTGGTCATGAACGTTCCAAGACTCACCCCTACGCCCCGGACCTCCTAATCTTCCAGAAAGGCGTGCGACCCCAGGTTCTTAAAGTTCTGGCTGAGGAGCTGAACCTGCTAGGTGGCCTCAAAACCAAGCTCGCAGTCAAAGTAAGTCTCTACAAGACCGACAAAGATGGTGTCACGGAGTACACAGAGCCAGTCCTACGAAACAAGCAGCAGGTGGTTCTAGACAAAGACGACATTGACTCCGCGATAGACCTGGCCGGCCCCCAAATCCAGGAGATGCTTGAGAAGTGGGTTAACCTAGGTTCTGGGTGGATGTTCGAGGCCGTAGAAACCATCTGGATCGACATCGCGAAGTTTCAACCACTCAAAGGCGGCTCCTACCTCCCCCTACCGCCAGCACTGGCAAACAAAGGGGCCATCATAAACGTGAAGAATCGAAACGACTTCTGCATCCTATGGGCCATCGTCTCGGCCCTCAACCAAGCCAGCAAGGATCCACAGCGGACATCAAAGTACGGCATCCATGGCTCAAGGATAAGCTAGAGTGCTCAGGGTTGTCCTACCAACCCCAGTCGCCCACATCGGAAAAATCGAAACTGCTCTCGACAGAAGCCTGAACGTATTTGGCTGGGATGGGCAAGCTGTCATGGTCTACCGAATCAGTAAACTCCCCGGCAACTGCATAAACCTCATACTCATCGAGAAAGATGGCCTGTGCCACTACAGCTGGATCAAAAACGATCAAACTCCCTACCAGACAAAATCCAGAAAAGAGCAAACACTTCTGCGAAGACTCCACGGCTACACCACCTCGGCTCTCCTAAAGCCCACAAGCTAGTGTGCATAGTCGGTCAAACAGCCGATGACATGCCAGGGGAGGGGGAAACATCCTAACCTTCCAGAAGTGGCAAAAGCAACTACGTTATCAACGTAGACTTCGAGGCGCTCACAGTAAAGCTCCCAGGACCAGCCCTCAATCCAGACAAGAGCAACACCCAGAAGACCCAGGAGCGCCAGGGCTGCAGGTACGCTACATAGTAGAACCAAAGAGTCCACAAGATGAAGACCTCACCCCCAGTCATCTACAGGGCACACCACTCGGACGACCATGGAGAAGGGTCCTGAAGGCCCTACATATAACTGGCAAGTAAAAGAGGGCCAATCGGTTCTCTCCAACGCCTGTCCCCTAAATGTGGATGACCCGAGACGACCAAGAGTCCACAAGACCGCAACCCAATGCCACGTCTGCAGCATCGGACTCGGGAACCGACCGGGTCCGTGACCACTGCCATATAACTGGCAAGTACAGAGGGCCAGCCCACAACGCCTCAACCTAAAGCTTAGGTTGAGCATATGGACAACCCCCATTCCCGTGGTATTCCACAACCTGACGGGGCTATGACTCCCATCTCCTAATGCAGGCTATAAGCAAGGTAGAGGGAGACATCAACTGTATACCAAACAATATGGAGAAGTATATATCACTATCCCTCGCCTTCGCCGTGACCGCAGAGTATGAACCAGACCAGACAAAGCGAGGGTTACTATTACGCAAAGGGGTATTCCCCTACGAGTACATGGACAGCTGGGATAAATTTGATTCTCCCCTCCCGCCCATCCAAGACTTATACAGCAAGCTCTCGCAGCAGGGCATATCAGCCACAGACTACGCCCACGCGCAAAATGTCTGGAACGCGTTCGGCTGCAAGAACATGGGCGACTACCATGACCTCTACCTCCAGACTGACGTACTCCTCCTAGCCGACGTCTTCGAGACCTTCCGCAAGACCAGTCTAAAGCAGTACGACCTGGACCCAGCCCACTACTGTACCAGCCCGGGCCTCTCGTGGGACGCCCTACTCAAGAGCACAGGGGCAAAGCTAGAACTCCTCACTGACTACGACAAGCACCTCTTCATCGAGAAAGGTTTGCGGGGAGGAATAAGCATGGTGTCCCGGCGCCACGCCAAAGCAAACAATCCCTACGTAGGAGACTTCGACCAGGACAAGCCCACAAGCTATATCCAGTACCTCGACGCCAACAACATCTACGGCTGGGCAATGAGCCAGGCCCTACCGACCTCCAACATTGAATGGGTCGCTCTCCAAAATAGTCTGCACCCACTCCGATGACGCCGAGACCGGGTATCCTTGAGGTCGACCTAGAGTATCCAGCCGAGCTTCACGACGCCCACAACGACTACCCCCTGGCCCAAGAGCGGCTCCTAGTCCAGAACGAGTGGCTCTCAGACTACCAGCGAAACCTTCTTGACGAGTATAGCGGCACCGGCGTTGAGAAGCTGGTCTCGAACCTGAAGAACAAGGAGAAATACGTACTCCACTACAGGAACCTCAAACTGTATCTGACCCTGGGGATGAGGCTAACCAAGATCCACCGCACCCTATCCTTCACCCAAAGCCCCTGGATGGAGCCCTACATCCGGAAAAACACTGAACTCCGCATGGCCGCAACCAGTGACTTCGAGAGAGGACCGTCTTCGGCAAGACGATGGAGAACCTCCGCAAGCGGGTTGATGTGAAGCTGGTCCGAGCCGCAGACAGCAACAAAATAAAAAAGCTCATCGCCAGCCCCTCCTTTGCCCGCCAGAAAATATTCGACGACGACCTGGCCGCCATCCACATCCATAAGGCCCACCTGGTCCTCAACCGCCCAGTCTACGTGGGGATGTGCATACTTGATCTGTCCAAGCACCTCATGTACAACTTCTACTACAACGCCATGAAGCCCCGGTACGGCAGCGACCTCACTCTACTCTACACCGACACCGACTCCCTCCTCCTAGAGATCCGCACAACGGACATCTACGCCGACATGAAAAAGGATAGTGCCCTATTCGACACCAGCAACTACGACCCAGCCCACCCGCGATCAGAAGCGGTTCCGCCATGGGATGAACATGCTCCGAAGTGACAGCCACAAGATATATGGGCTGCACGTTAATAAGGTGTCTCTATCCCCCTTTGATACAAAGCGATGGATAGCTCCGGGTGGTGTACACACCCTGGCCTACGGGCATACCCAGGCCTACCACCCGGTGTAGACCGCCAGCAGACGGGGTGTATCCACACCTTCCACCTACGACCGGCCACTGATCCATGATGGTGAACTTCCCGCATCGCTGCTTGACACCCGACCCCACATCACTGCTGGACACCTCACCCTCCGTGATCAGGAGGTCATCCACCTTCTCACATAAGCCGGCTATAGTGAATCTGGGGGTGGCCTGGGGAGTGATTTTTCCTAGCATGAGGGGGTGTGGGAGTGGCACCACTATCTGTGACAGTGGCAGCCGGCGGACGTTGGGGCTTGGTCTTCCTAGCTCGAGAAGGTTTATCTAGCAAACCTTCCTCAGTCTCAACATGAGTCGCCACCCTTGCCTTCCTGCGACCCGGTTCACCGCCCTCAAGCCTCCTCTTCTCACAAAGGTGCTTGTGGTTAACACTTTCATATCCACAGTCCATACATAATTTTAGGTTATTTTTTATGCCCTTCTGACACTCTGCACAAAGCCGATTTACGATCCCCTGCTTAATCTTAAACCTGTGCATTGCACAAAAGTCAAACTTACAGGGCTTGTCACAAAGGTCTCTCTTTCCAAGTAATATCAAGGGACACTTTCCAGTTGCTTCCATTACTACCGATCTTACTTTTTCTAATTTGTAATACCATCTGGTGGCAGCTGGGTATCGGGCGGCACCACAAGCAGCTCCTCCTTTACAAAGCCGCGGAGGGGTCCATCCAACAAATAATATAGTACAGGCTTACCAGATTTAGTGACAGAGCATCCAATCCGGTAAATATTGAGTAACCACACAGAGTCAGTTGCCCGCTGGCGCTGGTCTTGCTCTGCCCCACCAGGCTGGTAGAGGTACCGAACACCAACATCAGAGAGAAGCTTTTGCTCTTTGACACCCAAGGGGCGCCCTGGTACGACTGCAGAGGGCTTGTGTGCAACTCGCTTTGCCTCTATAGCATCTTTGGGCTTTTTTCCAGTCAAGCGGGTCACCTCATTATTTATCACAGAGACTACAGTCTGCAGTCGAGAAACCCACTCCGTCGATCGTTTTCCAGTATCCTTTAACTCTACGGCATACTGGAGTCCAAAGAGCTGCTCAGCAAGGGTGCGGTTAAAGCGTTCCACTATACCCTGGTCTCGATGGATTCACACGGCCACGCCGGACTGATACTCCATGTTTTACTAACAGCTGATTCGCTGCTCCCATAAACTCCCGTCCGGGGTCCACCTGAAGTAGTTTAGGCCAATGCAGTGGTCCTCGCTTGTAAATCCTTTCGAGCGCACCTGCGACCTCTTTAGCCTACTTTGTAGTCAATGGCTCAGCCGCTTTATAGCGCGAGGACACATCAACCACTGTTAGGGCATACTTGTAAGTCCGGACGCTTTACAACGTCATGAGGAAGAAATAATAGATCGGTTTGGTGAACCTCATCAGGGACATCAAACTTTGGTCTGGGAATGTGTTTTTGCACCGGCAGGTAGATTTGCCATATAGCTTGCTTTGTTAGCCACCCCTGGCAGCTTCCTCAGAAACCCTCGCTTCTGTTGCAAGCTTCTTGATAGCTGTAATGTCTTTCCAGTAGCTCTTAGGACTATAGTAGATATTTTGCATGCGACGACCCATACAAAGTAAACGCCCGAGTCTCAAGATGACCTCTTTAGCAAGCCTGTATGCAACCAGCCCAGTCACAGCCATACCAAGTATAGTGAACGCCACCTCACGCCCTTTTTGACCGTTTGTGGGCTCATAGAAGTCTGAAAGAGGCGCCCTGGGGGTCTTCAAAGAGCAGTAAGATGCCCTTCAGCTGCGAGCCGGCACGTTCAGATTGATGTTCCACAGTGTATCTCTTTTATTGTATACAAGCTTTCTGTGACGAAGAACACGGTCATACAGAATCGAGAGCCGACTTGTGTACTGGGTGTGTATCATGCGGGCCAACTCTGTTTGGGTAACCATGTCATACTCCAGCGAGATGCCATCAATTTTGTAGCTGGCAGCGGTGTCGCCTGTTGCGCGAATTACGCGGTTGTAGTCTTTGAACGTGAGCTCGTATTCCAGTCTGTCATTAAGCGCGCTCTGGTAGAACGGCATGTTGCTCTCGAGGAGTTCTAAGTCAAGTGGAACGTAGAACCTGTTACTATACACATCGGCTACGGCCTTGTCCTCTTCCTCGGTCTCATCCTTATCTCCTGCGCCCACTCGTATCTTAGTTGTGTTTCGTCATCTGATGTATCAATGCCCTGGTACTGGAGGCCCTGTTTTTCCTGTGCAGTCCGCCACAAGTTGTCGTAACAGTGGTACACATCGCTGTCATCAATAGACATGACCCCATTGCCAGAAATCTTGATTGTCAATTTCATAACCACGGCGCGACCAAGGTTTTGCACAAAGCTGCGGTTAACATGGGTCGATGTCAGCGTGATTGTAAAAGCCATCCGTGCTGTCCCTGGAGCAATGACGTCTTCTTCACCTAGATTGGGGAAGCGAACCAGCAGTTGTTGGTTCTGATCAATAGTGCTTGGATTGTTTGTAATAACTACAGACTGTCGCACGCCCTTTACCCCTAGCAGTTCGCGTATTCGGGGGTGTGGGTTTAGTTTGCTTCCGTAAGAACTCATCATGTTGAATTATTAATTGCAGTTATATCTTTAACCATAGACATGGAGTTTGATAACCCAGCATTTGATGACGCAGTGAAGAAAGACCCTGGGCCCGTGGGGTGGGAGAGGATGAGACTCCCCCCTCGGCCTCTCTCCCACCTGTTATGGAAGGAGACATTGGGATGGATCGGTCTATAAAGCAGGAAGGCCAACTCGTTATAGGCGCTGTCAATGATTATTACGATTCATTGGCTGAAAAGGGGTACACGCCGTCTCTCGGCCCCGATTATACAAAGTTTGAACTTGTTAGAGGAGAGTTGCGTTTGAAGGACAACCCTGACCTAAGTATTACACATTCTCGTACTAAGGCCCCACTTTCACTTCAAACAATAGCTAGCAGACAGGGTGGGGGGCCTAAAGCCGTCCGTGATGGTTTGGGGTTCACTGGGTGGTCCCGAAAAGCAGTGTCACCAAAGGAAGCAACAGCCCTCCAAGGCGTTGACAAAGCAGCTGCTAAAGCTGCAGAGAAGTTAGAAATGAGGGGCCCTGAAGCCATTTCCGGGACGGGGTTGGCGCGGAAGAATTAAGCTTTATAGAGGACTTTCATAATACCATCCAAGACCTAGGTACACAAACAGACAACAAACTACCCCTCAGAGAGCTTATAGGACATGACAAGGCTATGCAGACCGAGAGGGGTGAGCTGGTCAAGAACCTAGCTCAAATAACTGAGATAGAAAAGGATATGGCAGCTCGGAAGGCCAAAATGGTATGGGTGGATGAGAGGGGGAGGGATGATTGTGGCTCATGGAGATTCCAAGCAACTAAGCTTGTAGATCTGCAGGAACTGCACCGTGTCCGTGTTGAGGCTGCATCTATAAACCGCAAACATCTGCGAAGCCAGATTAATCGCATCAGGGACACGATCGATAGAATTCTTAACGACGACAAGACGCTAGCTCAGCGTGTGCGCACCATGTTCCGGGAGCAAGGTATAACGATCGCCTTCATCCTCACTGTGGTTGGATTGGCAATCTCGACCCTGGTAGTTGCTTTGACGGGCCCCGAGCTGGGAGTCCAGGGCCTAGCCTGCCGCTCTTCCATCATTGGCTCCATCATATTGGTTAGTAAAGGGGCCGGGCAGCTGTTGTTATCCTAAGAGAGGGACTCCCATACAGTGATCTGTATCTGGCGGACTGGTCTTGGTCAAAGCTATCTATCTGGCGGAGGGTCAAAGCTTACTATCTGAAACCACTGGAACCAAGTTGACATCAGCATTGCTGCCGATCTGCTGCTCCTCAATCGCGATGGTAATCAGATTGTTGTACCCAGTAACGTTTCCAATGGCGAGGCTCATATTAGACAGAGCCATGTACAGGCCCGTTCCAAACACATAATCAACCTTTGAGGAGGCATTCTGGAGGACGTTCTGATACCGTCGGATGGATGATGGAATGTCCACTGGAGAGTTGATAGCATCCTGAACGTTGGCCTGAAATTGCTTTTGGGCATCAAAGGACGTTCCAACACCTACTATCTCTGAGCGGGTCTGTGCCTGAGCACCAAGAATGGCCCAGACATAGGTCTGAATGCTGTCGTTAATCCATGCGATACCTGGGGCGGTGAACCCCACTGATTTATCAAGGATGTAAGTACTCCAGGCAGTGTTTGCTCCATCCTGGTCTGGCTTTATAAAATCAATGTGCGGCTTGCCACCCTGGAAAACAAAGCCGTCGGTTGATTTCTCAAAGGTTTACCTAACGGATTCATACAGGTGGGTGTTTCCGTAATGAGTAATCACCCGTACCTCGTGTGTTTCAGGGTCGGTGAAGTAGACCCGCCCTAGGCCCTGGTTACCGCCCTTTATCCTCCAGTCGCTATTTTCGTCAACCCCAAACTCGTGGAAGAGCCGTTGGTTGATTCTCTTGTCAAAGGTGTTTTTGGTGGCCGACCATGTGGAGTGCTATTCTCATTTCGTCTTAAAGTCTTCGGATGGTGTAGTAGACGTGAAACCTATAGAGGTTACTTAGTGCTGGGGAGTCAGATTTGAGGTGGTTCAGGGCAGAAACTCAGCAGCCACTGGTTGCACACCATACAACAAAGTTTACCTGGTTCTGCCAGTATTGCATGTGGTTGGTTCTCCAGCCAACTACAAGGCTGTCGTCGCTTATGTTTGGCACCAAGTATTTATCGAACAGGTTGGAGAACTCGACCCAAAACGCATCTGTAATTTTACCTGCCTTAACCTGGATGAGAAGGTGTGTCAGATCCTCAGGATCAATATGAAGTGGGTAAACCGGCCCAGTTTTGTACGTTTTATTCGTATTGAAACTAAAGGCTTGTTTATTCATAGTGCTATGTATCACACTCTGTCTAATGTTCAAAGCGGCAATGCTGTGCCCCTACAAAATCCTTTTGACAACACTGCTGGGGATCAATGTGTTGGCCTAAGGTCAATCACATATACTGTGGGCTGGTATAACATTGAATCAGATGTGCCCCTTCTATGGCTGCCAGATGGTTCTGGGTTAGAGGGGTTACACGTTTCCGATCTCCTGCCTGGCCTCTGGAGCTTCAAGCGTATACAGAAGGAAATTGAATCTATGACTCAGGATACTTTAGGTCATAGGTTGAGCGTTGATGATTCAACTGGGATTGTTACCCTCTCAGTTCCTCCTTTTTGGTTGGTGAGCGTCTTGATGATGGATTCCTTCAACTTTACAGAGGGATCTTTAGTTATGTCCACTTCTCTCACTTTCACTCTCTTTTTGTGGGGATGTCTTTACGACCACACATCGTGACAGTGCAGGAGCGTGAATGAGTAAAGGTTCAGATAAGAATAGTAAGGTCTAGGCGTTGTTCTTCAATTTACAAGGTCAATAAAGGGGTGGAACTCAACTGAAAACGGATGGATGTTCCTTAAAGGGGCGGTACTATGACTGGAGACCTTGAAATGGGAGATAATAAAATTGTTCAGCTGGGAGACCCTGCTGCTAATAAAAAGTATATTGATGACAGACACAGACAGCATCGTATGGACCTGAGAGAACACATAAGCTCCCAAACGAAACATCTCATTACTATATGGGCATAAGCAAGTGGCCCCCTTTGCAGAGGATATGAGTGGTCGTCTGGGCATGGGGCTAGGGGTCGAAACTCACAAGACTCATGCTGTGGATATACCATGTTATCCAATGGTAGGATTGTTCGTATGGGGTTGTCTTCAGGTGTTGGTTCTGACACTGCTGCTTTAACAGTCGTTCCTGTTATTAATGGAACGTATCAAGCGGTAGGAATAAGTAAGCCTGCTGACCAACGGGCTGTTGTAATATCTTTAGACCAGCCTTTACAGCTAGAACAAGGCAACGTTATTAACTTTTATACAACCACTCAAAACAGAGGGGCGACTTGGTCTGTAGTATCGCTCATAATTGAACTTGACTTATAGACTGATGTGCCTATAATGGTAATATGAAACAACAACCAGCTGCGCCGCTGATGAGAATCCAGGCCACTCCTATCGGCTGAATGAGATCAGTCTCAAGAAGCAGCACACTGAGAAAAATTGAAAAATATGGTGCTATGTATAAAAAATATAGGTGTGCAGTAAACTCATGGACGCTGTGGACACTGCTTTAGTTGCTGTGGGTATGTGTCTTGGTGCAAGTGGTGCGGGTCTGGTGTCTACGGTGGTTGCTGCCCCTTTTGATACAGTCTTGGGTGCTACGGGGGCCGCTTGTGGGCTAGTTGCAATAGCTGGAAAATTCATCAGTCGGAGGCTGACCATTAGGGTGAAAAAACATGATCAGATCCGCATTCTTGCACAGAGCAAATTTAATACCATTGCCGATATTGTATGAGCGGCACTTGAAGATGGTTATATCTCAGATCATGAGTTTAAGCTCGTTTTAGCTGAGCTCACAAAATATAGCCAAATGAAGGGTAAAATTAAGGCTAGATCTGTAAAGGCGCGTCAGGCTGTTTCAATCCAGGATGACGAGAGTGGGGCTGTTAATGTCCCTCCCTCAATACATAGACGTTGTGTGAAAAAAAAGTTCAAAAGCCTCTTAGTATGACAACTGCTCTCCGGTTTCTGGGATTTCCCCTGCAACCCCACCTCCATCGAAGATTGGGCTGTATGTTATCGGCTCCTACCCCACGTGACTCATTCCTATCCTCTCCACTATAGGGGGAGAGGGTGATATAACTAGGAATAAGTACTGGAAGTAGGTGTAGATGTATATGGTATAGAGGCCCTGGGTAACCTCTTCCCGATACACAAATACAATGGCATTTGACAACGCGAGCCCTGCAATGTCATACAAAGAGACAACCTTAATATGAAAACTTGGTGCTATATAATGATTAGCGTTTGAGCGTAAAACAAATACAGGTGTTCACAACAACAGCAAAACACTCTCTGTTCACTCTTTAGAGCGTTAATTGAGGATAACACTTGGAAAGACTGGCTCTCCCAATACACCGTAAAAATGGATTGTTTTTAAGATTTGGCTGGGAAGACCGAGCGGAACTGTTGGAAGCTCTTTACGATGAGGTTGATAACCGCTCGTTCTGATCCCGACTTTATCGAGCAGAACAACGGTAAGGTTGCCCAGTTTATAGAGGACCTTGACCGCGTGAAAAATTGAACTTACACGGGTGGTCCCGGCCCCGGAATGTTCACGCTTAAGGACCTCTATGGATAAGAACCCTGGAGGTTGGTAGTATAGGTAATAGCGGTTCCCTTGCGACTCGTAGCTCCCTGACCCTGCCCCCTGCGACTCGTGACCCCCTGGCCCCCGCGACTCATTGCTGCCCGAAACGTAGTCTGTTGGAAATATGGTTGCTGGCTGGTTGGATATATGGGGTGTGGGCGATTTGCTTCGGTAGGTGAGGTGGTCTCACGATTGGCCCCCTGCGCTGGAATCGCTATTACCTATACTACTTTATATATATATTTACATATTTACATATATATATATATATATATATATATATATATATATATATATATATATATATATATATATATATATATATATATATATATATATATATATATATATATATATATATATATATATATATATATGCATATACACATGAAGAACATTGCCGAATAGAGATATATAAACACGCATGAATAAATATATATATGTACACATAAATATACATATATATGCAAATATATATATTTGCACTCGCACAAGCGTCGTCATCTTCTTATATACTGTAAGCGTCTGCAGCTTTATTGCACCTTATATCGATGTCGGTTTTAATTGTGAAAGTTATTGAAATAGCCTAAAGATTCAGTGATCATCCTAGGAAATAGAATTCCCATTCCTGGGTGAAGTTGATGTTGTTCTTGTTAATATGACGAAGCATTTACTTCCACAGAGACTTTCACCAGTCGAACATCCAGAGCCCTCTTAGAGCTTATTATCAACGCAATGTTTATATAACCATGCTTTTGATGGCTTGCAATGACATGCCTTTCTTGCCTAGTTAACAGATTGATTTTCCGAGGCAATATTACCGCAAATCATATTTTCATATTTTCTTCTCTACATGCAGTATGACGCGTTTCGAGAAACTTTTCCCTTGAATCATATCAAGCATAATTGCATTGCTTTCATACAGCTCATCTTGTGTATGCAAGATTATATGAAGCTTGTTATGACGGGAATTTAACTGCAACACTTGTCTGTAGCTATGCATTGTTGGCTAACAGGATTTGTCATGGTATTTGCGCATTCGTAGACGCTCGTATTGGCTAAAATGCATTTTTGTAGGACTTGAATGATGAGTCATATCCTTGATCGCATATATGATTCAAACCATCCAAAGAAAGTGGTATTGCAAAATCTCATTATTTACCTATGTTCATGTACATAGAACGGCACAGCCATCACGCTAAAAGAGATTGATCACAACATCAAGTATAATGTGATTGTGCTATATGAGCAGCCATGCAAAGCAGATGAGCCATTTCCTTGGTTGAAATAGATCTCATTCCATTCCTCATGGATAGACGAAATAATGAAACGATGGATTGATTGTCTGCTGGAGTAGACGACTGATGAATGGATGGGTATATATACATTGTTACATACCTATTTAATAATCCATATCGATATTATAAAGATTGGGTTACAATGTTCATGTATGTGTATTGTCAGCAACCTCGAGTAAATGAGCTGTTAGGTGGTACAGCGAGTGACGCTTCGCTTGCCGTAAAATATCTAGTGCTCTAGTGAACACTAGTGTTATAAAGGCCTATTTATTTTGCCATGTTACATGGTGTCTAGAAAACCGCCAGTTTTATATATACATGAGGAATCCGTTTGGTAGATGAATTATACTGAGAATGTATACGCATTATATATACATTACATCAGCACTGGCTGAACGTGTGAGGACTCCTACTGGGCTTCCGGTGTTTAAAGTGGTATTTTGTAACTACGGAAATACCATTCATTTGCTGGCATGCTGCTAGGGGCTCTAAATAATGCATAGTCCATTGATTATATTCCCTATGAGCGTGACTAGAGAGAACAGCCTAATAATAATAACTCTAGCATCCATGTACCTTACCAATTAATGTTGATTGAATTGCATGTGCTATAATCATTCTGTGCGATGTTTTGTACTGCGCTTTGAATCCACCCTCGTATCTAGCGTTCTGTAGTCGTTCAGAAATTAGCTGTTTTAATAAATGTGTGCTTTTAATGAGATTGTAGGTAACTGATACCAAAAATGAAAATGAGACGATTTTCGAATTCGTTTGATGGGACACGTATAGACTGGTCTGATATATTCTTGATTTACCACAATTCAACACAAATAAGATGCATATTGGTGGCCGCCCCCGATACCCCGGAGTTTTCTGGTTATAAATGAACAGCGAGAACAAAAGATGACTTTACCAGGTGACTACTGCTGCATAAATCAATCATCTTTGCAATTCCATAATCTCTCTATACTCTCAACCCAACTCCCATATTTTCAGCCTGTGTCTAGTAGCATCTACCACCTTCTTAATTCGCACCGTTCAAATACTAGAAATCAAACCTTACAACAGCCTTAGAACTAGCAGAGGTCAAAGATTAAATTCATTGTAACGATATTTTTTCTTTGTTGTGATTAACCTTTACATGAACTACAATAGACCTACGATTGCCTACCCCATGGTACATTTACTGGACTGGTAAATCGAGGAATAGTGCTTCGCTCTACTCTTGATCCATTTTAGATACCCATACCATTGTCCTTTGGTTCGACTCAACCGATGAGTGTGGAATGTGGAATGCTAAACAATTACAAATGGAAGGGTGCTGATTCGAACCAAATAGTTGAACACACTCCCATGAGAGATATGCGTACGGATACGTGTCTTCATTTCACAGTTAAAAAGTTGAAGAGGGAGCAAACGAGCGTAAACATTATGCCATTAAAAATTGCAGCTGTTAAGCACACTGTAGTCATTGAAAAGATTACATTTTGATCATTAACATATTCGGATACCTAAACACACAAGCTATGAAACCAAATAATATATGTCTGCATCACGATCATTAAATTCCATAAACCAGACATACATTAAACAAGAAGTAATTCGTGCAACGTTCGAACAGGAAGCAAAGAGGGGAGAAAACAAACTAACAAACAAATTTGTTTTGGCCATACTCACGTTAGCGTTCGTATTAAGATACAGATATGTATATACAAATATATATATAAATATATAGATATATATATGCGTATGTATATATATACATATTTATGTATATATATATATATATATATATATATATATATATATATATATATATATATATATATATATATACATATATAATATATATATAATATATATCATATATATATATATATATATATATATATATATATATATATATATATTCATATATATAATATATATATATATATATATATATATATATGTATATGCAATATATATATATAAATATATAGATATATATATGCGTATGTATATATATATAGTATATTTATGTTCAACATATTAAGGCAACCTGAAGATATAAATATTACATCACTATCTTTTATATAGCAAATAAGAGATATAATGAAATAATATACATATATCCATATATATCAAAGGTGTTTTATTCCATTGCGCATTTATATATATATATATTCATATATATAAAGGATAGCCCCTAATATATGGGTATATATATATATATATATATATATATATATATATATATATATATATACTATATATATCTGCCAATATATATATATTGGATATATGCCTATAGATAATGAAGGCTATATGTTCAAACGGCACTCTTAGTATTACCCGTTCAACATATTAAGGCAACCTGAAGATTACTTTGATTACATCACTATCTTTTTCGCGCTAGCAAACACGAAGAGATAACGGCTGAATTCATAATACGATTTTCCAAATTACGGCGAATCAAAGGTGTTTTATTCCATTGAGCGTTTATTATTCTACCTTTCGGCTTTTAAAGGAAGCCCCGAACCATGTATGCAATAACTGTGCAATGGGTGTTTTTTCTTCATCAAATGAGTATCGTTTTTTAGAGCGACGCCCGTATCCACAACGAGTAGGTAACTATAATATACATACCCCTACCATGATCATCTGCCGAAATGCCTGAGTACTTTGGATATTTGCCTATAGATAATGAATATATAGACATATAAGGATATATATACGTATATAAAAAGGGAATGGTTTTTGGTGATTAATGCACTCTCGATAAAGTCACATCAACATATATATATATATATATATATATATATATATATATATATATATATATATATATTATATATATATATATATATATATATATATGGCCTTCATTCACTGCCGATTGCTGATACGTGAGATGCGTACATATATATATGTATATATATATATATATATATATATATATATATATATATATATATATATATATATATATATATATATATATATATATATATATATATATATATATATATATATATATATTTTATCTAAATAGAGCACCTATTGTGTGCATTTGCTGATGCGTGAGATGGGAATATATATACATATATGTATATCAATATATATATTACATCGTGACCTCATTCATTGCCGATTGTATATGTGGGAGTATATATATATATATATATATATATATATATATATAGGCAACCGTTTAGCATTTGATGCGTGCTACTAATTGAATCTCATAATGGGAGATAGGCAACCGTTTAGTGATGCGAAGCAGTGAATCTCATAATAAGTCATCGTAAGCATGTCTACATATATGCTCGCATGGAAGTAGGTGTTCCGTTTTGTCAACAAGGATTCCATCCAAAGTAAGTAAGTAAGTATAGGATTTAACAGCACATCTACAATTATATGTTATATGGTGCTTTAAAAGGTGAATTGATAATATTTAACGTATTAAAGCAGCCGCCTTTCAGTGAAATTATGGACAAATTCGGGAAATCGATGTTGATGATGATGAACTAAAAAACACGAAGCTGAAAAAGATAAAAATGCAAAATTATAGGGACCTCATCAAAATCACGAAGGAAGGAGTATTTGTATTCGGAGTGTGCCACATGCAGGCTTTTAACGCGACATCATAAAAAGCTCCATGGTTTAAAAAAGGGTCAATGTTGATTTTAATGAGTTCTGTCAGCTGCAGACACGATGCTGATGCCGCTTTTGTTTGCGTCTTGTGTTTGCCTTCACAATTCAAACATACCAGTTACATGCCATTTCATGGTTGGCATGCAATATGTAGTCATCCTGTGACAAAGATAATTACCTTCCAATATTGCTTACATACCTTTGGCAGTAAAGTGTGAAGATTAACAAGGCCGAAATAGCATTGTGACATGAGTTTGTCTTGGCATAGCGTGCAAGTACAAACGTTTTGTCGTCTAAGGCACATAGCATTTATTGCTTTTGACAAAATGCATAAATTATGTGTATGTCATTGGACCTATTGTGATAAATTATGCAGCATACATATTTGCTATAGCGAGCTTGCGACCCCATTAGTCGGTGCCAAATGTAACCGTGTTGGTTTGACGATTTTCGGAAACATAGACGCTTTCATGTGTCGCAAATGCACCTTAAACGCACCTTTCAGTATATCCATGCCTGCTGAATTTCGTTATCGTTTCCGTGAGGTAATATGTAAATAAATCTAAAATCACAATATATAGCAGATATTTATATGTATACTGTTTTATAAAAAAAATTCTCGTATATCAAAAAGGCGGCAACTATGTGCTCTACAAATAGATAGTGAAAAAATATTTGAAAATCCCACACTTCTTGTAATGCAACTGCCCGATATTGATTGCAACATGGAAAAAAGATATTAGTTATGATACTTTAGATGCATTTGTTGCCGATTATGCGGCTGCACAATAGGAGCCACCTTTAGCCAATTTTTAGTTGCAGATTTCATCACTGAAAAAGTGAGAAAGATTTCCCAATTTCCCTCTAATGAAAAGGGCATCGCGTTTTAAACAAATGCCCGATTGCTGAATGATTAAGTTTATATTAGGGAGAACATACGATCGTCAAGCGCTATTGTTAGCATGGTCATTATACAAAGATTATGGTTATTAGTTGGCTATCATTCCCTTATGCAGAGATTTTGTTCGTACTGTGTCATCGGAAGCATATAAAATAGCCTCTGAACGTAAAGCAAAATATATGTTTTTGAAAAGCCGGTTTCGGGCAATAACAAACCAGCGACGTTTCTGTAATCTCCCTCAGATAAACCACTAGCTACCATCGAATGAATGCTTCGCGCATAACCTGTCGATTCGACATGGCACCGAACGGTTACCGATGACAAATAACGCCTCGACATTCTCACTTCATACAAGCCTCTAACAAAGACTTTTGAGATAGTCGCGGCTATCGGTCAACACTGTTGATTCTGTTGTGTACAAACTGCATGGCAATATATATATATATATATATATATATATATATATATATATATATATATATATATATATATACATGTATATATATATATATATATATATATATATATATATATATATATATATATATATATATATATATATAAATATATATATATATATGCATATGTATATGTATACTACATATATATATATATATACATATATGGATAAATATATATACATAAATATATATACATATATATATATATATATTATATATATATGTGCATGCATTATATATATATATGTATATATATATATGTATACACATATATATATATATATATATATATATATGTATGACTATGCATATATATATATGTATGTATACCTGTATATATATATACATGCTTAAATATCAAGGTATATATTCATATATGGATATATATATATATGTGTGTATATATATATATATATATATATATATATATATATATATACACACATATGCACGCTATATATATATATATATATATATATATATATATATATGTGTGTATGTGTGTGTGTATATATAGAGTTATATATATATATATACACACACACATATATATATATATATATATATATATATATATATATATGTGTGTGTGTGTGTGTGAATGTGTGTGTGTGTGTGTGTGTAGTGTGTGTGTGGTGTGTGTGTGTGTGTGTGTGTGTGTGTGTGTATATAGACCCGGTTTCACTAGTCATCGTGATCCTTACAATAAGAGGCGTACCTAGGCACAAGAAGCGCACGAATGGGCACGTGTGCAATATTTCAACCAGAAGATCGAGAGCGCTTATTAGAAGAAAGGCGTTTTTCAGACTGATTGAGTCACTTGTTCATTTACTTGGTCTGCCGAGTTAGATAGACCAACAGGTATATTGCCGACTTATATAAACCTGGAATCCTAACTGTTACCAACTTGACGACGACAACTAAATTACAAGCGCTCCTCGCTATAGCAGATATTCAGCTAAAAATATATCGCGCACATTCATTTCCGCAAACCCTCATCGCACCACTTTCTCCGTAAGATTTACATCATGTAGCAGTCAATTAAACGTCGACCATGTCAGTTATCGCGAGCCAAACCAGAGCTTATCGTTCAACGGTTCAGACCAACCTAACTGCAGCTCGGATAAATCTGAATGATCGAAGATGTAAAATCTATCAGGGTCCATCTCGAGCCTGTAGGAGTAATTTGTAGGGACTGGCGGTCTCCCAGTTGGTGCTATTTTGATGCAATAACGAGCTCATATTGTTATGTCCATGTACAGACTTGTACATGTAGAGAAATAACACATACAACGCTGCCAATCATTAGATGTCGTTGCTTAAGGTATAGCTTGACATATAAGAAATAGTAATATGAATAGGTTTTCTCCTTGATGATGCAGATAGGACGAGGATGAACACATCACACTTGAACTGATGCTGATGATAATAATTAAACAACACCGAGCATCTCTGGCTATGCATTAAGTATCAACTACCACATAGCAAAGTCAACGGCATCTGGCTTTCATCGACACATTAGTTAAATAAGGGATTAGTATTCTGATAACTACATTACAATAATCAAGCCCCTGCCCAAAAGAGACTGTTATCCTAATGCTCTTTGTTTCGTCACACAAATGATCGTATTCATTTTCGATCAGCGTCTACTGCTTGACAAACGCCTCGCGATATTTCATGCCAGGATTGATTCATTGATAAATAGCTTATTGCATTGTCAGTTATGAATCCGGATGGCACGCCAAATGATAGCGCGGTAGTGCTGGCTTTGCTCATCTAAATGGATCAGATAAGGTTTGGCTGGCTCCATGCAGTCACGCAAATCTACTACATGAGCACGAATACATTTAAGCGGATATATTGATACACTGACTGCATAACGTGATAAATCAATGGTCATCGAGTTCAAAAATGATTCGCCAATGTTCGTTGTCAATCTAGTGTATTTTCCAGCCCTCCGTGATCATAGATGCTTTCAATGATGATGAATCATCAAAACTGGCAGTCACACTAGCACCTGTATATGACTACTGTTAACGCAATTTCAAGTACTTTCCGAACTTCATCAAGCCATAAATGATGAGTTAGTAAGGATCCAAACAAGTTTGATATCAAGGGACCGTGGATTTAACATTTTATCACTGACAATCATTGGGTTTGGTCGGGTCACCGTCACATGGCATTTAATCATATTAATTATTAAAACAAACAAATTAAAAAGATTTTGTTTGTTTTCTCGATAATACGATGAGCACGGGGTATACGATTCATTATATATATACACATATATATATATACACCCGAGTGCATTTCAGTCACCACCTATATGTAATAGAGTGTAAAATCACCGACTCTCAATTGGCATCTACGCGGAACAGAATGTGACAAATGTACATTTTTCGTCATGTTAAGCTTATGGCATATAGCTCGCCATTAAGGAATGAAGGGACTTCCCATTCAAGGCCGATTACAAATCTCGTCGGAGGAATAGCCTTATCTCTCACAGCAAAGTCTATCAGAGGGCTTAAAAAGATGGATCACGTCAAAGCATAATGGCGTCAGATGATTTCATGATAACGATGCATACATAACATCGCCATAGACAAGGATAAATCGGAACCGAATCCAATTGTGATGGCCATTAAGACCCGGTGTTCTCCACTTGGAAGTCATACCTGCGATTTCAGCGATCGGAAGTGTCATCACTGGGTGACATCCTTGCAAATCTACACGAAACTCACAGAGATTGCTTTCAAACAAACCGCAGTATGAAGTTAATTGATACAAATAATTGGTGTGAACATAATTGATCCATTAGCCCTAATTGCGCAGGAAATATTTACAATTTGTCGTCCTTGCAGCTAAAGATTGCTGCTGATTCGAACTTGGTACATGTGGCGGACGAAACACATCTGAACTATCTATATATAATTACTTAAGTACGCGATAGCAGACATCATAAAGGCTTTCAGCTCGGACAAGAGTCACAGTGTTAAAGATTTCGATCCGCATACTTCCTGCCATCAATCGTTAACATGCTGTTGATCTTGTCTTATAATTACTCCAATATCAAAGTTTGGTAATCAATAGATTACCGGGTTTATAAGGGTGACAAAGAGATCCACACGTATGTCCGAACATGGTACGAAAACCCTTATCCTGTCATTATGATCAATTCAAGTCACGTCATTAAGCACATGTGTACATGAATCATCTTTATTACCACAGGAATAGTCAAAGCAATCGTTATGTCATTATCATATTCCGTATAGCGAGAACTTCCCGCGTTCTCGCAGCGTCCTGTTCGAATCTCCGAGCGGTACCAAATTTAGTTGATAGCCAACAGTGAACTGGAGCCATCATAAGAGTCATTAATGTTGATAATGTCAGGGCGAATGATGTAGATATTGGAATAACACAACATAAGACTGGTAAGATTGTCTAAACTGGAATGTTGTCGTATTAAATTTCAAGATATATGCGCTGATTTGGCTGTAAAGTAACCCGATTATATTTGTTGTGTATGGTGTTCTTCGATGACTTCGAATTTGAATTTGGAACTAAGGCAATCAACAGTAAAATCTTTCCTGCCAACGGAGTATGCTTGATAAACTTAGTGTAACACGCAATAATCAACAAATCACTCAATCATTTGGTTTGATTTAATATATTGTGATTCGACATACCACGAAATAATTCTTTCACCCGCTACTAATTTCTTGTGATATTAAGCATGCACAGTTGCCATACAATCATCAGAGGCCTTTGTATTGCGACGTGATCCACTTAGTGAGCCCACTGATAGACTTGGCTATGTGACATATGGTAATATTTCCGACGAAGGTAGTTATCGTTTTTTTTATTAGCAGCCTTGATCATTCCAAAGGGTTGATCCATATATAGCATCAATTTAACATGGCGGACGACCGGTATTCGTTACATTCTGTTTTGTGTGAATGCTAAACGAGAGCCACTAGTTTTTAACACGCTATTCCTTAGAAATCATACAAAGGCGCTCGCACCTTCACCTTTCATGATTGATGAAGAGTCAAGCTTTTCAGACCTTAGTCGCCTTGTATTCCAATCCGCGCATTGGCTAGCAGTTGCACGTAAACAGTGGTAAATGTTCGATTAATTAAAATGCTAAACTACCACTCCTAGGCATTTGAATTTGACTGATATGTGCCAGACGGTGGATTTAAAAAGCGTGATTAATATATATATATATATATATATATATATATATATATATATATATATATATATATCAATATATATATATATATATATATTGATATATATATATATATATATATATATATATATATATATATATATATAATATATATCTATTATATATATATATAGATATATATATAGAAATCTGATAAACATATCTCATATGCTTTCTTTCATTATGGTAGACGAGAATTACCTATATAGGAGATGTTAAACTTATCTCTACACTTTCTGGTTAAACTATATTATTGAACGCATAATAGGTATGCAACAAAAGCTACCATCTTAAGGCGACAAAAATATTCTTTATGCTCGGGGTTATCAATTTATTGGAGCAACAATTGATATTTATGGCTAATAGACCATTGCTCTCTATCATATATGCCGGATATAGACTATTCGCTTGCGATTGCATCTATCTCTGGGAATCGTGGTGCATTAAGGCGCTGGTTGAACCCTTTTCGAAGATACTCTCATCTCTCTCTTGATATAATTCGAATGAAGACTCCGTACTCCCTCAGCCTCTCAACCTCAGCTCTCTCTCTCTCTCAACTCTCTCTGCCTATATGTCTCTATAACCATCGATGACAGATTACTTGAGGACGGCGTGTAGTATAACATATCCATTCGATTACAAGTGCAAGTATGCCAGCGATCGTTGCAATTTAGTGCTAAATGCAATGTCAACTTTAAGTCATCTCAGTTTTCGACGGTCGGCCTGCCAACGCATCTGTACAACAGCTGTATGATGATATCTAAAGGTTCGAACCTGTCATTTGCAAGATGCGATTACATTCTACGGGGTAAACAGAATGCATTATAGCTCTCGTTCGATTGACCGCAGAATGAAGCTGATTGACCAGTTTACACTTATTTGTACACTTACTTTTTAGGATATTTGGTTGAATAAATTAGGTATGCGATTGCGGTAGAGTCTACATTAAGTTGACAAAAATGCTTTTGATCTTACGCAAGCTGGTTGCAACCAATTGATTACAATAGTACCACTTTCATTGCATGATGGTTTGTTCCGCTTGTAATGCAATCATCTTACAACCGAAGCTGTGACCCACAAAAGGTTGCTAAGTTTCTCTGTTACTGCAAGTTTTCGCAATAATGACTTTGATATTTGGAATATGAATCCGACAGTTACTTGCCGCCTTAGGATGTGCACCACAATTTGCATTGAATTGCTCATGACAAATGTAGATTCGACGGGTGCAGGTTAGTGCATAAGCCCTGTCATCAAGTCATACGCCACAGGCTCGCGATCTGAATTCTACTCTATCGAAAGCAAAGCAGCAAGAATCGTCATGCTCCCGTTACAGATACCGTGAAATTGTCAAGAACCAATGGCAAAAAGAGTCTTGCAATATACGCATGTCGTCCAAGCTATACCACATAGTGGCAATCAGACGGTATACTATCGAACAATAAAATATACAACAGTGCTTAACAACAAGCCTCCGATTCATCGTAATTCAGTATACATTGCATCAAGGGATGTTTCATGTTGCAAGAATGTACAATTGCTTTATATGACAAAAATCAATGGACGCCATTTGTTTTTGTTTTGCATGACAGTTGCTTATTTTATTCGCAATTGATCGAATTATTTGGAGATATATGGTGTGCACTGTGCCTTTACTAGAGCAGTTTGCGTTACCAAAGCTGTCTTTATCTTTCAGTCTAAACGTTTATGACGGAAACACAATTGAATAATGAGTTTATGTTTTTTTTGCTTTACAGATCAATTCATAATATATAGCTGTGGTAAAACCACAATCCGGACAACGAATTTACAGCAATATCCCTGAAAGAAATTGCATTATCAATTTATTATTATGAATCGGAATACGTCACCCTTTTTTGGCATGACAGTGGTTCATTCTTTTCCATACGACATCAATCGCAGTATTTTGAGGGTTGTCGTGTAACCTTTGTCATTACTGATGCAGTCTGCGTTTCGAAAGTGGCCTTTATCTTCTAGTCTAAACGTATGCGACAGAGAGAACAATTGTATAATCCCTTTTTGCAGTTAATCGTCCCTTGCACCTGTGATAGTGCAACGTTTTTGTGAAGACCAACAATCATTCAAACAGGGCGCTCTGTGTAAGGTTGCCGATGTAGCTTTGCGAGTTGTCGATTTAGCAGTCTCCCATTAAGATTTACTGCTAACATATGTGTTTTGCTTAATCCATGCGCAACAACAGCAAGTTTTTTTCTTTGCGAAAACAATATTTTTTGTTAGTGTGAGGGATAATGCGATCGATGAAAAGCACAATAAACACAAACGGATACACTTCGAATCTTATTCACAGCTTTGAAGATACTTCTCGCCAAATCGAGAGGACGTCGATTCCCAATAAATATACGTCGCATTTCGCTGGTTAGATGTAAGATAATTACCACAAGTGTGTCACATGTACGGACATTTTGGGACACCTAATTAGTCCAGCAGCTGTGTCTGTAGTGAACGGAATTGTATATTTTTAGAATAGCCTGGTTTGTTAATGCAATACCTAACTCTAGCAGCTGCCCGACACAGCATCAAATATTTGCAGATGGGATACATTAGTTATTATGCATAACATGCATTATCTGACAAACATACGTACCGCTAAGAATAGCGATAACTAAATCTCAGGAATGTTAGCAGCTAGTTGGGAATAAGCTAGGACATTTATTGAAAAATGTCGTGGAAGAATTTTTTGCGTCTTTACTAATAGTAAATTACCCAATATTGACAAATGCGCAGCCGATATGACAAGTAAACGAACGAATCCTCATCGTAAGCCGTTTATATTTCCATGCTTTAAGGACAAAGCTATTTTTTTCAAATTATCATGTAGTTTCGACTTTTGTTTTTTTTCCACAGCAATCATTTAATATACAATCGCGTAGTATTGCTTATGACAACGAGTTTGCATTTCGCGTGCAGATTTTCTATCCCCTTTTATAATATTCTGTTTCGTATGCGTGTTTGTTTACAATGCAATGTAAATTATAAACCGGCCCATTTCTTACGGTCACGACGGCCAGTTTTATTCAACAACATATACTAAAGCACCATCATCAGCTCAAATATTCCATTACTTTCAGGGGAAAAATGTATGGTATAGCTAACTATCAAGATGTGATGAATCGTTAAGACCAGGCATGGAGTACAATATCGTCCTGCATTAAATATAACATATGATCACCAAATGTGAAGTAATTTTAACAGGGATAATTTTCTTCGTTGCGCCCCACTAAGATGTCAAAAGGCCAAGCTAATGTCGGAGTTGATGGATCGAATTTGGATAAATAACTAAACGTTATCGGCTATCGGTTATCGGCTATGTTCGGGCCCGAACAGCCTTCGGTGTCAAACATAGGTTATGCAGCCGAATGCGCGCCTCCTATGTGTGCCCTAGAATGTAGAGTAGAATGATGGCTTTGTAAACATTGGCATCTCACGAGCATCAGGGCAAAGAAATGATGCAATAAATTTACTCAGCTCTTATGACACACATATCTGTCTCAATACGATTTGTAAATGAATGCAAGACACATTACTAAATCCGATAAGGCAGTATGTGTAGATTTGATATACCTTTAATATGATCAATCTATACAGGGAACTGAGAGAAGGTTGTATATGCTGGTAAATAGAAAACCATGTGTGCAATTCGACGGAGAACGCCGAGGAGAGCTCATATACTGTGGATTCTACGCTCATTTGTTAGTTGAATAAATCCTAGATGCAGGGAATACGTCGTGTCGAAGGAGTACTTCTTTTCACTTCCCTTGTATATCCATTTCACCAGCTAACCTGCCAGCGTGAGATCTTGGAGTTGTGGAAACAGTGTCGATTGTCGTATCATTCCAGTATCGCTGCCAACTAAACAAAATGCATAACTTGATATTCAGTTACAAATGCCAGTGAGAACGCCGATTCAGATAAAACAACACCACACGTTTAAATTCTATTTGGTGACTTTAATGTGCATTCACATGGGTAACGATATTTTTTTAGATATTTTAAAACTCAACACCATGGTAGAGACCAAATGCAGGTTACTCCTAATACAGACTACTATGTTACTAATATATTGGGTTATTATCATACATCTAACGGACAAATGACGCGTTATATGGTGACATTTTCACACCGTCGCAAGACGTATAGCTGCTTATGTTATTTTCTGTTTATGCCTTCATCCAGCCAATGTTAGTGTTTTGAATATACACTAATACGAGCATAGTTTATCAATGGGACATGCAATATTAAGCTATTTAACTAAAATACTAGAGCTTACATACTTTATATAAGCTAAAGGCAATATGTTCATGAGCTGGCGAAACCATTTCCTTGTCATCTTTTTTAACTTCGTCAACTACATTTCTTTCCCAATATCTTAATATAAAACGTATCTCACATGGCTTCCGCAATATCTAATACCACATGTCACAGCATGTTTACAAATTGGACTCTCTGTCACTTAAAACATACATCACGTTTGATACGCCCGGCATAATAAATAAGCCATCTGACATTTCATTATCCTTCAGGACCAGTTTGCTGACAATACGAAGTAATTTAACAACATAACACTTGACAATTCTGTATTAAAGGCATGGGCGATTCTTAAACACACGCTATTATCAACCCGATGCCGCCACCGGTCAGGTTATTCTGACGAGGCTTTCCGTTCGCAATGACGAAGAGACTCCGTTTCTATGCCAATAACATGAGTATGTAATGCCATGCAAAATAGATACAGTCACGACTTGACTCTTGTGATATTAGTATTCAAAGTTTGTGGCCTGCACAGTGAATTAACGCTACTGCTAATACATAATCAGCTGCGCGATAGTTTGACGAAGCTAACTGTGGCAACTCACAGCCTAAACATGCATCGGTTCCTTTAAAATAGAACAAAGCGTCCCAAATTGAACAAATAAATTCGCAAAGTGTCCAAAATAATGCATCAACTTTGATATGTCACGGAACCGATGCGACAAAACCCTGCTCATTGGATATAATTCGCCGTCGCCCTTTCACAGACGAGATGTATGTGCGGCCGACACGTTCATCGAGCTCATCCGGGTTAGGGTGAAGGACGTGCTACGCGAGGTCGTCACAGATAGTTTGGGTTTCTTGACACAGCCACAGGACGAGATGAGCACTGACCAACCTTCCCGTACTTCACGCATGCGCAACCCATAGTTTACAGGGTCCGAGAGGTATTTGAGGTAGGGCATGAGGGTCATGAAGTAGATGAGAGCATCACCGTCCGTCTGGAAGGTGCCTCCACTGTTCGATGACACTACATAGATAATGTTGAAGGGAATGTAGAATATGGTCAGTGTAGCCAGAAGAATGATGATGGTAAAGAATGCTTTGCGCTCTCCTTTAAAGTTACGATCCTGTCGGTAGCGACCGGAAGCTTTGTGTACATTCTGTATTTCTGCGTAAATGCGTATGCAGAGAACAACAATACACAGATAGATGAGCGATATGAGTGCGATACACACGTTGGAGGCTATAGCAATGGCAAGCATGATCAAGTCCAAATGGTCGTTATCACAGGGCATGTGAGTCGACACAGCAATGAGAACTCCCCAGGGAACACAGCCAGCCAGGAAACACACGCCCCACGAGAGTATTATACACAGCTTGACGCGGTGTCTTCGGATGATGGAGAGGTGATGAAGAGGGCGACAGACGGCGTAGTACTGCACAGTGGTGAAACCCAGCATTGTAAACGTACTCACGAGCCCAAATGCATTCGACACAAACACGGCCGCACTCAGGTACACGAATATTGTGCACATCTGAACACCGCTCTGTAGCATCGTTGTGAAATGTCCGCTAAAGAAAACCAGCGCATTGTTGCATAACCATGACAGAACACATGACAGCGTGTTAGCTATGGCTAGATTAATGAAAAGTGTGTTGTAGACCGACCGCCTCGCGTGAGCCTTACGCACAGCTAAGAGTACCAGTGAGTTGCCGGAAGCAGCCGATATCGCCAAAACCGTTTCGGTCCAGAAGCGTGGCATTGAATAGTAGGTCCGGAAGAAAGACTCCGCTTGTTCTGACCCTCGATCACCATCTAGGCTGTCATTCACGGTACTAGCTGTACTGACATTTTCATAAACAACTGCGTTGCCGTTTTCGGTCAGGCCCAGTGATGCCGATGAATTAAAGAAATCTTCCGGGGCATTATGAGCTACTAGGAATCCCTCCGAGAACGCCATCACAAAACTGAAGACAAGTCCCGTCAACTTCCTTCAAATACTTACACTAATCTTGAGTCGATATGAGACGGAATATACTCAGCAAGTGACAGCTGTCTTCGTCTTTTCTGTCAGCTAATAAGACTCTGTAGGGCAGTGTCCACAAATTATACGCACCCAGCTCTGCTGACACAAACACATAAGGGGTAAACTCAGGCATAAATTAAGCTCATACACCCAAGTTATTATTAGCATACTTAAACCATATAGATATATATATATATATATATATATATATATATATATATATATATAGATATATATATATATATATATATATATATATATATATATATATATATATATATATATATATATATATATATATCTCTCTCTCTATATATATATATATATATATATATATATATATATATATATATATATATATATATATATCTATATATATTTATATATTTGAGTATGAGTTGTGGCAAAAAATGGTGGAAAACTGTTCCTGATCGATCTGCTAGCAGTGGTAATTCATGACTTAGTCCGAAGTTCCTCACCCTGTAGAGAGTACTAATATGACTGTATGATCAGATACCTCATCGAATTTCGGTTTTTCCAAGAAAGAAGATTAATGTTAGAAGCAAGTTTTTTCTTGCAGCGTTATCGTAATGCCAGCATTATTCCGGGCCAAGTCACGAATGAATGGGGTTAAAACACCACGAGTAAGGTGTGTTAACTCAGGAAATCACGACAACTGATTGCTTTATGATTTGGCATGATCCTATACTGCGCTTTTTTGGTGATGGAAGCTTGTCTACAAGACATTAAGACGTGCCACGAATAGCGCCATTGAGTAGCTGGGTCAGCTCAGGGAATCGTTTATGGGAGGTAATGGGGTCTTTAAAAAACATTAGCAATGAGCGCCTTGATCAAGAGCTACTGCTAAAAAAACCGCTATTGGTCAGCAGATAACTTCTAGTAGGTTGATTAATCGAAGCCTATTCATGGTTGTCGATACGGGTTCATAAGTTACTTCGCCTCCCAAGTGAGCTGCAAGCACCATAACAGTTGCCGGTAACAAGTGTGGAAGATAAATACACTAGAGTGGAGAGGGTGAGGGAGGAGGTGAATTGGTGACTCCGATTTCATGATTCGTGCATATACATATTACCAAATTATAGGTCAAAGTGCTCGAATGCGTAGATGAACGCATTGATGTTTCCGTCGCGTCTACAAAGCGAATGTTACAGTGTGTTTATCTTCTTACAAAGTAATTAACATAGATAATTAGTCAAACAACAGGAAGCACGTCGTACAGTTAGAGCGGAACACGTTACAAAACAGAATTTGAACATTACTAGGCAACTCACAGAAACACATTTGGTCATAAGTAAAACCAAACGAACCAACCAACAAAGCGAATCCTGCAGTGAACCTTCATATGTTGCGCTATATGTATCTCTTGCTTTAATAGTGGAATCAACAAATAATAATTATCATAGTAGAGTTGGCCACATGTGATGTATCGAGAAAATATCGCATCAAATCAGTAATATTCGCGCATATTGTAGGGAATTTCGAGTAGGCGGCACGTTTATTTGTGTACACCTGTCAGAGTCTCGCTGTAATAGCTAAGCAGCGTGGTAGAGCTGTATTTATTGTAGTGGGCGATATAAAACACGTTACATGCATCATTCACACAAATGTATACAGAAGTAAGGCGGCTATGCAAGCCACTTTTCTTGTTCATAAGCTTCCCACGTGAATGTGTTGTTATTCAACGGTATTCTCACAATTGCGTTTTCTATGGTTTTGATACTTTTTTTATGAAATCTCCTAGAAATCTTTGTTATACATAAAAAATGCTATCATTTTTGCCAAACGAGAGGAGTTCACCTCTCGAATGACAAAAAAAATTACTTAATAGCAGTGAGCCGATAGCGTTTAGGAGGAAATTACATTTTTTTCGTTTCTCTTGCAATGTAGATCTCGTTTTGTCCAATCTTATATCGACATCCTAAATCGCGAGGAATTAACCCCGCGCAATTACTATTCGACCGCAAGGCTTTGCTCATCCCATTAGGCTAAACCAAAAAAAAAATCCCTTGATGGCCGACCACGTCAGCGGTGGAACGCGCAGGTCGAGATAGCCGCCCGTACACCACAAGTCATCTTTTGACAAGCCCACACCCACAACTTCATCGAACGACTCAAAGTGTGGCCGATGCCACCCCCCCCCCCCTCATCCCCACGCCCCCCAACTTTTGCCGCATTGTAGCACGCATCAACTGTGTTTGTCTACCATTACATTATTCTATCACACAATCTGTGTCACCCAGTCTCTGGGGGTGACTTTTTCTGCCCTTCGCATCAACCGGGCCCCATGGAACCTATAAAGTAGGCAGGCAAAGAGTTTTCTAATGCAAAAGAGGCTACCTCTTTGCCTAAGGTTTGTAGCAAACCGAACGAGAGCTATCATATCAGAACTAAGGCTACCCGATGAAATAAGACTACCCGATGAAATAAGGCTGCCCACTGTATTTGGTTGTGTAGAGAATAAGGTGCCCGTGGGGTAAACGTTATCATGTGTCTGACTTAAGGATAAAGTATCGATCAGTAAAGCAAACAGTTCCGCTGCGTTTCATGCAGAATATCAATGTCCTCTAGAACTGCACATCCATCAAGCAGGAGTTCCATTGTTGGCACTAATCGGTGAAAAGTAACAAATCGAATAACTTACTTCGCTCAAGTTTCGTTGAACCGGGTATGATAGATCGTTGCACTAGTATGCCGCAAGATAAGTTGCATCCGCCTATGAATCGAGCAGCAACAGCTTGTTTGGGAAAACGTCACCTTTGAACACGGCCGTTTTACGTCACCCCCAAGAAGCGCTCAAACACTTTGATAAGGGCTTGATAAGTCGCAGAGCTTACAGTGGATCCGGCTCGGTCTATAGGGGCTGTCGCTTCCCCTTGGCGTACGTCTTTGTTGGAAGATGTGA
The DNA here is from genome assembly GCA_034190875.2 of Urechis unicinctus. Taxonomy (NCBI): domain Eukaryota; kingdom Metazoa; phylum Annelida; class Polychaeta; order Xenopneusta; family Urechidae; genus Urechis; species Urechis unicinctus. Next base: position 16,642,585 of record CM067352.1, on the reverse strand, counting down.
TGTAGGTTGCATATGTAACAGGTTAGAGAATCCTTCACTGCAGCGCATATCTTCTTAACAGCTTCCGAGTGCGGAAGTGCCTTTGCGAGCGCATTGAATTTTCCTACGATGTGGTTTGCGCCTTTAAACTCCGGTTGGTGTGCCCTCCCGCAATGCTACTTAAGCATTGTGTTTTATAGTGTTTCCAAGAAGATTGACAGCACAGGGATGGCTGAATGCGACAATACGGTATCGCTCGCAAGTTACACTTTAATCAGTTGCGTGTCTAATTAACTCGGTTGATATGAAATCAATTTCGACCTAGAAGACGCTGGTGATACATACGAAAACCGGGATAAGGAACACGTCGACAACACGTCTATACCGCTAGCCACCTGTTCTCCTCTCAGCTTGACTCATTGCGTAAGAGACTTCCAGTCGCTGGTTAGCGCCATCTGAGCGGCATATATTTGCGCCCAATAAAACTATGGGGCGCAAAGTGAGAGTGTGCTTTTCCCAGAATTATGTTTAAATAATAGCGAGTGTGCAGGATTCTCCCCGCTGCAGCCTGGCATATCAGTAGGAGGCTCGAAAGAGTTGATGGAAGAGGTAGTGTCATTCCGGAGGTGGGGAAGCAAACGAGTCAACGTCAGCAATATTTTGCATTGCGCAACATCGCACCCTTCACTCATGTGAGTTGCTACTTGAGCCCGTGCGTCCGTGAAGCGTCCCACCAATCACACCTGACCGCTCCATCAGGTTATTACTTAGAAGAGGCCATTCGTACATTCCACAGCAACATACTCAGTAGGTCCCTGACGATTGCGGAAGCCTGCGCCGCCTTAGAAAGAGTTGTCCTGTTCCATCCCGCCTTGCCCTAAGCAAGACTGGAGGCATATGTATTTCACTATATGTAGCAGATCGGCAGTTTCTTATTATTTTACGGCACATATGTAATCGTTATAAAGTCAGTCGTAATATGTCTGCTAGAAAGTGTCTTAATTGTTTTATGTACAGCATATGACAAATATTATCCGGAGAAGTATTTTTTTGTACGCGATGTAGTTATTCAAATGGTTATTTAATAGTTTTGGGAATGTTTGCCCGAGTATGTCAGATGGTCGGCTTTGATTGGTTGATCAATTAAGGATGAGGGCACGCCTTCGCACATGATCGCTTCCGAGAGGCCGAACCTGAGAGGGTGCGCGGAATCCGGTATTTATAGAAGCGTCTCTTTGACGTGCGGTGTTTTACATAAACACATACCTATTCTAGTCCAACTTGTGCATTCAGAACTCCGAGTTCACATTGTGAACTCATGTCCGACTGCTCCATCAATATGTACTGCGAATTATCATCAACCGACTTGATTCAGTTAGCATTATTACACATTCAGCCCACTAGAAACCTTTTACTTGGTCACGGAACCTGGGCACTGAGGGCGCCATTTATGAGCGATTTATTGGCTAATCAGCAGGTAGCGCCGTCCGGTAAATCACACCTGAACGAGTAAATTAGTCCTGCAACAGCGTCTCGAATATTCAAAGCACCGCGGTTTGATTAAGTGTCGCGACCTAGCTGACACTGAGTGACGTACGCCGAAAATAAAGCATCACCAAATTGGACGAATTTGATAATTAAGCTCACATGGATGTAGACAAGAAAGTGAAAGAAGGGATATTACGCTGGGTAAGCGGTGCGCGCGGAGATTGCTATTTGTCGGATACAACACATCGACAAGAACGAGACTGAAAGGAACGCGCGGCGCACATGAAGTTGATTACATGGGGCGGATGGTTAGTGGAGATTGAAGAGGGGTAAAAATGTCGTACATGGAAACGAATAGCCACATGATTCATGGAACCATCTAGAAATGAAACATTCGCGGCCGCTAACAAGAAAGCGGCATCCTTTGCGCACACGCGTGCCTGCGAACAATCGACTATTACGTTGACAGGATCCGTCTTTATCCAAACCCCGATGATAAATCCGTTCGCTTAAAGTACAAAGGGTCCTTAGTCATTACACAACAATACGCCGGACGAGAGTTGTGTCGGACAAGCTCCCTAACTGTTAAACCAGCGATGGACCTACGTGATCCCCATGGCCAATGTATGTACCCCGATCAGATAAACCGTCCGCTTATACGACATAAAAGCATCTGCCATCGCAATGGTACGTGCCATGTGTTAGTCAATAAAGGTGATTTAAGTTTCGATATTAGTTTCATCACAGAGTCACTGACATGCGTCGTATGTGCCAAGACCGGTAATGCAATTGGTGATCAGCTGCGCAGACTCGGGGAACGAGTGTCGATTCAAAAGGCAAGTTTCTTTTGAAAGACGAAATTCGTGGAAAGGAGTCTGGCGCAGTGAATGAATTGCCATCCTGATGCTGTGGTTAATGTTGCGTATTTAATGGTGGGGCTCCAGTTGAGAGAATCAGGTTAATTAACTACCTAGCTTCCCACGCGTGTGCTTCATTTAGCACGAGTGGATGTTAGACAGTAAACAATAATGCAACAATACATGTCAACTTAACACGTGTCTATCAAGCAAATTACACTCACCTTAATGTCACCTGGAATTTATCAATGGTTTTTAGTAACCCTCGCTGTTTAATTGCCGGGATAAGAACAAGCAGTGAAGTTTCCGCATTGATGAACAGCGCTGGAAAGCCACTCTAGTTTTCCCCTTGAATGCTCGGTGCTGTATGGTTATGTTAAACCGCGATGTCCACGCGACAGATGAGGATCACTACAGGATTTGCGCCTTCTTTCTACTAACACACCTGTCTCAGCGTTTGACGCGACTTTCTGCTGCGCGGAGACAGCAGCTGGCATCAGTCAAGTACATTCGCCAGTTTTGATGATCCCTCCTAGCCAGCTGGGGAGCTCGCCTCCCTATGTCTCCCGGCTCGATGGTTGCCGCTGTAGACCCGGTTGCGCCGGTGTGCTGTGCCTGTGAAATATTTTCAAGGCGAAGTGGTCAGACCAAAGCAATTATTACACTCCATTTACTCAAGTGAACAAAACGCTCGGTTGGACAAACTCTGTACGCCCAGTGCCCCCTCTGGTCAGTGTATGTGAGGGTGTTTCCTTCGTGCTCGCGTGGTGGCAGCGCATGACTGATGAGCGAATTTCCATTACCAGGCCTACTCGGCCAGAGGCGTTCTACTTAATCGAGAAGAATGCAGCGAGGTCTTCATTTTGAATGTCTAATCCTGTCATCTGCAGAGGCGTTGGTGTTTTCACTCTACCTGCCATGTTTAACGCTGAAGGTGGTGGCTCGCTGGTGCATTGTGCGATACAAGCTGATAGCTTCTGCATAATATCTACATTCGCACGTAAATGACTAGGTTTTGAAAACTTGCACTCCAGTTTATTCACATTTCCGAGACGGCATCTGCTCTGTGAGTAAATATGATCCCACGTTAAATCATCAACCCATTACGGCCTTAATCGGATTTCAGTTTGTCGTCGAAACAGCCAAGGTTGAACTTAATCATGCTAGCAACAAAGTTAAGACGACAACGTGTGCTGGCTGTCCGTGTCGTATCGGATCGCCCACTAACACTGCGCTAAAACGGCTGCTCTGACGTCACAAAGGTGGTTAGGATTCTATCAACGGCCGGGTAACTACGGGCCGTTTTCAACTCAGAGGCCCAAGGGATTATTTTAATCAAGCTAGAAAGGTATTCTATGTCTTCTCATGTTGAGTTTTAGCACGGCTCTATGCATAGCAATAGGAATGCGGCCAGACTGATATTTACGGCATAGTACGCGTGATGGGGATGCATTGGAGGAGGGGTGTGTCGTCCCTCTCTCGTCTTCGCGCGTCTAACAAGATTGTACAGCCACTTTGGGATGGACACAGATCCAAACGAGCGGATCAACTCCACTGGTGTATTTTTGTCTGATTTAGGTTCATCTTGGTTCTCTCCTCGTACGTACAGGATGATCGACAATCAGTGGTCTACGAAGGACGATCGAAAACCTTTCACTAAAAATATTCAAAATATAGACGAGGTTCACTATCGTTTATCTGCCGCCACACGGGTGTAGGGGAAGGGTCACTGCGCCGCTCTGAGCACATCACTAGAGGGATTAATCTGACACGGGAGCCTGCGCGATTGCCGTCTGACTTAGTAGCATAGCTGACTGTATAGGGCGACATTGAACAGTACGCGAATAAGCCCAAACTCTAGAAACATCGATGCGCTAAACAAAATGCTCATTCATCATATTTACTCGCTGGTTCGCTAGGTTGCTTTGCTTTATATTTGAATAGAAGCACTGATGTTATCAAGTTTTGCAACTACCCGACACGAAGCAATACTTCAAGTCCCCTTTGACGTTTCAATCCCTCATAGCGTTAACGGTTCGACCCTAAAACTATCAATTAATAATCTAGCCAGCGTCTCAAATCGGAGAGAGTTGGCTGCAGTAGGAACGTACATTCCTCTTCTTCGATCTTCCTTACAAGTTTCCAAATGCCGTCGGCCACAGGAATATCAGAATTATGTGCATTTAGTGGATCTCGGGAACATTATGTCTGAACACGACTGTCCCAAAATTTGACGTCACTCAGTCATTTACTTCCGGAAACTTTGCAGCCAAACAAAACCTCCTCATAGCGACAGTACATCATCGGATGTAGTAGTAGGTCATTAGGTTCTATACATCTCGCAAATCCCGTATCCGGTGAGCGGTGCAATGACCGAAAACGACCCTCGCTCTAAGCTAATCAAGTCTCTTTTCAAAGGATCAATTGATGTACTAGCCAACATGCTGCCATCCAATCACGAAAATGTTTCGTTATATGGGGCCATGAGGCAATCTTTATTTACCGTAGGCTAACCCGCATGTAAATTATCACATTAATGCTCATAGCATAACATATATTGATCTGCCGACTGTGTGTTGTACACTGTAAGTGCCGTACGCATCTGGTCATTCACTATAGAGCGTGTGATGGGTTTGTCACAGTGAGACAAATTAATCATGGGCTCAAAATACCTGTCAGCCACGTCAATGATTTCAAGGCAACCATCATATTTCAAGGCCTCCAAACAATCAATTGGCGAACGCAGAACGTCGCAACTGGTTATTATGCAGCTGCGCACGCAGCCGGCTTAGTGATGCATTTCTATGAAATTCATTTCCGGGCATGCTATGTTGATGCTTTGTTCACTTAAGCCCCCTATCAAAGCTTATTACAAGCAATGCTACTGTCAAATGACAACGCTTTATGATAATTAGCTTATATCTGACCCTACCCGGGATTGAATGCCAAGAGAGTCGTGCACTGTGCTCCACCGCCCATGTAATTACTTTAAAAGGATGAGCGACATATTTGCGTCCATCTTTAATTTGCAAGGTGACTTATAAGTCTAGCAGTCTGTAAATGTCTGTGTGTTTGTCATACGCACATAATTTGTAAGAGCAACCCATTCATCTGCAAATTTTTCAGCGTGGGAACGTATTCGCGAGTTAAACAGCATGCCGTGATGAGGGCGGCGCGATAGTGGATTTTTAGGTGCCATGTGACCTCAATCCATGTGGGTATTACCATCGGCAGCCTATGTTTCCTAAAGGACTGGTACGCGATGGATCATTATGGCAAATTAAGCACGGAGATCATTGTAATATTTTGCGCTTTGAACAGTAACTAAGCGCATGCTCTTCATTAAGCCTGCTGCTAATGTAGATGAAAATTAAGCGGAAGCTCGAATATGTGAATGACCCAGTATGGCCACACCTTCGAACCTCCTCGAAATAAATAAAATAAGCTTATAATAATCCCATATTATCAGCGAGGTAAATGCTGCTAATAAATCATCAACATTTGCCTTTAATCTCTATCTCATTAACCCTCAAGCGCATGCGCTCTCTGTAGATCACTGTTTATGTGCTGTAGGATTACGAAGTGATGATCATTGTAACCCGCTGTGAGGACCAACCGGTAAGCTCAGGGTGTTGAAACAGGTCAAGAATCATTTGTATGGTTTTTTAATTATTGATATAGGATGAACAAGGTGGTGGATAAGCTTGGCGAATAGTTTCCAATTTTTATGTGAAACAGACTGATTATCTTCATACATCATTCGGTCTTTATGATCCAATTAAGGCTTCCTATTCCCTCCCGCACCGAGCCCGCGTTATTAGCTGTTTACACAAATATCTTGTGTATAGGCTGTGTATCAAGCAGTGCCAACATAAGCCCATCTCGGGCTGCCTGCAAAGCGAAGTGAAACATCCTACAGATAGCTGCATCGTTACTTGAAAGATGTCGCATACACCCCTATGCTATCAGATACATGTCCATGCGATCAGTAGCTAGCTATTACAGTGTTTAATGATAGAGGGATCAGCTTATTCCGAGCTGAATGAATGAAAAAATAGGGTTGTGTTGCTACCAAATATGAGCATTTACCTTAAGAGAACTTTCCTAATTAAGATGCAAAAAAGCTTTCGCATACATACCGTGGGAGTGGGGGAGGGGGCAGGGGTGGTAGCATGACGGTTTCGATACAAATAAAATAGGTGCAAGATTAATGACTTGACTGCTGCCATGCGACCTCTGGTCATGTTTGACACAATGGCTGGAAGTGGACTGGTGACAGTATGCGATGTGAGACATCGAATCCGACGTATATTGAGGGGCAGCACACAAGAAACTTCAATAGGGAACATTTGTTTACTTGATTAACGCAACGACCAACGCAGGATAACATCATCAATACAATAGGCTTAAAGGACCAGATGAATGGTCAAGTTGATGTATTGTATTCTTCAAACAGATATTCACGGATGTTTCCTTTGTTTTTGCATCATTACCAGGATAAACAACATTAGCAGGAAATGGTCATATATCACTTGAAAAGCGGCCGGTAGGGGAACAAGATGAATATCCATTAGCTATTGACATGGTATACTGCAAGAGGAATGCAAAATATACATATGATTGAACAACATACGATTCCCGAGGACGTTTTAAGAAAGGACATTGATGTATTTGTGCTTGTAGGCCGTCCACTGGGCAGAAAGCAGCACAATCCGTCGAGAATTTGTTATTTTCTATTATGGCGCACTCCAATCCTGCCGCGTCTTGTCATCAAAACGGGAACAAATGATGGAAACCCTGTCAATGCAAAAAGAGCCGATGAAGTGATAATGGTTACCATTATACCGTACAACGTGAGCATCAGTTGACCAATATAATGTTGGTGCTGTGGATTATAGCAAACCGAGCATTAATTAATCACTTCGGCGGTTCAGAGGTTTCGGCAAAGCTGTTAGCATGAACATAAATCTTGCGCAATGCAACAAGCAATATGAAGCAGTATGTTAATTTGTTGCACAGCAGAACCATTAAAGGTAGCGCATGTTTCTGTCCAACGACATCCGCAACACCAGCTGCAATGCTTGAAAATTCCAGTCTTTATGCATTTTCAACTGCGTTTGATTCGTATGAGACGTGTGTCGACCGGAGGAAAACATTTTATAATAAAGATTTATCATGATTTTAGGGATATCGTTAGATAAGAACCCACTTGTAGTGCAACAACAATATTCATCCCAGGCTTCATAATGGCGAGGCACTACGTTTCGAAATGTTAAGTACGGCGAATAATCAGCATTATGAGATTCTTATATAGATTATGTTACAAACTACTTAAGACACTGTAAGCATGGCAATGTTATCGATCAAAGACGTCATTTGGAAAAATGACAGGGAATAAATCAGAAGATTTAAACCTCTGTATCAGGTGAATGTGCTTTATATTCCCGATGGCGTGGAATCGGGTAACATGTAGCAGAGCATTGTGTGATAGTGGCAGAATTTGGCAGGTCAGCTTAAGTCAAGTGAGCATTGATCGCTTATTGAATTTGGAGCGTCTTAAACTAGATTTGAGAAACGCTTAGCGGTACGTCCGAATGTAAGCACATGCAGTGATAGATTAGTTCCAGACAATGAACACCCCGTGGATGCGCATTAACGTTTCTGTGTGTGCTTTGTATTGGCTTCGAAAATGGAAAAAGAAATGTGGGTTGAGGTTTTGTACGGTGCACATCTATGTGATGCAGAAAACTATAATCGTATTTAACCTTTAGTTATTTCCACATTTTAGTCGCAATTGGAGCATACATATTAACCACACCCATCGGCATCTCTGCTCAGTCCATACACACACTGGCAAGCGCAATGGCGACTGACAATAGCTTACCAATCCAAAAGCTCCTTCGTATTATCTGCTATTTACCGTGATATAATCAGTACTAATAGATATTGAATTCATTGATCAAGTTATCTTAATGCAGCCTGCACAATACATTTACACCAAGGTCGATTGCTGCGGGTGATATGTATCTGTCACATCGTACTGATTGTTTTCCATCGTGCAATGAGAACTATAGATTAGGCGTGTCAGAGATAGCATCACGATGTTCCGTTTACAGACAAAGGATGTCGCCTTGCCTCTGCATATATAATAAGTCTTGTGGCGTATCGCGACATCTTACAGGTCATTTCGGAACATAATTTTGTTATCAATGTGTCATATTGACCCTTTCGTTGATTTAAAATTGCATTAATATGTTACCGCGATATTCTGCCGATATACGTTTGACCATACCAGCTGCTCAAACTGAGGGGATATTGCTCGCCAAGAAAGTTATCTAACGATTCGTTTCCTACGGAGTCATTGTTAAGATATTGAAAATACGTCGAACGAATCCTATACTTTGTGAGGTTGAGGTTTCATTAATAATGATCCCCTCATATTTTACAGTTAATGTCTGTTTCTATCAACGGTACAAATCGTAGGCTTCATCGGTTCTCTCGTATTTTCTGCCTGAAATATTTTTGTCTTCTTAATTATTGAGCTAACAATGTCAAGTAATTGGAAAAAATATTTACTAAATAATGTTATTATAGGCATGCGACCAACACCGCTATTCACAAGTAAGCATAAGCTCGTAGCGACTGATACATAGATGACAATGGGCTGCATGGAGCTCCAGTGTTAAATCAAGCATCCAACATGGTATATGCTCAAAACGCGTAATGAAGCATGTATGATCAGATTTCATTTTGGATTAGTAATACAAAGGGACTCGAGACTAATGCGGAGGTTGTTTTAAGTCACACGCCTTTCTTAACATTTACAAGGGCGTGTTACACAGTGCAATTCATTAGCCAGCTCTTTATTCGTTCTCTTGTGGTAATGTTTGGGTCATTTTTATTATATAAACAACTTTATGATAGGAAATATCTTTATGCACGTATGAAAAGATGTAGGGAGCTTGAACGTTTCAGGTACATGCATACGTATACGTTTGATTTTATGTGAATGAAAAGACTATTGTCCAACGGCTTCCCGCTGTTGTGCAGCATTCTGTGGATATAACAAAAGCACAAACTGGTATCAAACGAACCGGCTTAACCGAATCCTAAAATATTCATTTACTGAGTAACCGTTTTGAACACGCCTGGTTGAATGCAACTTAGCAGCTAATGTGAAACGTATTGTTTGTGAATAAATAATATGCTAGTACAATTTGTAACTAAACTTGATATACCACTAGCGGGCTATGTCATTATTGTATTCTACACTAAGTGACTCATTTCAGCATATCCAAATACGCATCATCGGGTTGATGCAACCACAATAATTACAGAGTTGCCAAAACTGGTAGAAGAAGCAGCAGAAATGTCAGAATTGGCGTGCGAGGCAATTGTCTTAGCTTCATGTGTATTTTATAGGGCCATGTCTGAATAACAGCATTGTAGAATGGTAAGCATGCTCTCTCTTGAGTAGCAATCTACATCAATTCCCTGTCTGTAAGTGGTAAACGACCCCTTTGCTGCATACCTCATACTCTGTATCCTGCACCTAGATGCTCCGTAAACATGGGCCCATAAAAACCACCGATTCACAATTTAGTCATAGATAAAGTTTTGTAGCGTCATAGAACCGTTTATTGCTGACCCCAATATTTTAAGTAGAAGCCTACACATTTGACCGCACAAGACTGTCGTCCCTATCCCAAAACGCCCCCCTCCCGCCCACCAGCACATCGACACGCACGCACAGACACTCACAGCGATAGTAACTCTTAACGATATGATCTGCACCACAACTGCTTGAGTTATCAGAATTTTTATCTAGCCTACACA
>CM067352.1:16609925-16627425 GCA_034190875.2 Urechis unicinctus | reverse complement strand
TTCTGTATCAGGTGAATGCGCTTTATATTCCCGATGGAGTGGAATCAGGTAACACGTAGCAGAGCATTGTGTCATAGCGGCAGAACTTGGCAAGCCAGCTTGAGCCCAATGAGCTGATATCGCTATCGAATTAGGATCGTATTAAATCAGATTCAATAAACGCTTAGCGTTCCGTTCGAATATATGCACATGCAGTGATAGATAAGATTGGGGCAGTCCAGCCAATGAACACCCCGGGGATGCACATTTAAGTTCCTGTGTGAGCGTTTGTGTGCTCCATGAACAACATACGCATAAAGGTGCCAAGTTTTATAACTTTAATTCGCTTTGTATTGGGCTTCGAAAATGGAAAAAGGAATGTGGGTTGAGGTTTTGTACGGTCCACATCTATGTGATGCAGAAAACTATAATCACATTTTATATTTATTTTTGTCCCCACATTTTAGTCGAAGTTGGAGGATGCACATGCACGCACACCCATTGGCATCTCTACCCATTCCATACTCACACAGGAAAGCGCAATGGCGATTGACAAAAGCCTCTTCGTATCATTTGCTATTTACCATGATATAATTAGCACCAATACGTGACATTGACTTCATTGATCAAGTTATCTTAATGCAGCCTACACAATCCGTTGGCAACAAGGACGATTGCTCCGAGTCCCATGTATATATTACTTCGTACTGATTGCATTGTACCGTTTAATGAGAACCATAGATTAGATAGCATCACGATGTTCTGTTTACAGACAAAGAATGTTGCATTGCCTCTTCATATATGATAAGTCTCATGGCGTATCGCAACATTTTGCCCCTATCGGGGTCTTAATTTAGTTGTCAATGTGTCATATTGACCCTTCCCTTGATTAAACATTGCAATGATTCATTTTCGCGGAATTCTACCGATATGCGTTTGACCATACCAGCTGTTCAAACAGAGAAGAAATTGGTCGCCTACAATTATTCATACTGATTCGTTTTTCTACTGAGTTATAGTATAGATATTGAATGTACGACGAGCGAGTCCCATGCGTCGTGAAGTATTGATTTAGAGCGTCGGAGAGACAAGATTACAATTTGGGTTTGGCATGGTAATCAACCACGCCAGCGTGGGACACTAGAAGGGGTCATTTTGTTTGTGTATGGATAGTGCTTAGTAGTAATATCTTTGTCACAAACTTTGAGGGTCGAATCTGATGAATAAATATGACGATCTGTGGTGAAGTCCGTGTTTAGTTGAATGATGTATGTATGATTGACTGAATATTTCACGTTTGCTGATCTTGTAAATATGGATAAAAGTGCATGCCAGTTTAAACCCCAAATATCAGGTCATTACCTACATGCCGCTAAGAAGACGCTATAGTGATACTGTTTACTTGTGTGATGCTCTCATGCACAAATACTTAGGTCGCATTGCAATATTTTGTGAAGTAATCGTGTGTAAGAAGGTGTCAGGGGATTTTTTCCATTAACATGGGCTTAACACTAGCCGAGTTTGCCTCACCATTGAAGCAACACTAGCGCATAATTCAATTCGTTGCACTGTCCATTAATAATGATCCTTTAATATTTTCCAGGTAATGTCTGTTGCTATCAACAGTAAATATCGTAGTCTTCATAGGCGCTCCCGCATTGCTTCTGCCTGAAATATTAAACACTCGTTCTATTGTGCGCTATATGCTTGAACTAACAATTTCAAGTAATTTGAAAAATAATTACCTAATAATATTTTATAGGCTAAGTAATGCGACTTACAACGTTATACCCAAGTAAGCAAAAGCTATTAGCAATTGATACATAAATGACAATGTGCCGCATAGAGTCAGTTGTTAAATCGAGCACCCAACAAAGTATATGCTTAGATCGCGTAATGAAGCATGTATGACTAGTGTTTCATTGTGGATTAGCAATTCAAAGGTAGGACAGTTCTTTTAGTCAAACGTCTTTCTTAACATTTACAGGAGCGTGTTACACAATGCATTCATTAGCCAATTCTTTATTCGTTCTCTTGCGGTAATGTTTGGCTCACTTTTATTTTAACAACAACTTTATCATAGGGCATATCTTTATGCACGTATGAAAAGATGTAGGGAGCTGAAACGTTTTAGGTTCATGCATACGCATAAGTAACATTGTACGAAAATGAAAAGTCTACTGTCAGAAGGCTCCCCGCAGTTGTGCAGTATTCTGTTGATATACAAACAGCACAACCTATTATCAAACAAACTGGCTTAGCCGTGTTCGAACACACATTTTTTTACTGAGTAATCAGTTTCGAACACGCTTGGAGAAATGCAACGTAGCAGCAAATGTGAAACATTGTTTGTGAATGAATAATGTTAGTACATTTAGTAACTGAACTTTATATAGCCCTAGCGGGCTATGTCGTTCCTGTATTCTACGCTAAGTAGTCGTTTCAGTATATCCCAATGTGCATCATCGGGTTGATGCACATGCAGCCAGTGTTGCCAAAACTGGTAGTAGAAGCAGTAGAAATGTCAGGGTTGGCTTGTGAGGCAATTATTTTCGCTCTATTTCTATTTTATAGGGCCATGTCTGAATAACAGCATTGTAAAATGGTAATAATCCCTTCTCCTGAGTAGCAATCTTCATCAATTCCCTATCTGAAATTGGGAAGCGACCCCTCTGCTGGATACCACATAACCAGTAACCTACATCTATGCGGACCGTAAACATGGGCTCATAAAAGCCAACGATTCACAAATGTAGTCACAAATAAAGTTTATAGCGTCACAGAACCGTTGCTGATCGCAGTACTATACGTAGGGGCCTACACAACCAGCCACACAAGGCTGGCGTCCGTTTCCCCATACGCCCATACCCCGCCCACCGGAACATCTAAAGTAACTCTTAACTGCTTAAGTTATCAGAATCTAACTTACACAAACTCTTTACATCAATGCCAACCGCTTCGACTCGTATATTTATGCTACCCTGATTTAATTGTTTCAGAATATGCATACCTTATTATTCTTTTTACCGACAATGAAAGTATTTTTGCTTCCACATACATAACTCGGATTGTGAAACAAGCCCATGAAGGTCTCTGAAACTTCATTGGTAATACATGTGTCACTTTGATCCTTCAAATTATCAGATGTTGCAAGTTGTTAGTTACTGCAAGATATCACCGCAACCAACACAACCATACAAAAAAGTCCTATAACGCCGAATATAAAAGTGTTTTCTTTGCGAATTTATCCTTACAATTGGACTACACACAGGTTCCTGTTAGAACGCTGGAAAGACGGCGAAATCAATATAAGCATATATATATATATATATATATATATATATATATATATATATATATATATATATATATATATATATATATATATATATATATTTATATATATATATATATATATATATATATATATATACATAATACATATATATACCAATATCGATTGCTCCGATATATATATATATATATATATATATATATATATATATATATATATATAGTACCGCACCAAGGTCGATTATTCCATCGTGTAATGAGATCTATTGTGTTCCATCGTGTAATGAGAACTATAGACAATGGTCGTGTTCAGAGATACAAACAAAGAATGTCACTCTGCCTCTGCATATATAATAAGTCTTGTGTCGTATCGCAACATCTTACACGTTTTTTGGGGACATAATTTGGTTATCAATGTTTCATAATGACCCTTACGTTGATTTAACATGGCAATAATGAGTTACCGCGAAATTCTACCGCTATGCGTTTCACCATACCAGCTAATCTTACAGAGGGGATATGGCTCGCCAAGAAAGTAATCTACCGATTTGTGTCCTATAGAGTCATTATCAAGATATTAAAAATATGGCAAAAGAATCCTATACTTCGCGAGGTATCCATTTGGAGCGTCCGAAAGATGAGATTACAATTTGGGTTTGGTAAGGTAATCATCCCTGCCAGCATGGAGAACTAGAAAGGGTCATTTGGTTCATGTACGCATAGTGCTTAGTAGTAATATCTTTTTCACAGGGTCGTATCTGATGAATAAACGTGATGAACTATGGTGAGGTCAGTGTTTGTTTGAGCTTACATACGTTGGATTGTGAAGGAGGGCGGCAGGCGACCGAATGTCATAATGTATTGCCATCAATTATGCTAAAACATTATATTGAGGTTATTAGAGAATCAGCATATTTCTCATTGTGCTCGTCCCACATTTGTGATGTTGTCGATGAATGATTTTAACGACACTTTTCACGTCACCCTACCAAGGACACATGATAGTCTAGTGCATTCAGTTCAAGGTTAAATAGCTTTGCAGCAACAAAGATCGTAACGCACATAGTATGCGCCAGAGACATAGTATGCGCTGATAAAGATAAAGGGCCGTTCAGCTGGCCAGGTATCGATGTTTGTTTATTAAGTTCATGTGGTAGCTACCAGTGCAACGATACTAATTGTATACAATCATGGTAAGGTGAATGAAGGTAACTCATATGTATGCGTAAACTTGCCAACAAAAAAATAACGATTCCTCTAACTCAAAGCATTTACAGAAAGCTAAGTCCTCACTGATGGATAGTGATATAACGCTCGGGTTCCCCATTAAAAAATTGTATACTACATCATTCGGATAAATCAAAGAATTATCTCTGCCCAAAGATATTGATACCCTGAGAGTTTGTACCCTGGACAAATTGTGTTTTGTATGAATGTATTAGCAACATCATTGACCACCTTAGTTCGTTTGGCTAGATTTCTCTAATTTTCTTATATAAGGTTAGTTAAAACTCTGATTGACCGAATATAAGACGTTTGCTGCCCGTGTATGTCTAGCTAAAAGTGCCTACCAGTTTGGACCAAAATTCCAGGTCATTCATTGCCTACATGCTGCTGAAAGGACTATCTAATGATAATTATAACTTGTGTGATGCTGTCATGCACCAATGCTTAGGTCATATTACAATCGCTTGGGAAGTAATTGTGTTAAAGATGTTAACTCTTGTGACGTTGTTATAAAGGTGTCCGGGGATTGTGTCCATTAACATGGGCTTACCACTAGCCGAGTTTGCTTCATCATCGAAGCAACACTAGCGCATAATTCAATTCGCTGCACCGTCCATTAAAAACGATCCTTTTCCGGGTAATGTCTGCTGCTATTAACAGTACAAATCTTAGCCTTCATAGGCTCCCCCGCTATAATATAATACTATCATAGGCTTAGTCATGCGCACCAACAAAGGGATTCACATGTATGCAAAAGCTCGTAGCGACTGGTACATGTCAGACGGGTTCGTGCCGTGATGCAGTTTTCTTTAACAATTACAGCCGCAAAAACTAGTATCAAACGAACTGGCAAAAGTCGTCCCATTCCGGAATGTTTTTCTGTGCGTACCCCGTCATAGTTTTTAGATCAGGCTCAATTGCATATTACAATATTACTGAGTAATCAATTTTGAACACGCCTGGCTGGTTGAATGCAGCTTAGTAGCTAGTACAAAACATACTGTTTGAGAATAAATAATATGTTAGTACATTTAGTATCTGAACCGCCGAAGCGTGCGTTCAGACATGACGATCTTAGACGTGGTGAGCGTCTGATTTAGCAAATAAACAAGGCTTGTTCAGTATAAATATATACATATATAGATAGATATATATATATATATATATATAGATATATAGATATATAGACTATATATATACATATAGATATAGATATATGTATATATAGATAGGGAAAGAAATATATATATATATACAGATACACATATACATATATATATATTTATACTTGTATATATATATAAAAAGAGATATCTCTCTATATATATATCTATCTATCTATAGATATATATATACCACAAATATATATATATACCTATATATTTATATATATATATATATATATGTATATGCATATATATATATATATATATATATATATATATATATATATATATATATATATATATATATATATATATATATATATATATATTCACCTGCAGTTTGCACACAACAGAAGAGGCAGTGTAGACCGATAGCCGCGACCATCTCGAAAGACTTTGTAAGAGGCTTGTATGAGGTGAGAATGCCGAGACAGCTACGATTTATCTATTAGTTATGTTCGTATATGTTATTATGGTTGGTTTAGTAAACAACAGCATCTTGCAAATGGAATCGATGTAACATGTCACGTGTCTAAGCAGTCTTGGTGGAATTACGTATCATTTAGGCTGACCGGAATCTATTCTTAATACTATGATATTTATTATGAACAACATGAGCTGTTTTGACACTTCCGATTCTTTATGTTTCGACAGAAAGGGACGATTCGAGACAAGGCGATAGTTGTTGAAGTTCCCAATATCTAGTGGTGCTTTCTCAAGGACAGGTGTGACAATAGCATCGGTTAGCTGTGATTGGAAATACCATAGTACAAAGATTCATTAATGACTGAAGTGACTTAAATTTCATCGTCAAGATATTTACATATTTAACAAAATCTACTGCTACAGAAATCTATCTTGCCTCGCTGTAATTGGTGAAGTGTGGTTACTTTTGTAGTGTACAGTGTGCAGAATACGATGACTTTGTCCACACATAAATATCTTGTCTGCAAAATATATTCAAAGGATGCCGAGATATGCAAAAATACAAGGCCTCAATGGAGCTTAGAGCCCCAACAGCATTAAAAATGCCAACAAGGTATGTGAATTCATATCAGCTGATATCTACTCTTTAAAGTAGAAGTCGACTGACCTTCGTTGTCGCGTCAGATTAATTCGATTCGGTATGTCACATCTATGTCTGCTAAGACAAATCCCTAGAAGTCTTTATCGTTTGTCATGCTCATTCGCCGCGATGAACCTCTTTTACATGCACAAACGGATCATATGTCTATAGTCCTATCTTATATTTTTATACTCAAAACAACAAAAATCACTGAGTTTCGAACATTCATAAACAAATCCGATACGGTCCGACAACACGCCCACATATTCACCCAGCGAGGTGCTGATAAACATGTTGTGTTGCTTATCAAAGAATCACTCGCAGACTACACGGAGATTAAATCATCCAAAGCAGTCGAATTAGAATCTAGAACGTGCCGACGTTTGATTTCTTTGCTCTTTTGAAGTGCATATCCACAATAGCGTGTCCATGGATAATAAGTAGGCTCTCGAAGGCATACGTTAATATGTTCATAACGTTCATTGAATTTCCCATTGATTAGCAGATATGAATATTGATCGTACCACAGACGCATCCGTATTGTGTGATTCTTAGCAAACACAATATTGTATGCCGACTGTAATTGATTTTCTTATTGACGTTATATAATTCATCATAGCGTGTAAATACGCACACATGCACACTTACAAAAACAAACACACACACCCTGACACAAACACACACAAATATGCACGCAAACTCACGCACATATGTCTGGCCATATGAAGATGTGCATGGAACTCGTGCGATGCGGAAGTACTTCAGTAAGCGCAAGAGTCTCCTTATAACCGACAAAAATAGTCCAGACGGTGCTGTAGCATATAAACGACTGATTACACCGCTGTCGTAATCAATATCCTTGCGTAGACAAGTCGTTAAACATATGCCTGTCATCTTATAATTGGGTCATAAATTGTTGTACGCATGAAAAGTAATGCAAATTGTAGAGAAAAAAACCACAGCGGCTAAATAACATGGAATAATTGTATTCGTAGGTTTGTCCATTAGTATAACGCGGGATATCGCATAAACAAATTGTTGTTTATCGGCTAAATGTACGTAAAAAATAATCCTCAAGTGAGTATTAATACTAAGCGTCAATAGTATGTGGGAAACATCTTGAAGTAATTGCTGATTGTTCCCCTCTCAATGCACATGCAATATTCAATCACAAGCTAATGATGAGGAAAACGTCCCTTAAATCATCTCAGTAATGTTCGAATAAGATAGAACCGAATGTTTTGTAATACCGCAATTGATATTTAAGTCATGTCCACAATAAATGATTGTTTTTTCTATGAGATTGGACAACATGGAATTAACGAACAGCTTCTCGGACAAGCACACCTTTCTTTAGGCCGTATGATTAAATGCTCAATACGGTGGCATCATTACATTTGTGCAAACAACAGTTACCATCAATATGTGGTGTCAGTGGCATCATTCTTTGTCATACGCTCGGTTTACGTTTGCCGATCAACTGTATTGAAACTTATTTATGGGCACTGTGACCGATCCGCTTTCCCATCAACAACTGTGTTTTAACTATATGAATGATTTAACATTGATAACGATTTCTGGTTCATCTTAATCTTTAGAGAGAAGAAGATATTATTGCTCGCACAATTCAATACATGCTATTTATAACTCTCTGCTCAAACTTTATCCGATATATTAAGACACTTTACATTATTGTGAAAAGTAATGCCGACCTGCTCTCTGCCCAACATACATGCTAAGAGGTATAACTATTCACACCGCTATTTTCCCTACTGACATTATCAGGTGTATATTCAGTCATACCGCTATCTTCCCTACTTACGTGCTATATATCAATTGACACAACTATCTTCCCTACTTACATGCTCATGTTTATAAACATTGAGACCGCTATCTTCTTTACTTACATGTTCAGGTATATAACTATTTACACCGTTATCTTCCCCATTTAAATGTTCAGGTTCATAATCATCGACATCGCTATCTTCCTTATTTACACGTTCAGGCTGATAACCAATGACACATCTCTTTTCCCTTTGTATATACCTATATATATATATATCCTTCGACAACGCTATCTTCCCTACTTACATGCTCCGACATATAACCATCGACTAGGTGGGACGTACTACTTGACGCCTTTAGCCACGATTGACTTAGTCCTATTACTGCGCAATCATAACAAATAATTTATGTAAGCTTCGAATTGAACAGTACACTAAGTGCTTTGTTCTATGTGTAATATGCATAAAATATGCGATGAATCACAAGCTGATCAAGATGAACACATGATGATGATGATGATGATGATGATGATGATGACGATGATGATACTGATGATGAAGATGGGTTTATGACGATGACATTTGCTCATGAAGCAGAGATCAGCGCGTAGGCATATTTTACATACCTATTAGTCTGTAGTGAATCTAAAAGAACTGCGTCACATCATAGAACAGCGCTCGGTGGCTCAGTCAGAGCACATGAAATATGCGACCAGAAGCCAATGATGAAGAAAATATCACTGAAATCAGCGAAGTAAAACATATTGCACTGTCCGCATTGCACTGCATTTGTAATTGAAATCAAGTAAACAACATTGTGTTTTTCCTTGAGAGCAGACATGATGGACGTCTGTCTTTGTTAGAGAGCGCAAGGCTTCTCGGTCGACAAACACATCCTACTGTAGGCCACTTAATTAAATGCTCAAGGCATTGGCATTATTCCATTTGTGCAAACAGCAGGTGGACATCAATATGTGATGATAGTGGCATCATTATTTGTCATAATGCCGGTTGCATTTTCCGAGTAACTGTATTGAACATATAACGCAGACTTAGTTGTGGGCTCTGTGACCGATCCTCTTTCCCCAGCACCAACTGCCCCCTAGCTATATACATAATATCGCATCAATAACGATTTCTGGCCCATCATCTCCATCTTTAGAGAAAAGAAGATATTATCATTGGCCATATTTTATTCCGTCCAAAATGTATCTGATATATCAAGACAGTTTATTGTGATAAGCAATGCCACCCTGCTATTTTCTCTACTTACATGCTCAGGTGATTAACCATCGACACCGCTATCTTCCCTACTAAAATGCTTAGGTATGTAAATATCGAAACCGCTGTCTTCCTTACTTACATGCTCCGATATATATTCACCGATATCAATATTTGACGCCTTTAGCAAAGATTTACTAAGTCTTATAACTGTGCATTCATGACATAGGCGTTTTCGTAAGCTTCGAATTGACTAGTACACTAAATACATTGCTCAATGCGTAATATTTTCAAATCATTTGATATATTGCTTGAAATCGATATATAGATTTTTACGTCATTGAAGTTTTCACAAAATTTGCATTTCTGTTTTTATTGTCTTCTTCCCTTACGAGTGTATGACATTTAAAGAATTCATCCCCATTGCAAAGAACGGAAGATGTCGCAACTCACTGTCCATTACATGATAACCTAACCGTGTTAAAATGTTTGTTAAGCTAAATTTTTGTTAAGTACACGACTGTTTTCTCTGAAAGTCTTGTCGCCATCATTTATGGTGTCAACTCTTGCCGCTTAGTCACCTGTTTGTCATGAGTTTTTTTCAAATCTCCAAATTTCATCTTTTAACATCTGTATTTGATCAACTCAACAACGATGGTGTGGCTGGACTTCTCTGTTATCTTCATGGGGCCGCTCCTGTGCGCCCGATTAATTTCTGCCGCTTCAGTTCTAAAAGCATCTTCAAAAGGTTTGTTAAGGTTTTCTCCTGGTTGCTCCAAGGATTGATTGGCAGAGTTTGATCACCAGCTCTGGATTTCACGCACTGGTCTTCGAAATCTTTTCGTTCTTTGATCATAGTGCGTGCGCAGTTTTATCACATACATTCGTCTCTAAGATTATGTTTTGTGTAGATTTAAGAGTGTGTCTGAAGTCAGCAGCGTCTCCTGCTGTTGTTGGCATGAATTCGACGACCCGTCTAAGTGATTAAAGGAAAGACTTTTTTTGTAAATTCATCAGGTTTAATAACATTCTTCGTGGGTATTATAAGAGTTTGTTAAGCATACGCCTGACTTCCATTTACCATGTCATACCTTTACAGGTACTGGGTTTCATTGTGCTGCGTCACTGAGATTGAATATGTTATTATTATTTCTCGGTAGTACGAGCAGTGATTTGCAATCCAGGACATCCTTACAATAACTGCTGCATTCGGCAATTGTGAACATCTGCGTTTGTGGCCCATGACTTCATTCAAGATGTAAGGTACTATCCTTTAGGGTCAAATCGCCCAATAATAGTCACATCTCGATAGTATTCAGTATGACGAATAACTTAAGCATCATTTGGTCATAATTGACAGCCAGTGATTTTGATAATGAGAAAACGAATTATCGCTAAAATGTTCGCACAAACAAAATATCCCTTTACATTTCTTTTGTAATACTTTCAATCAAAGTTTCACGCAGCAAATACTCTAACAGAGAAAATGAAATTCTATTTTGAGTGCATTTCAAAGAGTGAAGCATATGCACGCCTAGATTTTACACATTTAAAACACCTGATTCACTCAATTCTGTTCAGAGGCCCAATGAGAGTAATTCACTTCACACCCTATCCTTGGCGGATGTTTCAAAAGCATTTGCACGCTCCAGATTGATGATGCGCCAGGCTTTAAGCTTACATCTACGCACGAAAAGTTGTTTTGATATTTCACAATGGTATGCTTCTGCAGTCAGATTATTGAAGTAATCGCATTTGCGCCGAATAACAGATGTTGAAAGCACGGCACACATTTATTGCTTCACTACTTCAAAGTTATAAGTTTGGCAACATTTCACAGTCTCAGTGTCAATGCAAAATGTTAGTCCTTCATTTGATATGTACCTACAAGAATTCACAATTGAACACCATTCGCCATTATGCGTCTTCACCAATATTAAGTGACATACCTGCGAATTGCTTATTATATTTTACATATCAGCATAGGATCGTAACCTATTCAACGCTTTACATCCCTCTTTTCAACACATGCATAATCATTAGACTGTACTCAGGATCCTTTCAGCGTAGCGCATATTCAACGTTGCCTGTGTAACTATTCACAATATATCGCAGCATGTGCGAGTAGATACCACGATCAGGTGATGCTGCAATGTATATTCGAGATCCCATTGCGCTGTGAATTCGTTCTATAATATCCGAATAAATAAATGATAACAATGTGCTTCTCAATGGAAGAGAAATGTTAGCATCAAACAATAAGATAGCATCAGCATTTGAATTATAATGAATAGGTCATTAATTTATAAAATGTAGCTAGGTTTCATGGCGTTGCACAAGTTAAACTGATATCTTTGATACATAAGCTGTGCTTCACGAACAGCAAGACCTTAACTCTACAATCAAGATTCGAATGTTTAGGGATTAGTAACTTTTACTAGCATTCGTAACCCCTGACGGCTCGGGACGGCTCCATGACTGAGGCATGTTTTAAGCAACAACAAACATCAGTCATGCTCAGACAGGCGGTTTATGATACTTAAGTAAACACGTTTATAGAGTTCCAGCCAATGTTTTCTGTGCATTGCGCAACTCCAACCAGTATTCAAATAACCAGATTAAGCCACCTACACCATATTGCCTTTCCACATTGTATATTCTGACACTAGCCCTCTCGGCAAATATGCCGGTAAATATTGCATCTTTTCATGCACATACAACTGAACATGATTGTATCAGCATATTGCCAATCAATAAAGACCCACGGAGAATATGTGTCAGCAGCAACTCTTGCTCCCCTTTGACATTTTCCTCCAATTACTCTATGAGAATGCAATTCTGACGCAATGACAACATAGCTTCAATTGCCATATTTTTGTAGCTTCCAATACGAAGACTATATATCCATGGATGCAATAGCCCCAACAAATTTATGATAAAGTATAAATATGAAATATCAAAATAAAATAAAAATGTTATATTGTGTTCGCTTGCCTCGGTTCAGATGTGCTAATGACAACAGATTATGTGATCACCGACTTTTTCTCCCTTAATCATCATGCTGAATTTATCAAAATGCATTGCATGTTTATAACCAAATGTTTTGCTTGATATACTTATATTCGCTCGGTGATTATTTTTGCCTTGGTCAACAGCTAGCTTGGATACCGCCATATTGCCTTCCATGCTTATTTGTGAGATAAGCATAGTTGCGGATTGAATCATATCAAATACGTATGCTACTGTGACGTCTTCCGTTATAGAAGGGCACCAGAGAGTATCTGCAGAATCATAGATCATTAGCGCAATTGCATTGACAATTGCGTCAATCATCATTTATTACATTGCTATACAATTTATCAGCTCATTCCTACAATATCAATTCATAATTTCTGCTTGCAGTGATTCGTTAAGTAATAAGGTGTTAAGTTCATAAGGTGATCTTATTACGCACAGTTTTAGGAATACTAGGGTCGTAGGCAATGTAATCTACGATGAATATGGGGTGCTCTATCCATTCTTCTTTCATGGTTCAATGTATTCTATTGCTGGACAGCTTCATAAACATTTAAGTATAAAAAATACCAGGACATATAGCCATTCTCCGTAGCGTTACACAAACTGCAAGAGTTTTATGATGAGAACAAGCAGCCAGCGCTATGATATGAGAGTAATAACTGCAACATGACGTTCGAGCCTTAATCCTTAGAGTGTGTAATTGATTCACCTGCGCCAGATAGGATATATACAGGCGCTTTTACGAACAATAGCTATAATACTCAATAGTAAAGGCTATAGAGAGCATCCTTAGAGAGGAGATATATCCTTTGAGGGCGAATCAAGGTTGCTTCCAGTTTGTGCGATCTCTGTTCTGATCGAAAGAGGCGATGCTAAAACTCAGATGACGTTCGTACAGCTTTGAGCTGGCAAGTGGCATCGAGTTGAAATAAAAGAAATTGCTTTTTTGGTGACGTAATGATACACACTTTGGGGAAAACAGGTATCAAGAGACATCTGCACTATTGAGCCCACGAGATAAGGGATCGAACAAGATGTGTTTTTTTTTGTATTTATATTTATCAACAATAAAGCCTCCAGTAGTTTTGCACAATCCATGCACTGAAATACGCTATGTAATCTGTAGAAATATTTCCGGTTCATGGGTAGTTATCAGAATTGCAATTACAAGATTATATCGTATATGATATAACTGACATTACAATGTAGTCTCTTCCACAATCAGTGCTGTAGAACGCCACATTAGGTCAGCAGATTAACTCGAAGATGACATTGGTTTTGTATTACCAATGACAATTCTCATCGTGTTTGAGCACGGAGCCATTCCAAACCGGATTTGCATTTAACACACACACACGCACACGCGCGCACACACAAACCCGCACACACACACACACACGAACACACACGAACACACATACACACACACACAAACACACACATACACACATACACACACACTACACACACACTAGCACAAACACACACACACACACACACAAACACACACACACATACACACACACACTACAAACACACTTACACAAACACACACACACATACACACACATACACACGCACATACGTGCACTCAAACACACACAAACACGCACAAATACACGCATAAATGAATATATATACATATAATTATATTTATCATGTTTATATACATATAAATATATAAGTATATATATATTGATTTATATATGAATACATACACAAATATATATGTTTATATATATTTCATATTTACATATATATATGTATATTTATATATATTTATACAGATATATATGAAATATTTCTTTATAATATATATATATATATATATTATAATTATATATATATATATTATTTTCATATATATACGCATATATATATATATAAATATTCATCTATATACAGATATATATATATGAATATTCATATATATATATATATATATATATATATATATATATATATATATATATATATATATATTGTATATTGCTTAAAATTCGAATGGCCTCTTCTAAGTAATAACCTGATGGAGCTGTCAGGTATGATTGGTTGGACGCTTCACGGACGCACGGGCTCAAGTAGCGGCTTACATGTGTAAAGGGTGCGATGTGGCATAATGCTAAATATTGCTGACGTAGACTCGTTAACTTCCCCTCCTCCGGAATGACACTACCTCTTCCATCAATTTATTTGAGCCTCTAATGATGTGCCAGGCTGCCGCGGGGAGAATCTTACACACTCGCTATTATTTAAAAGTAATTCTTGGAAAAGCACACACTCTTTGTGCCCCATTGTTTTATTGAGCGAAAATATGTGAGGCTCAGATGGCGCTAATTAGTAACCGGAAGTCCCTAACGCAATGAGTCATGCTGATAGGATAACAGGTGGCTAGCGATATAGACGTGATGACGTCATATATTAAAACGACGTGTTCGCTATCCCGGTTTGAGTATGTATCACCAGCCTCTTCTAGGTCAAAATTGAGTTAATATCACACGAATTAATCGGGGACACAATTGAGTAAAGTGAAATGCGTGTAACTTGCGAGCAATACGTTATTATGGTATTCAGCCATCCCTGCGCTGTCATTCTACTTTGAAACACTATAAAACACAATGCTTAAGTAGCATTGCGGGAAGGCACCCAAGCAGGAGTTTAAAGGCGAAAACTAAATCGTATGAAAATTCAATGCGCTCGCAAAGGCACTTTGGAAGATATGCGCTGCGGTAAAGGATTCTCTAACCTGTTTCATATGCAACCTACATCACATCTCACAACAAAGACGTACGCCAAGGGGAAGCAACAGCCCGTATAAACCGAGCCGGATCTACTGTAAGCTCTGCTACTTATCAAGCTCTTATCTAAGTGTTTGAGTGCTTCTTGGGGGTGACGTAAAACGGCCGTGTTCAAAGGTGACGTTTTCCCAGACAAGCTGTTGCTGCTCGATTCATAGGCGGATACAACTTATCTGCGGCATACTGATGCAACGATCTATCATACCCGGTTCAACGAAACTTAAGCAAAGTAAGTTTTTCGATTCGTTAGTTTTCATCAGTCAGTGCAAAGAATGGAACTCCTGCTTGATGGATGTGCAATTCTAGAGGCCATTAATATTCTGCTTGAAACGCAGCTGAACTGATAGCTTTCGGTTGGTACTTAACCTTAAGTCAGACACATGATAACGTTTGCCCCACGGGTTTCTTAATCTCCACACAACCAAATACAGTGGGTAGCTTATTTAATCGGGTAGCCTTATTTCATTGGGAAGCCATATTTCTGATATGATAGCTCCCGTTCCGTTTGCTACAAACCTTAGGCAAAGAGGTAGCCTCTTTTGCATTATACAACTCTTTGACTGCCTACTTTATTGGTTCCATGGGGCCCGGTTGATGCGAAAGGACGTTAACAGGCACCCCCAGAGACTGGGTGACACAGATTGCGTGATAGAATAATGTAATGGTAGCCAAACACAGTTGATGCATGCTACAATGCGACAAAAGTTGGGGGGCACGGGGGGACGGGGGGGGGGCATCGGCCACACTTGAAGACGTCGATCTCATTCGATGACGTCGCGAGTGTAGGCGTGTCAAAAGATGACATGTGAGCTAGTGGCGGCCGCCTCGCTCTGCGAGTTCCGCCGCCGACGTGGCCTGACATCAAGGGAGTTTTTAGTTTAGTATAATGCAGTGAGCAAAGCTTTGCGAGCGAATAGTTATTTCGCGGGGTTAATTCCTCGCGATTTAGGGTGTCGATCTAAGATTGGACAAAAACGAGATCTACATTGCAAGAGAAATGAAAAAAAATGTTATTACCTCCTAAACGCTATCGGCCCACTGCTATTCAGAAATTTTTTGTCGTTCGAGAGGTGAACTCCTCTTATTGTGGCAAAAATGATAGCATGTTTTATGTATAACAAAGATTTTTAGTAGGTTTCATAAAGAAAAGTATCAAGACCATAGAATACGCAATTGGGAGAATATCGATGAATCACAACACATTCGTCTGCGGAGCTTATGAACAAGAAAAGTGGCTTTCATTAAAGCAAGAGATACATATTACGCAACATATGAAGGTTTACTGCAGCATTCGCTTGCCTGGTTCGTTTTGTTTCACTTATGAAGGTTTACTGCAGCATTCGCTTGCCTGGTTCGTTTTGTTTCACTTATGACCAACTGTGTTTCTGTTAGTTGCCTATCAATGTTAAAATTCTGTTTTGTGACGTGTTCCGCTCTAACTGTGTGACGTGCTTGCTGTTGTTTGACTAATTTTCCGTGTTAATTACTTTGTAAAACGATAAACACACTGTAACCTTAGATTTGTTGACGCAACGGAAACATCAATGCGTTCATCTACGCATTCGAGCACTTTGACCTATAATTTGGTAATATGTATTTGCACAAATCGAGAAATCTGAGTCACCAATTCATATCCTGCCCCACCCTCTCCACTCTAATGTATTTATCTTCCACACTTGTTCCCGGCAATCATTATGATGCATGCAGTTCATTTGGGAGGCGAAATAACCCGTATCGACAACCATGAATAGGCTTCGATTAATCAACCAACTAGAAGTTATCTGCTGACCAATAGCGGTTTTTTTAGCGGTAGCTCTTGATCACGGCGCTCATTGCTAATGTTTTTTAAGACCCCATTACCTCCCATAAACGATTCCCTGAGCTGACCCAGCTATTCAATGGCGCTATTCATGGCACGTCGTAATGTCTGGTAGACAAGCTTCCATC
>CM067352.1:16508215-16607325 GCA_034190875.2 Urechis unicinctus | reverse complement strand
ATATTTAGCTATTGGCTCTTTGATATTTGTGCGCTGATAGGAAAAGTAGTTATGTATTGAAGATTTAATAAAGCAATCCTATTATAGATCAAATATTTTGTTATCATATAACGTGTAAATGGCTGTAAAGCAAGTATTGTTAAAAAATAGTTGATCGATTCACTATTTGCTTGGCATTGTTATAAATTGACAATAGATGGCGGTTTGTATTACCTATGTGTATATCTGTAAAAGTGCACAAACTGATCATATGCCTATCGTCTTAGATTATATTTTTATCCTTAAACAACAATAATCACTGTGCTCCGTGCATTTATAAACAAATCAGATACAGACCCACAACAAGCCCAAATATTCACACATCAGCACCCACAAGCTCACGTTTTGTTGCGTCAGTATTTGTGAATGTTCATATCAAATGTCATGTCTTGATATAACGTCCTGAACAACTATTTGTCTTCGCTATGGTTATTTAATATTGTGTTTGAGAAGTATCATTGTGTCCATTTTAAGTTGACAAACTGTCAATCGTTATCCAAAGACATCGAAAGCATCGCACGCAGGCTACACAAAGATTAAATCATCCCAAAGCAGTGGAATTAGAATCAAGAACGTGATGACGTTTGATTGCTCAGCTCTTTTGAAGTGCATATCCACTATAGCGTGCCTATCGATAATAAGCAGGGTCTCGAAGGCATACGTTAATAAGTTGATGACCTACATTTGATTACCTATTGATTAGCAAATATGAATATGGATTTAATCACAGATGCACTTATATTGTGTTATTCCTGGCAAATGCAATATTGCATGCCGACTGTAATTAATCTTATTAATGTTATATAATTCATCATGGCGTGTAAATACGCACACATGCACACATACAAAAACAAACACACACATCCTAACACAAACGCACACACAAATATACACGTAAACACACACATATGCCTGACCATATGGAGATGTGCATGGAACTCACGCGGGATGCAGTAGAATTTTAAGTAAGCACAATAGTCTCATTAAAACCGACAACAGTAGCCCAGGCTGTGGTGTTTCATATAAACGGCTGTCGTAGTCAATATCCCTGTTTAGGCTTGTCGTTAAACATATGCCTGTCATCTTATAATTGGGTCATAAATTGTTGTATGCACGAAAATGGATGCAAATTGTATAGAACAAACTAGAGCGGCTACATAACATGGATTAATTGGATCCGTGGTTTTGTCCGTTAATATAACGCAGGATATCACATAAAAATATTGTAGTTTATCGGCTAAATGTACGTACAAATAATCCTCAAGTGAACACCTATGTAAATATTATTATTGGCCGTCAATAATGTGGTAATCCGATCCTACATGAGGTATCTGCTGATTGTTCTCCCCTCAATACACATGCAATATTCAATCACTAGCTAATGATGAAGAAAACGTCACTCAAATCAGCCATGTTATAAAAAGATGGAACTGCATGTATTGTAATACGGCATTTGTAATTATAGTCATGACCACAATAACTGATTGTTTTTTTTCCCATGAGAGCAGACCAAATGGAATGTACGGACGGTTCCTCGGACAAAAGCACCTTTCTTTAAGCCGTATGATTAAATACTGAATACGGTGGCATCATTACATTTGTGCAAACAACAGGTGTCATCATAATGTGGTGTTAGTGACCTCATACTTTGTCATATACCAGGTTACATTTACCGAGCAACTGTATTGAACATTTAATGCAAACTTATTTATGTGCACTGTGACCGATCTGCGTTCCCACGCATCAACTGCCCCTTAACTATATAAATGATTTCGCATTGATAACGATTTATGGTCCATCATCTTCATCTTTAGAGAGAAGAAGATATAATTGCTCGCACCATTCAATACATGCACTTTATCACTTTCTATTTAACAGACACCTAGCTATCTGCTCTACATACATGCTAAGCGGTATAACTATTGACATCATTGTCCCTACAGATATACTCAGGTGTATAACCAGTTACACAGCTATATTTACCCTACTTACATGCTCAGGCATTTAACCATCGACAGCGCTATCTTACCTACTAACATGCTCAGGTATATAACCATTGACACCGCTATCACCTCTACTTACATGCTCAGGTATTTAACTATTGACCCAGTTATCGATCCTAATTAAATGTTCAGGTGTATAACCATCGACACCGCTATCTTCCCTACTTAAATGTTTGGGTTCATAATCATTGACACCGCTATCTTCCTTATTTACATGCTCAGGATGACAACCATTGACACCACTATCTTCCATTCGTTTATGCTCCGATATAAAACCATCGACACCGTGGAAATCACTTATTGACGCCTATAGCCAACATTCACCTAGTCTTACTACTGTGCAATTATGACATAGGGCTTTTATGTAAGCGTCGAATTGAACAGTTCACTAAATGCTTTGCTCAATGCGTTTTATTTTCAAATCTTCTATGTTCTTTGAACTAGACACAAATATTTCTATGTTAGCATCAGTATCCGTTATATAACTTTCGTCGTTGTGCATTTCTGCTTTTATCGTTTTCTCTCCTTACGAGTGTATGATATTTAAAGAATTCATCATCACTGCAAAGGACGGAAGATTTTGCACCTCACGGTCTATTGCATGAAACCGTACAATGTTGCAATATTTGTTTTGCTACAAGTTCATTAATGTTTTCCCCGGAAGTCAGGCCGCCATCATTTTTGGTGTCAACTCTTGCCGCTTAGTCATCTGTCTGTGTCGTTTTTTTAAAAGCTCCTAGTTTCGACCCTTCAAATAGTATTTGCTCAACTCCGCGCTGATAGTATGGCGTGACTTCTCTGTTACATTCTCGGGGCCGCTCCTGTGTGCCCGATCAATTTCTGCTGCTTTGGTTCCAAAAACATCATCAAAAGGATGTTAACTTTTTCCTCTGGTTGCTCCTAGGATTGGTTGGCAGGTTGAGTTGCCTGCTCTGGTTTTCATGGAGATAGCGGTGGTGTTAACTTCCTTTCATTCGTCAATCATTTTGCGTTCGCAGTTTTACTACAACCCTTCATCTCTTGAATTATAGTGCTTGTACGTTTTAGAGTAATGTCTGATGTCAGCTGCGTCTCCTGCTATTGTGGGTAAAAAGTGATAGACCCTTCTACAGGATTCGAGGAAAGACTTTGTGGGTATATTCATCGGCTGGTTTAATGTGCAATAGGATTCTTCGTGGTCACCCGTTCTGAAATCATTATTGGGTGACTTTCTTGTCGAACATTTCATTGATGACATAGTCGTTTGTGTCATCTACTTGTTCGTGCGTTTCTTAAAGACTTTTAGGTGTAATTCGAAGTCTCTGGTGCGTATGCAAAACTTTTCCGATGAGTGACCTCCCACCACCTGTCTTTATGTGATCATATCCATATACCCTAGGTCGTAGCAAGAATGTCAGACAATGAACGATGATGCTTGTAAACTTTCGTAATCCCGAACTGGTGCTAATCCCTCTTAATGCAATTGATTCGGCATATCAGATAGCATTTCACTTCATCGGCCCAAGAATATATTTCCGATCCCTGGCTTCTATCAATCTTGGCGTGACTTCTCTGTTATATCCATAGAGCCGCTCCTGTGTGCCCTATTAATTTATGCCACTTTAGTTCCAAAAGCATCATCAAAGGATGTTAACTTTTTCCTCTGGTTGCTCCCAGGATTGATTGTCAGGTTGAGTCGCCTGCTCTGGTTTTCATGGAAATAGCGCTGGTTTTCACTACCTTTCATTCTTCAATCATTTTGCGTGCGCAGTTTTACTCCAACCCTTCATCTCTTAAAGTATCGTGCTTGTACATTTTAGAGTAATATCTGATATCAGCTGCGTCTCCTTGTGTTGGGTGTATGAAGTCATCGATCTTTCTAGAGGTTCGGACGAAGATTGTTTTTGGTAAATTCACCAACGGATTTAATGTTTATAACGTTCTTCGTGGTCACCCGTTCTTGACTCATAATTTGGTGACTGGCTTGTCGAACATTTAATTAGTGACATACTTTTTTGTACTATGGTGCTATTCCCTCTTAATGCAATTGATTTGACATATCAGATAGCAGTTCACTAGATCGACCTGAGAATATATTTTCGATCCCTGGGTTCTAATAATCAAGCACTGAGGCTGTGGATGGGCCATGTAGCAAGGATGTACTCATATTGCGCATTAAAGCTGTTTTTGGGCCAACTTGCTTCGCTAAAAGAATGAATGATGGCACAATGAAGAAGATTAGCGCCAGCTATTCTAAGAGTTTTTTTTAGCTTGTCACAATATTACCTCGGAATACCTTTACAGATACTAGGTTTTCATTGGGCTACGTTCCTGACATTGGATGTGTTGATATATTCTCAAGTAGTGATTCTTATAACATGCTTATAACATCGTTCCATATCTAAGGTATTATCCTGTATGATTATATCGCCCACGAATGGTCTAATCTTGATGAAATTCAGTATGACGCATGGCCTCTGCATCATTCGGTCATAATTGGCAGCCAATGTTAGGATTAAGCCAATGATTTTGATGATGAGAAAACGAATTATCGCGGAAATGTTTCGCACGAACTAAAATATCCCTTTAAACTTGTTTTGTAATATTTTCAATCAAAGTTTAAAGCAACAAACAATTAAACAGAGAAAAAAGAGATCCCATTTTGGGTGTATTACAAAGATTGAAGCATATGCACTCCTAAGTTCACATTACAAACATACCTGGACCATATACCGATGCAAGGTTGATTTGTATAGGGAATGACGATGTTGACGTTGAATATAATAAAGGTGATGATGTAAATAAAATTTAAACTATAAAATTTAAGGACATGGACGATGATGATGAGCATAGGCCGGCTGACCCCTATCTTCTATTTATACATAAACTCAAGGGGGACAACGGTTTCGCCACCAGCTCATCAAAAACTCATGCCTAAACCATCTTTAGTCCCGTTTACGAGCCTGGTGCGCCCCATAGCAATTGCTAACAAAGCCATCCGACCCGATCTTAACTTTTACTTACTAAAAAGATACTTTTTTCGAGTTCAAACGCTATTTTAGGCGTGCTCCAGATTTATGATTGATGACGCGCAAGGCTATCAGTTTGCATCGGTGCATGAAAAGTGGTCAGTTGTTTTTGATATTTCATAATGGTATGCTTATACATTCATATTATTGAAGTTATCGCATTTATGCCGGATAACAGATGTTGAAAGAATGGCATACACACATTCCTTTGCTACTTCAAAGTTAACGTTTTGTCAACATAGTCAGTGACTATGATTTTCGTTCCTCCACGTATTTTTTGTATTGTTTTTCAGTGCAAAATGTAAGTCCCTCATTTGATGTGTATTTACAAGAATTCACAATTCCACAACGTTCGCCATTATGCGTCTTCGCCAATATTAAATGACGGTATATATAGAGGATGACTCGATTCAGACAGTGACAAACTGGTGAATTGCTTATTGATTTTTACATATCAACATAGGATTGTAACTTTTTAAACTATTTATATCCCTCTTTGTCAAGCACTAGACTCTACTCAGGATCCTGTCAGCGTAGCGCATATTCCTTAAGATTTGTGCAACTATTCACAATATATAGCAGCAAGCGCGATTAGATACCACAATCAGGTGTTGCTGCAATGTATGCAAATATTCGAGATTCCATTGCGCATTATTTTATAAATATATCAAGGGCTATCTCGGTCCAAAAATCGCACAGCAGTGATATTATTTATTTTATGAGAAGATCTCTGGATGACGGATTACTTAATACAAACCGCCGCGTCTTTCTCACATTTTCAGCCATTTATTTGCAAATATTGTCATTATTAGTGAACTGGGTATTACGTATCGCATGTGGTAGATAGTGGTTTTGATACTTTTATTTCCTTCGAGTAATGAACAGATCCCCTCGCTTTCGACATTATGTAGTTTTCGGGCTAATGAGTTAAGCTATTCAATCAGTACAAATATTGAAATAATTATATATATCCGAATAAATAAATAATAACAATGTGGTTCTCAATGGAGAAGAAATGTACGCATCAAACCATAACATAGCATCAGCATTTGAATTATAATAAATAGGTCACTAATTGATATGATGGAGCTCGGTTTCATGGCGTGGCACTAGTTAAACTGATATCTTTGATACATAAGCTGTGCTGCACGAGCTGCAAGACCTTAACTCTACATTAATGATTAGAATCTCCTGAAGGTGTTTAAGGAATTAGTAACTTTTACTAGCATTCGTAACCACTGACGGCTCGGGATTCACGTATTAGAGCTTTGCTTGATCCTTTTTGACGTATGCAGTCAACACATATCGTCCATATGCCATAATCAATGATGCAATCCACACCCTGATATCTGGTGAGAGATTTATCTCGCCTAAAAAGTGCGCTACGCCATTAATTATCAAGTGACTTGGCGCAGTTCAATATCGTTTCTATAGCAAATTAAAGCAGAAGCTCTTGGTAAATACTTTGCTTACCCACAGGGTCACTGAATGGAAAACTTATCGAGCAGAGAACAAAAACTAATACATTGTTCCTTGCTTGCACTAATTTCCCCAGGTGTATACCATTTCACTTATTCTGTCGACAGTACGAGCCGAGTTAAGGGAGAAAGACCCGGCTTCCGTGCCAAATGCCTGATACACACTTCGTACATGATCATTTTTATTCACTCAAAAGCATCTGTTGAATATTACCAATGCTTTAGGTGTCTAATAGA
This sequence comes from Urechis unicinctus, assembly GCA_034190875.2. Taxonomy (NCBI): domain Eukaryota; kingdom Metazoa; phylum Annelida; class Polychaeta; order Xenopneusta; family Urechidae; genus Urechis; species Urechis unicinctus. Next base: position 16,600,560 of record CM067352.1, on the reverse strand, counting down.
GATCCCAGTTTTCTTTACACTTTTATAATTATCGTGTGCTACGTAAAGTACTTGTTAGGAGTTCTGATTGGGTTGGGGAAGTACTGACCGACAGACAGGTATCGTACAATATGTATGATAGTGGCTACTGTTCATAACCGCTATGGCATAAGAGCTTTGTCTAGCCGTTGCTTAGCGCAAAGCAACACACGTCGCACGTTGACCTGCTGTATTCTTCAGTTGGCACGTCAATCAGTTCGATTCTTTAAGCTAGACCATTTCGTTATTACAACTCGGATATGTGCAACGACACGAATGAACTACAATCGATATGGCAAACGCCGAAGATCTAGCAGTCATGCTTAAGTAAGTCTGTGAGCTGTGGATGGGAGAAACACATTATATTTTAAAGGCTCCTCTGTTTTTGCTTTGATCTCATTCAATTAATAAAGATTAGAAAAATTAGTATTATCTAACACGTGCTCTAGGCTAACGCATACATCAGGGACGTAATGCATTTTCCCTGTAGCCATAGTTTAATATGATTTAAGCTACAAGCCGCTTCCATTGGAGGTCATGTGTCATCAATTACACCTCAAAACCTTTAAGTTACAAAATGAGAGCTTAAGGGTGTGCTTATTGTGACGGATCAATATACAGATGACATGCTCACCCTACAATCATATCATAAATAGAAAGCAACAGAAGCAGCAGTCAAACCTCCTCTTTCTCTGTCTATCTCATTCAATCATAAAATTAGAAACGTCAGTCGAAGAAATATCTGACACTTGCTCTAGGCCAACGCATACATCCGCGACATAATGCATTATGTAACCATAGCTTTATATGATTCAACCTACAGACCGCTTCCATTGGAGGTCATGTGTCATCAATTACACATCAAAACCAATGAGGTACAAAATGAGAGCTTGAAGTTGGGCTTATGTTGACGGAGCGACACTTTATAACTACTCGTCATACCACTAACACAAATACAAATAGCACAACTTTGGAATTTCAATCAAGGAAATATCTTGTGTTGTGTTTGATCCTCAGCCATAATATGGAATTAACCAAAGATAAGTGCATTATTTACTGTCCAAGAGTTCAAGTCAAAACCAAGTATGCTAATAGAGCAGTTAAGCGCCACAAACGTACGTGGATTCATTGGATTTGGAGCCAGAGTAGTTCAATTAGCACTTATATCGAGAACGCTCCATGATTGAGGCACGTTTTAAGTAACAACAAACATCGTTACAGCCAACGGGACTATCCAAGGTAGGTAAAAGTATCAAATTTATGTGCCGCTGTCATGCATAGACAGGCGGTTTATGATACATAAGTAAGCACGCTTATAGTGTTCGAGCCAATGTTTTCTGTGCATTGCGCAACTCCAATCAGTATTAAAATATCAAGATTAAGCCATCTATACCGGAACGACCATATTGCCTTTCCACGTCGTTGTATGGTCTGACACAAGCCCTCTCGACAAATCTGTCGGTAAATATTGCATCTTTTCATGCACATACAACTTAACATGATTACATCAGCATATTGCCAATCAATAAAGACCAACGGCGATTGTGTCGGCAGCCACTTTTTCTATCCTTTGACATTTTCCCCAAATAACTTTTGACATCTTTGTGATGCACAAAGAAGAAAATTATCCCTGTTAACATTACTGCACATTTGGTGATCATATGTAATATTGAATGTAGGACGCTATTGTATTACCTACCTGGTCGCAACGATTCATTACATCTCGATAGCTAGCTATACCATGCGTTCTCCCCCTAAAAGTTATGGGATATATTTGTGCTGTTGATTGTGCTTTAGTATCTGTTGTTGAATAGTGCTGACCGTTGTTACCGTAAGAAATGGACCGGTTTTAAACTTACATTGCATTGTTAACAAACAAGTATACGAACATCTACATGCAAAATGCAAACTCGGTGTCACACGCTATCGCGGATTGTACATTTAATGATTGATACAGGAAAAAAAAATAGCTATGTCCTTGAAGCATAGAAATATAAACGTCATACGATGAGGATTCGCTCGTATACTTGTCAGATCGGCTGCGAACATAAATTAACACAAGCCATACAGAAATTCTGTCATTTTTAGCAAATATAGATAAATGAAAACATGCACAATCCTGCTGAGCAGCCGTCGTGTTAACATGTGCGTAGTAATAGAGCAGACGTGCCATGGAGCTATTACGTAACGGATAGCTTATATAGCATAAGACCTGGTCTTACTGTACCTCCATCATGAAATCAATGGTGTAATGTTGAAGGGATATCTATATAGTAAAACGAATTGCTGCATGGATATGGCTGTAAAATGATTGAATGCCATACATTTGTTGGCCAGATAGTGGTTATACTATAGCAAAATATATGTACATTAAGAAATCATTTGTCAATAGTGGATGATTTACTTTTAGCAAAGATGGAAACAATCCTCCACAACATTTGTCAATAAATGTCCTAGTTAATTGACAACTGGCAGCCAACATTCGTGAAATTTAGTTAATGTATCTATGTATCGCAATTCGTAGCGGTATGTATGCTTTTCAGTGGATGTCTGTGTATAATAAGTATGGTATCCCATCTGCAGATATTTGATGCTGTGGTGGGCAGCTGCTATAGTAGGGCATTGCATTAACACACGAGGCCATTCTTAAAATACACAATTCATTTCGCTGTGGATACAGTTACAGATCGTATAACTGGACCAATAAGGTGTCCCAAAATGTCCGTACATGTGACACACTAGTGTCAATTATGTTACATTTAACCAGCGAAATGCACTGTACATTTATTGGGGATCGACGTCCTCTCGATTTGACGCTTAGCATCCATACAATTGTGAATACCATTCTAAGTTTATCCACTTGTGCTTATTTTGCTTTTTATTGATCGCATTATCATTCACACTTACAACAATTTTGTTTTAGCAAAGATAACCCACCAGCTGTTTTTGCGCATGCATTAAGCAAACCACATATGTTGAGCGTAAATCTTAACAGGAGACTGCTAAACCGACAACACGCTAAGCTACATCGGCAACCTTACATAGAGCGCCCTGTTTGAATGATTGTTGGTTTTCACAAATACGTTGCACTATCACAGGTGCAAAGGACGATTAACTGCAATAAGGGATTATTCCATTGTTCTCTCTGTCGCATACTTTTAGACTAGAAGATAAATGCCACTTTCGCAACGCAGACTGCATCAGCAATGACAAAGTTTACACGACATCCCTCCAAATACAGCAATTAAAAGTCGTACGTGGAAGAATGAACCACTGTCATGCCAAAATATGGTGACGTACTCCGATTCATGTTAATAAATTGATAATGCAGTTCCTTTCATGGATATTGCTGTTTATTTGTTGTCAGGATAGCGGTTTTACCACAGCTGAATAGCTGTATGTATTATTATTTGATATGTAAAGCCCCCCCCCCCCCCGCCCAAAAATAGAATTATTCAATTGTGTTTCCGTCATAAACGTTTAGACTGAAAGATTAAGACAGCTTTGGAAACGCACACTGCTTCAGTAATGGCAGAGTGCACACCATATATCTCCCAAAACTTCAACCAATTGCCGTCCTTTAATAATATGAGCAACTGTAACGCAAAACCAAAACAAATGGCGTCCATTGATTTGTGTCAAATAAATTAATAATGCAATTGTACATGCTTGCAACATGAAACATCCCTGGATGTAATGTGTACTATATTACGAGGAATCTGAGGCTTGTTGTAAAGCTCTGTTGTATTTTTCATTGTTTGATAGTATACTATCTGATAGCAACTGTGTGGAATAGCTTGGATAAAATGCGTATATTGCATGAATTCAATGCTTGACAATGTATCTGCACGGTCGACAATTTGTTGTTTTGCTTAAGGAACAGGTTAGTAATACATTCTTAATAATTGTTGGTGTTTAAAGTTACCTGTGATACGCTATCTTCCTATCATTTACAGTCTTTTGCAGTGCTACATAAACAGCCACATCTCTTATTGCCATTGGTTCCTCACATTAAGGACATACCATGCTATATGTAAGGTTGTCGGCATTTAGGCGTGCTGACGATATGCTGATTAATGGAGAGGGGTCATCCATGAAGGAGACACTCTAAAGTGGTTTATAAGTTCAAGTTTCAGTTAAGATATCTTAGGGGAGTCATATATTGATAAACAATTCGCAAAATAAACCATCTAGTCAAATTGGATGCATTTATAACATCAACAGCTTCTAGGCGCACAGTGACGTGTTAACTATAGATAGTTTCTCGGTCTGTTTCCGTAACGTTATAGAATTATGCAATGGCATTGACAGACGCCGCATACCAATTATTTATTCATTAAGAGTTTATAAAGAGTAAGTGTACTACATAAACATAATTAATCCACTTAATTATGCGTCAATCGAACGAGAATGTGTGCATATTGTTTATCGTTAGTGTATCGTATCTAGCAAATGCAGGTTGCCAACCTTTCTAATACAGCTTTTAGTACCTTGACAGGCGCGAGAAGTCGTAAACTGATGGGATGACTTTGACACATTTGATTTAGCACTAAATTGCAACGTCGCTGTACACACTTCACTTGTAATCACAATGGAACGTGCGTATACCACACGCCGTCGGCAAGTAACTGTCATCGATGGTTATATTTTGGAACACATATTGGCAGAACTGTTGACGACAGAGCTGTGGGCTGTACGGTTGATGACAGAGCTGTGGGCTGTACGGTTTTTCGGTCTTTTCCGAATTTTATCAACTCTACAAAGAACATGCTCATCCGGGTACATTCGAAAAGGGTTCAACCAGCGCCTTAATGCACCACGCATTGCCAGAGATACATGAATAGGGGCAATGTGATATTAGGCATAAATAATAGTTTGCAAGGGTCTATAAGCCATAAATACGGGCAATTTGTGAAGCTCCACTAAATTGATTACCCCGAGGCATGGACAAGGTCGCCAAAGGGATATCCTCGCCTCTAAGATGGTTTCTTTTGTCGAAACATATGCGTTCATTCGGTGACATTGAAAGAATACATATGTGTTGATTAAATATTGCCAACCAGGAATATAGATAAAGATGAATTTACTCACTCCTAAATAGATAACTCGCGCTTAACATAATGGTCAACGGAGTATATCTAGCCCTTTAGGGCATTTTACGATGCTGAATCTCTCTACTAGGAAGGATTCTAAGCATCAACGCTGTATCTAGACTGGATTGGGTTAATGACTCATTTACACTCGCATAAGATTAAAAATCATGAGAAAATAACTCCAATAACTCCCATAATTCTTCCGCAGATCATCACATTCACAATATAGAAATGACAGCTTCGACCTAAATATACCTTGATATAGTTCCGTTGTCGTGTACCTAACAGGCTAATATTGACTAACAGGACCTAATTATGTGAATTCGTTGAAAATACTTTACATTTGCACTATAGGCAAATCAATGTCACTAGCGATTCGTACGTCGCAAAGTGACTTAGAGGGGCAGTCGCATGCACTTGAAGCAGCGATGTGAGGTATACATACACACACACACACACAGAGACACACACACACACACACACACACACACACACACACACACACACACACACACACACACACACACACACACACACGCGCGCGCGCGCACACACACACACACACACACACACACACACACACACACACACACACACACATATATATATATATATATATATATATATATATATATATATATATGCATATATATATATATATATATGCATATATATATATATATATATATATTTATATATATATATATATCGATATATATGTATATCGATATATATGTAAATCACTTTTTTTTAAATCCACCATCTGGATCATATAGGTTTAATACCAAAATCTGGAAGTAGTAGATTAGCTTTTTAATTAACCGAACATTTAACACTCTTTACGTGCATCTGCAAACCAATGCGCGTCTTGCTGTACAATGCTACTGAGGTATGAAAAGCTTGACTCTTCATCAATCATGAAAGGTGAGGGTGCGAGCGTCTTTGTATGATTTCTAAGGAATAGCGTGTTAAAAACTAGTGGCTCTCATTGAGCCTCTACTCAAAACAGAATGTAGCAAATACCGGTCGTCCCCCATGTTACGTTGATGTTAAATATGGATCACGTCGCAATACAAAGGCATTAGATAAATGCATGACAACAGTGGATGCTTAATATCGCAAGAAATTAGTAGAGCGGATAAATAAATTATTTCGTGGTATGTCGAATCTCAATTAATCAAATAAAACCAAATGATTGAGTGATTTGTTGCTTATTGCGTGTTATACTAAGTTTATCACATGCACTTCGCTGGCCAGATAGATTATACTGTTGATTTCCCGTAGTTCCAAACTCCAAATCCATGTCATCGAACTTCAGTGAGAACACCATACACAGCTATCGATACATAATCGAGTTACTTTACAAGCAATTACGCCCATATATCTTGAGCTCTCATACAACAACATTCCAGTTTAGACAACCTTACCGGTCTAATGTTTGGTTATTCCAATATCTATATCATTCGCACTGACATTATCAAAATTAATGACTTTTATGATTGCTCCAGTTCACTGTTGGCTATATCTATCAATTAAATTAGTATCTGCTCGGAAATCCCTACAGGACACTGCCAGAACACAGGGGAGTTCTCACTTTAAGGAATATGATAATGGCATAACAACTGATTAAACTATTCCAGTTGTGATAAAGATGATTCAGGTACACAGGTGCTTAATGACGCGTCTTGAATTGATCATAATGACAGGATGAGGTTTTTAGGCTTTGTCACCCGTATTAATCCAATAATCTATTAATGACCTAACTTTGAGTTTGCTTTTGGGGCAAAAGCTGCTCGAATTGGAGGATTTTCTTCAGATAACTTAGCCTAGCAAGAAGTAAATGCCTCATAAATCGTTTTAAATGAACATCATATAGGCCATTAAGCTCAATTTCCAGTTGTAGACAATACTTCGATCACGAACAAATAAAAACAAAAGCCGACATGAATGGTCGCTAAAAGTGTATAAGTTTCATTCTTCGCGCTATGGACCTCTTGAAAAATTTATTAAGATCGTTCCCGAACGCCGAGAAGTCATTGAATCATGACATGGGTCTATCGAGAAACAGTCAGAGAATCAATACAAGGCTTGCGTAGCATCGATCCTCTTACTGTTTCACTGAGGTACTAAGATAAATAGAGCCATATTTCCCTTGTACTTGCACTGTTTGGTTCTTCCTCCAAATAAACATTTGCACTCTGATAATTTAGGGATTTCGATTCATAATGTTAGAGAAATTATAAGATTAAGATAAGCAGCTTGTTAACGATTGATTGCCGGATCGCAATCTTGTACATTGTGTCTCTTATCCGAGCTGAAAGCCTTTATGATGGCTACTTCCGTGTACTTAAGTAATTATATATAGACAGTTCGAATGTGTTTCGTCCGCCACATGTACCAAGTCCGAAACAGAAGCAATCGTTAGCTACAAAGTACTACAAATTGTTAATATTTCCTAAGCAATTAGGAGTAATGGATCATTTATGTTCTCACCAATTATATTCGGATTCAATTGTCTATGGCGATATTATTTATGCATCGTCATCATGAAATCATCTGGTGCCATTATGCTTTGATGTGATCCATCTTTTGTAAGCCTTCAGTTAGACTTTCCTGCGTGAGATATGACTAATCCTCCGATGAGATATGTGATCGGAGCAGCATAACATGACGAACAATGTGCATTGTTACATTCTGTTCCACGTAGATGCCAAATGAGAGTCGGTGATTTTACACACTAGTACATATAGGTGGTGATTGAAATGCACTAGAAGTATGTCTAACAGGATCCAATAACATTACTTGTGATGCCATTTAAAACAGATTATAGAATTATTCCATCAATATAGTAGAGATGCCGTGACGTGAGGCGAGTCGGTACATTTCCGCCATGTCGTGTTTCATGTGCATATTTCTTTTTAGCCACAGGAAGATGAATTGTTCAGCGGGTCTGAAAATCAGGTCCGTTGCCGACATATTTGACAAGAATCTGCTTAAGCGATGAACATAATGACCTGTACAGAACATCTATAAATGTTTCCTTGTAATGGAGAATGCATGCATTTTTATTCCTTTAAGAGGAATTGTCAAATGGAAAGCTCAGACGAACTATTAACGAAAACTAAATACCGTAGATTATCTTAAATAAGTTTAATGTAATCCGCACATACTATGGAAAAATTATAAGTGTGACGCTTAGACAAACGTTTGGTAGAGCATACTTTATGTATCTTGTGAGCTTGCTCCGAATACATCTTTGCAGCAACTTTTATCTCTACATATTAGTTGTGCACAATTGGTGTATGCACATTCAAGGGCGCTTCTTAAACGAAATTTTAAGCATTCAATAACTATATGTGACCTTTGCTGGATTGCATTAGACGTACTAATAAGTCCAGATTCAATTATGTTTCGCTGTACATGTGTTCGCGGTATTATATCTTGCTCATAGTCATCGACCTGAAGTAGTGAATGGAATGTAATCCCGTTTGGCGTGTAGTTTATGCAGGGTAAGAGTACACGTAGAGTTGTCAATTTCATATAGGTTTCGCGATGTCAAGATCTTCCTCGCTCCCTGTCTTACGTTCACCTCGCTGTCTTGCTCACCCTCTCTCTTCCTCTCTCAGTTTTCTCTCCATTTATATCTCGCACCTCTCTGTATACTTTCTGTATATAATGCACCTATATATCAACAGTCGTTTATATTCTATGATATATTTCTCTTTGAAATTCTATTGTTCGATTATCATGAGGCAGCATACCATATGCATTGGAATGTATTCAGAGGGAAATTGTATTCATCTTAATTAAGCAAATAGCGCGATTCTGCCATTTATCATTCTCAGTGTATCAGCGACTACTTGGTATCCAATAGTAAACTAGTCCTATAAGCTAGTGTAATCGAGCATACACTATGCTTTTGTCAATCCCGCTAGTTGAATGGGTCATCCGTTTCGTTTAGTGCCATATTCGCATTTTTCGTTCAACATATTTCCTAAATAACGATAGGAATTATTGCAATCCTCAAACTGGCAGTCCAATAGGCATTCCAGTGGCTCGAAGCATATTGTATTTGCATGTTAGAATCATGTCCCTCCAAAGTTCACCAGCTTAGGCGTCGATGGTTGGATATGATACTATTGAAGTGCGGGCTCTTACGTCCTATGCGCTAGGGCATATATGGTTAGAGACACCGTGTGAATCTGATTGATCCCGTTCATCGTGCGTACATACTATTGTTCACGGCTGTTTTAAATGTCATTGTTAATACTATTTCTTATCTCCCGTGCTCGTCGTATTATCTAGAAAAAGAACTATAACTTCTTGATTTGTTTTTTTTAAGTAATATTCATTCTTATACTGTCTGTAGATGACCATAAGTTTTGTCCAAATTTGAATTGATAAAAAGCTTACCGCCTTACCTATTGGGCTAAAAAATGCCATGTGATGGTGGCCCGACCCAACCCAATGATTGTCAATAATAAAATGTAAAATCCACGTTCAATTGATGTCAAACTTGTTCGGACCCTTAATAAATCATCATTTATGGCTTGATGCAGTTGGGAAATTACATTAAATTGCGTTAACGGTAGTCCTATACAGGTGCAAGTGTGACTGCCAGTTTTAATTATAAAACGACCGTGAAAGCATCTATGATTATGGAGGTTAGGCAAATATGCAAGATTGACAGCGAACATTGGCAAATTGTTCTGAACTCGATGACCATCGATTTATTACGTTATACAGTCAATATATCAACTAAAATGTATTTAGATGTCTATGTAGAGTCAGACAAACCATTACTGATCCTTTTAGATAAGCGAGGCCAGTATTATCACACTATCATTTGGCGTATATCCGGATTCATAACAGATAATGCAATACGCTATTTCTCAATGAAGAAATCTAAGCATGAACTATCCCGAGGCGTTTGTAAATACGTAGACGCTGATCGAAAATGAATATGGTCATTTATGTGACGAAACAAGAGCATTAGTTTCACATTCATTTTTTGGCAGCGGTTTGATTATTGTAATGTAGTTATCACAATACTACTACCTTATTTAACGAAGGTGTTGATGAAAGCCAAATGCCATCTTTGCTATGTGCTAGTTGATGCTTAATACATAGCAGAGATTGATTCTCTGTGATGTTTAAATTATATCATCAGCCATCAGTTCAAGTGGTATGTATTCGTGTTACTATTCCATATATGTCACGATAAACCTTAAGCAACGGTATACTATGATTGGCATCGTAATATGTATTATGTTTCTACATGTACAAGTCTGTACATGGACATATCTAGATGAGTTCGTCATAGCATCAAAATAGCAACAGCCGGGAGACCATCGGTCACTAAAAATTTCTCCCACCGACGAGATGGTCCCTGATAGATTTTACATCTTCGAACAATCAGATTTATATGAGCTGCAGTTAGATTGATCTGAACCATTTAATCATAAGGTCTTGTTTGTCTCGCAATAACTGGTATGGTCGATCTTTATATAGCAGTTACTTGACATACTTTAAGTATTACGGAAAAACTGGTGCGAAGATGGTTGACGGGAATGAATATGCGCGATATACTTTGAGCCTAATTTCTACTATAGTGGCGAGCGCTTGCAATCTAGTTGTCATAGTCAAGTTGGTTTTAGTTAGGTATACAGGTTTATATAAGTCGACAACTTGCCTGTCGGTCTATTTAACTCGGCAGACCAAGTGAATCAATGACAAAGTAATCTCAAATTGTTGGTTGATTTAACTGATTTAATAACTATGCTCTAATAATTTTCTCTGGCAAATGCCCGTATCCTTATATTTGGCTATGGGCTCTTTGATATTGGCGCGCTCATAGGAAAAATTACCCGCCGGGCCAAGTAGTTATGTCTTTAACATTTAATAACGCAATCCTATCATAGATCCAATGTTTGTTATCATATAGATGCGATCTTACGCGTAAATGACTGTAAAGCAAGTATTGTTAAAAACTAGTTGATCGATTCACTTCTTGCTTGGCATTGCTATAAATGGTAAGTAGGTCGGGTTTGTATTACCTACATCTGTATATTTACTCTACCACGCTACAATCTGTGATAGTGCAAAAAATGATCATATGTCTATCGTCCTAGATTATATTTTTATCCTTAAACAATAATAAATCACTGTGCTCCGAAGATTCATAAGCAAATCGGATACAGTCTCACAACATGCCCACATATTTACACATCAGCACCCACAAGCTCACGTTTTGTTGCGTCAGTATTTGTGATGTCCATATCAAATGTCGTGTCTCGATATAACGTCCTGAAGCACTATTTGTCTTCGTTATGGTTATAAATATTGTGTTTGAGTACAGACATTGTGCCCGTTTAAAGTGGACCAATTGTTAATCGTTATCTAAAGGCATCGAAAGCGAGTTGCTGATAAACATGCTGTGCTGTTTATCAAAGCATAGTACGCAGGATGCACAGATTAAATCATCCCAAAGGAGTCGACTAAGAATCAAGAACGTGCCGACGTATGATTGTTTAGCTCTTTTAAAGTGCATATTCACTATATCGTGTCCATGGATAATAAGCCGGGTCTCGAAGGCATACGTTAATAAGTTGATAACGTTCATTGTATTTCTTATTGATTAGCAGATATGAATATTGATTGAATCACAGATGATTTCATATGGTGTGATTCTTAGCAAATACAATATTGCATGCCGACTGTAATTGATTTTCTTATTGATGCTATACAATTCATCAGAGCATGTAAATACACACACATGCATGCACACAAAACACATCCATCCTAGCACAAACACACGCACAAAAATATCAGTAAACAAACACATATTTATTGTTATATGAAGATGTGCATATAACTCACGCGGGATGCGGTAGTACATTAAGTAAACGCAAGAGTATAATTAAAACCGACCACAATAGCCCAATCTGTGCTGTAGCATATAAACGACTCATTACGCCGCTGTCGTAATCAATATCCTTGCGTAGACAAGTCGTTAAACATATGCCTGTCATCTTATAATTGGGTCATAAATTGTTGTATGCACTAAAATGGATGCAAATTGTAGCGGCTAAAAAACATGGAATAATTGTATTCGTGGGTTTGTCCATTAATATAACGCATGATATTGCATATACAAACTGTTATTTATCGGCTACATGTACGTACAAATAATCCTCAAGTGAGCACCTATGTAATCATTTATACTGACCGCCAATAATATGTGGGAAACCGATCCTCCTTGAAGTATCTGCTGATTGTTTTCCCATCAATACACATTCAATATTCAATCACAAGCTTTTGATAAAGAAAACGTCAACCAATTCATGTCAGCAAGGCTAGGACAAGATGGAACCGCATGTTTTGTAATATCCGCATTTAAGTCATGTCCACAATAACTGATTGTTTTTTTCCATTAGAGCAGACAACATGGAAGTTACGGACGGCTTCTCGGCGGACAAACCAACTATTTACATCCCTCTTTGTCAAGCATTAGACTCTACTCAGGATCCTGTCAGCGTAGCGCATATTCCTTATGATTTGTGCAACTATTCACAATATATCGCAGCATGTGCGATTAGATACCACAATCAGGTGTTGCTGCAATGTATGCAAATATTCGAGATTCCATTGCGCTGTGAATTCGTTCTGTAAGGGGCGCATTATTTCATAAATATATCAAGCGCTATCTCGGTCCAAAAATCGCACAGCAGTGATATTATTTATTTAATGAGAAGATCTCTGGATGACGGATTACTTAATACAACCCGCCGCGTCTTTCTCACATTTTCAGCCATTTATTTGCAAATATGGTCATTATTAGTGAACTGGGTATTACGTATCGCATGTGGTAGATAATGGTTTTGATACTTTTATTTCCTTCAAGTAATGAACAGATCCCCTCGCTTTCGAGATTATGTAGTTTTCGGGCCAATGAGTTAAGTTATTCAATCAGTACAAATATTGAAATAATTATATATATCCGAATAAATAAATAATAACAATGTGGTTGTCAATGGAGAAGAAATGTACGCATCAAACCATAAGATAGCCTCAGCATTTGAATTATAATAAATAGGTCATTAATTGATATGATGGAGCTCGGTTTCATGGCGTGGCACTAGTTTAACTGATATTTTTGATACATAAGCTGTGCTGCACGAGCTGCAAGACCTTAACTCTACATTAACAATTCGAATCTCTTGAGGGTGTTTAAGGAATTAGTAACTTTTACAAGCATTCGTAACCCTTGACGGCTTGAGATTCACGTATCAGAACTTTGCTTGATCCTTTTTGACATATGCGATCCTTGATCCTTGAGTAAGCACGTTTATAGTGTTCGAGCCATTGTTTTCTGTGCATTGCGCATCTCCAATCAGTATTCAAATAACCAGATTAAGCCATATATACCGGAACGACCATATTGCCTTTCCACATCGTTGTATAGTCTGACACAAGCCCTCTAGGCAAATCTGCCGGTAAATATTGCATCTTTTCATGCACATACAATCTAATATTATTAAATCAGCATATTGCATAAACACCAACGGCGATTATGTGTCGGCAGCCATTTTTGCTCCCCTTTGACATTTTCCCCAAATTACTCTATGAGAATGCAATTCTGATGCAATGACAACATAGCTTCAATTGCCATTTTTTTGTAGCTTCCAATACGAAGACTATATATCCATGGATGCAATAGCCCAAAAACATTAATGTACAAATATGAAATATCAAAATGAAAGAAAAATGTTATATTGTGTTCGCTTGCCTTAGTTCAATTGTGCTAATAACAGCAGATTTTGTGATCACCGACTTTTTCTCCCTTAATCATCAAGCTGAATTTATCAAAATGCATTTCATGTTTATAACCCAATGTTTCGCTTGATATACTTACATACGCTCGGCGATTAAGGTGTTAAGTTAATAAGGTGATCTTATTACGCACAAATGTAGGTAATGAATACTAGGGTCGTAGACAATGCAATGAAGTTGACTCGTTTACTTTCCCTCCTCCGGAATGACACTACCTCTTCCATCAATTTATTCGAGCCTCCGAATGATGTGCCAGGCTGCCGCGGGGAGAATCTTACACACTCGCTATTATTTAAGCATAATTCTGGGAAAAGCACACACTCACTTTGTGCCCCATGGTTTTATTGAGCGCAAATATGTGAGGCTCAGATGGCACTAATTAGTGACCAGAAGTCTCTAACGCAATGAGTCATGCTGATAGCATAACAGGCTGCTACCGATATAGACTTGATACCTTCACACCTTTAAACGACGTGTTCGCCATCCCGGTTTGTGTATGTATCACCAGCCTCTTCTAGGTCAAATTTGAGTTCATATCAAACGAGTAAAGTGAATTGCATGTAACTTGCGAGCAAAACGGTATTATGGTATTCGCCAAGCCATCCTTATTCCATCGGGTAGCCTTATTTCTGATATGATAGCTCCCTTTCGGATAGCTACAAACCTTATGCAAAGAGGTAGCCTCTTTTGCCATAGAAAAATCTTTGCCTGCCTACTTTATTGGTTCAATTGGGCCCGGTTGATGCGAAGGGCAGGAACAGTGACCCACAGAGACTGGGTGACACAGATTGCGGGATAGAATAATGTAATGGCAGCCAAACACAGTTGATGCACGCTACAATGCGGCAAATGCTGGGGGGGAGCATCGGCCACACATGGAGACATCGATCTCATTCGATGACGTCGTGAGTGTAGGCGTGTCAAAAGATGACTTGTGATCTACTGGCGGCCGCCTCGCTCTGCGCGTTCCGCTGCTGACGTGGCCGGCCACCAAGGGAGTTTTTTTGTTTAGTCTAATGTGGTGAGCAAAGCTCTGCGGTCGAAGAGTAATTGCGCGGGGTTAATTCCTCGCGATTTAGGGTGTCGATCTAAGATTGGACAAAACGAGATCTACATTGCAAGAGAAACGACAAAAATGTAATTTCCTCCTAAACGCTATCGGCCACTGCTATTCAGACATTTTTTTGTCATCCGAGAGGTGAACACCTCTTATTGTGGCACAAGTATCAAGACCATAGAAACCGCAATTGTGAGATTATCGATGAATAACAACACATTCACCAGCGAAGCATATGAACAAGAAAAGTGGCTTGCATTGTCACCTTACTTCTGTATACATTTGTGTGAATGATGCATGTAGCGTGTATAATATCGCCCTCGACAATAAATACAGCTCTACCACTCTGCTTAGCTATTACAGTTAGGTGTACACAAATGTAAGTATCGCCTACTCGCAGTTCCCTACAATATGCGCAAATATGCTGATTTGATGCGATATTTTCTCTGATACATCACACACGGTTTAACTACTCGTGCTGTGTTAACCCCATTCATTTTTACTTGGACCGGAATAATGCTGACATTACGATAACGCTGCAAGAAAATGAAATCTTTTTCCAACATTATTCGTCTGACCTGGAAAAAAATGGAATTCGATGAGGATTCGATCAAACAGTCATATTAGTACTCTCATCAGGATGACGAATTTCAGACTGATTCATGAAATACCATAACTAGCAGACCGATCAAGAAAAGTTTTCCTATTATATATATGTTATATATATATTTATATATATATATATAGATATATATATATATATATATATAAATATATGTATACATACAAATATATATATACAAATATATATTTATATATTTATATATATGTATAGATAATTATATAGGTAGTATTCTATAAATAGATATATATATCTCCCTCTCTCTATATATAGAATATATATATATATATATCTCTATATATATATATATATATATATATATATATATATATATATATCTGGTTTAAATAAGCTAATAATAACTAACAAATGAGCATAGAATCCACAGTATATGAGCTCTCCTTGGCGTTATCCGTCAAATTGCACACATGGTTTTCTATTTACCAGCATATACAACCTTCGCTCAGTTCCCTGTATAAATTAATCATTTTAAAGGTATATCGAATCTTCCAATACTGCCTAATCGAATTTAGTCATGTGTCTTGCATTCATTTACAAATCGTATTGAGACAGATATGTGTGTCATAAGAGCGGAGTAAATTTATTGCATCAGTTCGTTGCCTTGATGCTCGGAAGCTGTCAATGTGTACAAAGCCCATCATTCTACTCTACATTCTAGTGCACACATGGCAGTGCGTAGTCGGCTGCATAGCCTGTGTTTGACAATCAAGTCTGTTCGGGTCTGAACATAGGCAATAACCGATAACGATTAGTTATTTATCCAAATTCGATTCATTTTCGGACCTCCACATTAGCTTTAACTTTTGACATCTTTGTGGTGCACAAAGAAGAAAATTATCCCTGTTAACATTACTGCACATTTGGTGATCATATGTAATATTTAATGTAGGACGCTATTGTATTACCTACCTGGTCGTAACGATTCATAACATCTCGATAGCTAGCTATATCATACGTTTTCCCCCAAAAAGTAATAGGATATATTTGTGCTGCTGATTGTGCTGTAGTATCTGTTGTTGAATAATGCTAACCGTTGTGACCGGAAGAAATGGACCGTTTTTTAACTTACATTGCATTGTTAACAAACAAGCATACGAAACAGAATATTATATAAAGGGGTTAGAATATCTACTCGCAAAATGCAAAGTCGTTGTCACACGCAATCGCGAATTGAACATTAAATGATTGCTGGAGGAACAAAAATTAGCTATGGCCTTGAAGCATAGAAATATCAACGTCATACGATGAGGATTCGTTCGTTTACTTGTCATATCGGCTGCGAACATAAATTAGCGCAAGCCATACAGAACTTCTGCCATTTTTAACAAATATAGATAAATGAAAACATGCACAATCCTGCTGAGCAGCCGTCGTGTTGACATGTGCCTAGTAATAGAGCAGACGTGCCATGGAGCTATTACGTAACGGAAAGCTTACATAGCATAAAACCTGGACTCACTGTACCTCTATCTTGAAATCAATGGTGTAATGTTGAAGAGATATCTATGTAGTAAAACGATTTGCTGCATGGATATGGCTGTAAAATGATTGAATGCCATACATTTGTTGGCCAGATAGTGGTTATACTATAGCAAAATATGTGTACATTAAGAAATCATTTGTCAATATTGGTTGATTTACTTTTAGCAAAGATGGAAACAATCCTCCACTACATTTTACAATAAATGTCCTAGCTAATTGACAACTAGCAGCTAACATTCGTGAAAGTTAGTTACTGTTTCTACGTATCGCAATTCGTAGCGGTATGTATGGTTGTCAGTGAATTTATTGTGTATAATAAGTATGGTATCCCATCTGCAAATATTTGATGCTGTGGGTGGCAGCTGCTATAGTAGGGCATTGCATTAACACACGAGGCCATTCTTAAAGTACACAATTCCGTTCGCTGTGGATACAGTTACAGAACACTTATAACAGGACCAATAAGGTGTCCCAAAATGTCCGTACATGTGACACTCTAGTGTCGATTATGTTACATCTAACAAGCGAAATGCACTGTCCATTTATTGGGGATCGACGTCCTCGTAATTTCACGTGTCGGGTATATACTGTTGTGAATACTATTCGAAGTTTAACCACTTGTGCTTTGCTTTTCATCGATCGCATTATCGTTCACACTTACAATAACATTGTTTTTGCAAAGATAAAACACTTACTGTTGTTGTGCATGCATTAAGCAAAACACATATGTTGACCATAAATCTTAACAGGAGACTGCTAAACCGACAACACGCTAAGCTACATCGGCAACCTTACATAGAGCGCCCTGTTTGAATGATTGTTTGTCTTCACAAAACCGTTGCACTATCACAGGTGCAAGGGACGATTAACTGCAATAAGGGATTATTCCATTGTTCTCTCTGTCGCATACTATTAGACTAGAAGATAAATGCCACTTTCGAAACGCAGACTGCATCAGTAATGACAAAGTTTACACGACATCCCTCCAAATACTGCAATTAAAAGTCGTACATAAAAGAATGAACCACTGCCATGCCATGGTGATGTACTCCGATTCATGTTAATAAATTGATAATGCAGTTGCTTTCATGGATATTGCTGTTTATTTGTTGTCAGGATCGTAGTTTTACCACAGCTAAATAGCTGTATATATTATGAATTGATCTGTAAAGCCCCCCCCCCCCCCCCCCAAAAAAAGAATTATTCAATTGTGTTTCCGTCATAAACGTTTAGACTGAAAGATAAAGACAGCTTTGGAAACGCAGACTGCTTCAGTAATGGCAGAGTGCTCACTATATATCTCCCAAAACTTCCACCAATCGCCGTACTCAATAATATGAGCAACTGTCACGCAAAACCAAAACAAATGGCGTCCATTGATTTGTGTCATATAAATCAATAATGCAATTGTACATGCTTGCAACATGAAACATCCCTGGATGTAATGTGTACTATATTACGATGAATCTGAGGCTTGTTGTAGAGCACTGTTGTATTTGTCATTGTTTGATAGCATACTATCTGATAGCAACTGTCTGGAATAGCTTGGATAAAATGCGTACATTGCATGAATTCAATGCTTGACAATGAATCTGCACGGGCGACAATTTGCTGCTTTGCTTAAGAACAGGTTAGTAATACATTCTTAATAATTGTTGGTGTTTAAAGTTGCCTGTGATACGCTATCATCCTATTATGTACAGTCTTTTGCAGTGCTACAGAAACCGCCACTACATCTCTTATTGCCATTGGTTCCTCACTTTAAGGACAAACCATGCTATATGTAAGGTAGTCGGCATTTAGGCGTGCTGACGATATGCTGATTACTGGAGAGGGGTCATCCATGAAGAAGACACTCTAAAGTGGTTAATAAGTTCAAGTTTCAGTTAAGATATCTTAGGGGAGTGATATATTGATAAACAACTCGCAAACTAAACCATCCTTGGTACGTTTCCGTAACGGAATAGAATTATGCAATGGCATTGACAGACGCCGCATACCAATTATTTATTCATTAAGAGTTTATAAAGAGTAAGTGTACTGCATAAACATAATTAATCCACTTAATTATGCGTCAATTGAACGAGAATGTGTGCATATTGTTTATCGTTAGTGTATCGTATCTAGCAAATGCAGGTTGCCAACCTTTCTAATACAGCTTTTAGTACCTTGTCAGGCGCGAGAAGTCGTAAACTGATGGGATGACTTTGACACATTTGATTTAGCACTAAATTGCAAGTCGCTGTACATTCTTCACTTGTAATCACAATGGATATTGTGTATACCACACGCCGTCGGCAAGTAACTGTCATCGATGGTTATATTTTGGAACACATATTGGCAGAACTGTTGACGACAGAGCTGTGGGCTGTACGGTTGATGACAGAGCTGTGGGCTGTACGGTTGATGACAGAGCTGTGGGCTGTACGGTTTTTCGGTCTTTTTCGAATTATATCAACTCTACAAAGAATATGCTCATCCGGGTACATTCGAAAAGGGTTCAACCAGCGCCTTAATGCATCACGCATTCCCAGAGATATATGCAATCGCATGAATAGGGCCAATGTGATATCCGGCATAAATAGTATTTTGCAAGGGTCTATTAGCCATAAATACGGGCAATTTGTGAAGCTCCACTAAATTGATTACCCCGAGGCATGGACAAGGTCGCCGAAGGTATATCCTCGCCTCTAAGATGGTTTCTTTTGTCGAAACATATGCGTTCATTCGGTGACATTGAAAGAATACATATGTGTTGATTAAATATTGCCAACCAGGAATATAGATAAAGATGAATTTACTCACTCCTAAATAGATAACTCACGCCTAACATAATGGTCAACGGGGTATATCTAGCCCTTTAGGGCATTTTACGATGCTGAATCTCTCTACTAGGAAGGATTCTAAGCATCAACACTGCATCTAGACTGGATTGGGTTAATGACTCATTTACATTCGCATTAGTTAGCAATAACAGATTTAAAAATCATGAGAAAATAACTCAAATAAATCCCATAATTCCCGCAGATCATCACATTCACAATATAGAAATGATAGCTTCCGACCTAAATATACCTTGATACAGTTCCGTTTTCGTGCACCTAATAGGCTAATACTGACTAACAAGACCTAATAATGTGAATTCTTGGAAATACGTTACATTTGCACCATAGGCAAATCAATGTCACTAGCGATTCGTACGTCACCAAGTGATTTAGAGGGGCAGTCGAATGCACTTAGTCTTGAAGCACCGATGTGAGGTATACATATATACAGACACACACACACACATATATATATATATATATATATATATATATATATATATATATATATATATATATATATATATATATATATAGATATATATATATATATATATATATATATATATATATATATATCTATATATATATATATATATATATATATATATATATCTATATATATATATATATATATATATATATATATCTCTATATCTATATATATATATATATATATATATATATATCTATATATCTATATATATATATATATCTATATATATCGAAAAATGTAAATCACTTTGTTTCAATCCACCATCTGGATCATATATGTTTAATACCAAAATCTGGAAGTAGTAGATTAGCTTTTTAATTAACCGAACATTTAACACTGTTTACGTGCATCTGCAAACCAATGCGCGTCTTGTAATACAATGCTACAATGCCATGTTAAGTTGATGTTAAATATGAATCACGTTGCAATACAAAGGCTGTGGATGCTTAATATCGCAAGAAATTAGTAGAGTGGATAAATAAATTATGTCGTGGTATGTCGAATCTCAATTTATCAAATAAAACCAAATGATTGAGTGATTTGTTGCTTATTGCGTGTTATACTAAGTTTATCACGTACACTTCGCTGGCCAGAAAGATTATACTGTTGATTGCCCGTAGTTCCAAACTCCAAATCCATGCCATCGAAGTTCAGTGAGAACCCCATAAAAAACTATCGAAACATAATCGAGTTACTTTACAAGCAATTAAGCGCATATATCTTGAGCTTTCATACGACAACATTCCAGTTTAAACAACCTTACCGGTCTTATGTTTGGTTATTCCAATATCTATATCATTCGCACTGACATTATCAAAATTAATGACTTTTATTTTTGCTCCAGTTCACTGTTGGCTATATTTATCAATTAAATTAGTATCTGCTCGGTGATCCCAATAGGACACTGCCAGAACACAGGGGAGTTCTCACTTTAAGGAATATAATAATGGCATAACAACTAATTAAACTATTCCAGTTATGATAAAGATGATTTAGGTACACAGGTGCTTAATGACGCGTCTTGAATTGATCATGATGACAGGATGAGGTTTTTCGTATCATGATCGGACATAAGTGCGGATCTCTTTGTCACCCTTATAAACCCAACAATCGAGAAACAGTCAATACAAGGCTTGCGTTGCATCGATCCTCTGACTGTTTCACTGAGGTACTAAGATAAATAGAGCTATATTTCCCTTGCACTTGCACTGTTTCGTTCTTCCTCCAACTACACATTCGCACTATTTTAGTGATTTCACTTCATAATGTTAGAGAAATTATAAGATGAAGATCAGCAGCTTGTTAACGATTGATGGCAGGAAGTATTCGGATCGCAATCTTGTACATTGTGTCTTTTGTCCGAGCTGAAAGCCTTTATGATGGCTACTTCCGTGTACTTAAGTAATCATATATTGACGGTTCGGATGTGTTTCGTCCGCCACATGTACCAAGTCCGAAACAGCAGCAATCGTTAGCTACAAAGTACTACAAATTGTTAATATTTCCTAAGCAATTAGGAGTAATGGATCATTTATGTTCACACCAATTATATTCGGATTCAATTGTCTATGGCGATATTATGTATAGCTCGTCATCATGAAATCATGTGGTGCCATTATGCTTTGACGTGATCCATCTTTTGTAAGCCCTCAGACTTTGCTGCGTGAGATAAAACTTATCCTCCGATGAGATATGTTATCGAGTAGCTTAACATGACGAACAATGTGCATTTGTTGCATTCTGTTCCGCGTAGATGCCAAATGAGAGTCGGTGATTTTACACACTAGTACATATAGGTGGTGATTGAAATGCACTAGAAGTCTGTCCAATAACATCACTTGTGATGCCATTTAAAACAGAGTATAGAATTATTACATCATTATAGTAGAGATGCTGTGGAGTGAGGCGAGTCGGTACATTTCCGCCATGTCGTGTTTCATGTGCATATTTCTTTTTAGCCACAAGAAGGTGAATTGTTCAGCTGGTCTGAAAATCAGGTCCGTTGCCGACATATTTTGCAAGTATCTGCTTAAGCGATGAGCATAATGACCTGTATAGAACATCCATAAATGTTTCCTTGTAATGGAGAATGCATGCATGCGCACAGACAGAAAATGCCATATCGTCGGAGCAGCGTACAACCCCTTGTAACAACCGCATTTACGCTAACCTGAGCTCGACCGATCGCGCTATAATTTATGCACGAAAACTATTGTGCAATGGCGACCACGTTATTTTAGTCACTGTTGTATTTCCCATTCAGGCTGCTGGATCACCTAATTGAAGGCTTGAACAAGGTGCTTGCATTGCTTTGTTGCATTACGGATTGTACGGAAACATGTTGGTGGTCACTAGCATCCGTCTAATGTCTTTAGGCTGGTCGTCCCTATCTAGGCGGTCATATATACATCAGATCTTATGATGCCAATGGCACACTATATGATGAGCAAATAACCATTAATAGTGATCTTAAACGAGTTCTAACTACAGTATAGATATCCCTGATGAACATCACTGATATTGACAACCGATCCGCAGGTTGCTCTTCCGCGTCTATCTCTATGATTCTTAGATATAAACGTCACGTGCTAGGATAGATGTTGGTGAATGGATCAAGCATTTTTATCCTTTAAGAGGAATTGTCAAATGAAAAGCTCAGACGAACTATTAACGAAAACTAAATAACGTAGATCATCTTAAATTAGGTGAATGTAATCCGCCCATACTATGGAGAAATTATAAGTGTGACGTTTAGACAAACGTTTGGTAGAGCATACTTTATGTATCTTGTGAGCTTGCTCCGAATACATCTTTGCAGCAACTTTTATCTCTACATATTGGTTGTGCACAATTGGTGTATGCACATTCAAGGGCGCTTCTTAAACGAAATTTTAAGCATTCAATAACTATATGTGACCTTTGTTGGATTGCATTAGACGTACTAATAAGTCCAGATTCAATTATGTTTCGCTGTACATGTGTTCGCGGTATTATATCTTGCTCATAGTCATCGACCTGAAGTAGTGAATGGAATGAAATCCCGTTTGGCGTGTAGTTTATGCAAGGTAAGAGTACACGTAAAGTTGTCAATTTCATATAGGTTTGGCTATGTCAAGATCTCCCTCGCTCCCTGCCTTACGTTCACCTCGATGTCTTGCTCCCCTTCTCTCTTCCTCTCTCAGTTTTTCTCTCCATTTATATCTCGTACCTCTCTGTATACTTTCTATATATAATGCACCTATATATCAACAGTCGTTTATATTCTATGATATATTTCTCTTTGCAATTCTATTGTTCGATTATCATAATTTATCTTGAAAGGCAGCATACCATATGCATTGGAATGTATTCAGAGGGAAATTGTATTCATCTTAATTTAGCAAATAGCGCGATTCTGCCATTTATCATTCTCATTGTATCGGCGGCTACTTGGTATCCAATAGTAAACTAGTCCTATAAGCTGGTGTAATCGAGCATACACTATGCTTTAGTCAATCCCACTAGTTGATTGTGTCATCCGTTTCGTTTAGTGCCATATTCGCATTTTCGTTCAACATATTTCCTAAATAACGGTAGGAATTATTGCAATCCTCAAACTGGCAGTCCAACAGGCATTCCAGTGGCTCGAAGCATATTGTATTTGCATGTTAGAATCATGTCCCTCCAAAGTTCACCAGCTTAGGCGTCGATGGTTGGATATAATACTATTGAAGTGCGGGCTCTTACGTCCTATGCGCTAGGGCATATATGGTTAGAGACACCGTGTGAATCTGATTGATCCCGTTCATTGTGCGTACATACTATTGTTCACGGCTGTTTTAAATGTCATTGTTAATACTATTTCTTATCTCCCGTGCTCATCGTATTATCTAGCAAAAGAACTAAAACTTCTTGATTGTTTTTTAAATAATATTCATTCTTATACTGTCTGTAGATGACCATAAGTTTTGTCCAAATTTGAATTGATAAAAAGCTTACCGCCTTACCCATTGGGCTAAAAAATGCCATGGGACGGTGGCCCGACCCAACCCAATGATTGTCAATAATAAAATGTTAAATCCACGTTCAATTGATGTCAAACTTGTTTGGATCCTTACTAAATCATCATTTATGGCTTGATGCAGTTGGGAAATTACATTAAATTGCGTTAACGGTAGTCCTATACAGGTGCAAGTGTGACTGCCAGTTTTAATTATAAAACGACCGTGAAAGCATCTATGATTATGGAGGTTAGGCAAATATGCAAGATTGACAGCGAACATTGGCAAATTGTTCTGAACTCGATGACCATCGATTTATTACGTTATACAGTCAATATATCAACTAAAATGTATTTAGATGTCTATGTAGAGTCAGACAAACCATTACTGATCCTTTTAGATAAGCGAGGCCAGTATTATCACACTATCATTTGGCGTATATCCGGATTCATAACAGATAATGCAATACGCTATTTCTCAATGAAGAAATCTAAGCATGAACTATCCCGAGGCGTTTGTAAATACGTAGACGCTGATCGAAAATGAATATGGTCATTTATGTGACGAAACAAGAGCATTAGGATCGCATTCACTTTTTGGCAGGGGTTTGATTATTGTAATGTAGTTATCATAAAACTACTCCCTTATTTAACGAAGGTGTTGATGAAAGCCAAATGCCATCTTTGCTATGTGCTAGTTGATGCTTAATACATAGCAGAGATTGATTCTCTGTGATGTTTAAATTATATCATCAGCCATCAGTTCAAGTGGTATGTATTCGTGTTACTATTTCATATATGTCAAGCTACACCTTAAGCAACGGTATACTATGATTGGCATCGTAATATGTATTATGTTTCTACATGTACAAGTCTGTACATGGACATATCTAGATGAGTTCGTCATCGCATCAAAATAGCAACAGCCGGGAGACCGTCGGTCCCTACAAATTACTCCCAAAGGCTCGAGATGGTCCCTGATAGATTTTAATCTTCGAACAATCAGATTTATATGAGCTGCAGTTAGATTGGTCCGAACCATTCAATGATAAGGTATTGTTTGTCTCGCAATAACTGGTATGGTCGATCTTTACATAGCAGTTACTTGACATACTGTAAGTATTACGGAAAAACTGGTGCGAAGATGTTTGACGGGAATGAATATGCGCGATATACTTTGAGCCTAATGTCTACTATAGTGGCGAGCGCCTGCAATCTAGTTGTCATAGTCAAGTTGGTTTTAGTTAGGTGTACAGGTTTATATAAGTCGACAACATGCCTGTCGGTCTATTTAACTCGGCAGACCAAGTGAATCAAAGACAAAGCAAACTCAAATTGGTGGTTGATTTAACTGATTTAATAACTATGCTCTAATAATTTTCTCTGGCAAATGCCCGGATCCTCATATTTGGCTATGGGCTTTTTGATATTGGCGCGCTAATAGGAAAAATTACCCGCCGGGCCAAGTAGTTATGTCTTTAACATTTGACAATGCAATCCTATCATAGATCCAATGTTTTGTTATCATATAGATGTGATCTTACGCGTAAATGACTGTAAAGCAAGTATTGTTAAAAAATAGTTGATCGATTCACTTCTTGCTTGGCATTGTTATAAATGGTAAGTAGGTGGGGTTTGTATTACCTACATCTGTGTATATACTCTACCACGCTACAATAGGTGAAAGTGCAAAAAATGATCATATGTCTATCGTCCTAGATTACATTTATATCCTTAAAAAATAATAATCACTGTGCTCCGAAGATTCATAAACAAATCAGATACAGTCTCACAACATGCCCACATATTTACACATCAGCACTTACAAGCTCACGTTTTGTTGCGTCAGTATTTGTGATGTCCATATCAAATGTCGTGTCTCGATATAACGTCCTGAAGCACTATTTGTCGTCGTTATGGTTATAAATATTGTGTTTGAGTAATCCTCACAGTAACTGTTGTATTCGGCAATTGTAAACATCTGCATTTGTGGCTTATAACGTCGTTCCATATATAAGGTATTATCCTGTATGATTATATGAAATTCAGTATGAGGCATGGCCTTAGCATCATTCGGTCATAATTGGCAGCCAATGTTAAGATTAAGCCAATAATTTTGATGATGAGAAATGATTCGCACGAACTAAAATATCCCTTTAAACTTGTTTTGTAATATTTTCAATCAAAGTTTAAAGCAACAAACAATTAAACAGAGAAAATGAGATCCCAGTTTGGGTGTATTACAAAGATTGAAGAATATGCACTCATTGATTCATATTACAAACATACCTGGACCCTATCCAGATGCAAAGTAGATTTGTATCGGGAATGACGATGTTGACGTTGAATATAATAAAGATGATGATGTTAATAAAAGTTAAACTATAAAACTTAAGGGCACGGACGATGATGATGAGCATAGGCCGGCTGGCCCCTATCTTCTATTTATACATAAACTCAAGGGGGACAACGGTTTCGCCACCAGCTCATCAAAAACTCATGCCTAAACCATCTTTAGTCCCGTTTACGAGCCTGGTGCGCCCCATAGCAATTGCGAACATGTTCTTCTACCTAACAAAGCCGTCCGACCCGACATTTACTTACTAAAAGGATACTTTTTTCGAGTTCAAACGCTATTTTAGGCGTGCTCCAGATTTATGATTGATGACGCGCAAGGCTATCAGTTTGCATCGGTGCATGAAAAGTGGTCAGTTGTTTTTGATATTTCATAATGGTATGCTTATACATTCATATTATTGAAGTTATCGCATTTATGCCGGATAACAGATGTTGAAAGCATGGCATACACACATTCCTTTGCTACTTCAAAGTTAACGTTTTGTCAACATAGTCAGTGACTATGATTTTCGTTCCTCCACGTATTTTTTGTATTGTTTTTCAGTGCAAAATGTCAGTCCCTCATTTGATGTGTATTTACAAGAATTCACAATTGCACAACGTTCGCCATTATGCGTCTTCGCCAATATTAAATGACGGTAAATATAGAGGATGACTCGATTCAGACAGTGACAAACCGGTGAATCGCTTATTGATTTTTACATATCAACATAGGATTGTAACTTTTTAAACTATTGACATCACTCTTTGTCAAGCATTAGACTCTACATAGGATCCTGTCAGCGTAGCGCATATTCCTTATGATTTGTGCAACTATTCACAATATATAGCAGCATGTGCAATTAGATACCACAATCAGGTGTTGCTGCAATGTATGCAAATATTCGAGATTCCATTGCGCTGTGAATTCGTTCTGTAAGGGGTGCATTATTTCATTAATATATCAAGGGCTATCTCGGTCCAAAAATCGCACAGCAGTGATATTATTTATTTTATGAGAAGATCTCTGGATGACGGATTACTTGATACAACCCGCCGCGTCTTTCTCACATTTTTAGCCATTTATTTGCAAATATGGTCATTATTAGTGAACTGGGTATTACGTATCGCATGTGGCAGATAATGGTTTTGATACTTTTATTTCCTTCAAGTAATGAACAGATCCCCTCGCTTTCGAGATTATGTAGTTTTCGGGCTATTGAGTTAAGTTATTCAATCAGTACAAATATTGAAATAATTATATATATCCGAATAAATAAATAATAACAATGTGGTTCTCAATGGAGAAGAAATGTACGCATCAAACCATAAGATAGCATCAGCATTTGAATTATAATAATTAGGTCATTAATTGATATCATGGAGCTCGGTTTCATGGCGTGGCACTAGTTAAACTGATATCTTTGATACATAAGCTGTGCTGCACGAGCTGCAAGACCTTAACTCTACATTAAAGATTAGAATATCCTGAGGGTGTTTAAGGAATGAGTAACTTTTACTAGCATTCGTAACCCCTGACGGCTCGGGATTCATGTATCAGAGCTTTGCTTGATCCTTTTTGACGTATGCAGTCAACACATATCGTCCATATGCCAAAATCAATGATGCAATCCACACCCTGATATCTGGTGAGAGATTTATCTCGGCTAAAAAGTGCGCTATGCCATTAATTATCTAGTGACTTGGCGCAGTTCAGTATCGTTTCTTTAGCAAATTAAAGCAGAAGCTCTTAGTAAATACTTTGCTTACCAACAGGGTCACTGAATGGAAAACTTATCGTGCAGAGAGTAAAAACTATCACATTGTTCCTTGCTTGCACTAATTTCCCCAGGTGTATACCATTTCACTTATTCTGTCGACAGTATGCTAATAGAGCAGTTGAGCGCCACAAACGTACGTGGATTAATTGGTTTTGGAGCCAGAGAAGTTCAATTTGCACTTATATCAAGGACGCTCCATGATTGAGGCATGTTTTAAGTTACAACAAACATCGTTACAGCCAACGTGACTATCCAAGGTAGGTAAAAATATCAAATATATGTGCTGCTGTCATGCATAGACAGGCGGTTTATGATCCTTGAGTAAGCACGTTTATAGTGTTCGAGCCAATGTTTTCTGTGCATTGCACATCTCCAATCAGTATTCAAATAACCAGATTAAGCCATATATATGGAACGACCATATTGCCTTTCCACATCGTTGTATAGTCTGACACAAGCCCTCTAGGCAAATCTGCCGGTAAATATTGCATCTTTTCATGCACATACAATCTAATATTATTAAATCAGCATATTGCATAAACACCAACGGCGATTATGTGTCGGCAGCCACTTTTGCTCCCCTTTGACATTTTCCCCAAATTACTCTATGAGAATGCAATTCTGACGCAATGACATCATAGCTTCAATTGCCATATTTTTGTAGCTTCCAATACGAAGACTATATATCCATGGATGCAATAGCCCAAAAACATTAATGATAAAGTATAAATATGAAATATCAAAATGAAAGAAAAATGTTATATTGTGTTCGCTTGCCTAAGTTCAATTGTGCTAATAACAGCAGATTTTGTGATCACCGACTTTTTCTCCCTTAATCATCAAGCTGAATTTATCAAAATGCATTTCATGTTTATAACCCAATGTTTCGCTTGATATACTTATATACGCTCGGTGATTAAGGTGTTAAGTTCATAAGGTGATCTTATTACGCACAGTTGTAGGTAATGAATACTAGGCTCGTAGACAATGCAAAATATTTCTGAAGTTGATTCGTTTACTTTCCCTCCTCCGGAATGACACTACCTCTTCCATCAATTTATTCGAGCCTCCTAATGATGTGCCAGGCTGCCGCCGGGAGAATCTTACACACTCGCTATTATTTAAACATAATTCTGGGGAAAGCACACACTCACTTTGTGCCCCATGGTTTTATTGAGCGCAAATATGTGAGGCTCAGATGGTACTAATTAGTGACCGGAAGTCTCTAACGCAATGAGTCATGCTGATAGGATAACAGGGTGCTACCGATATAGAGTTGATGCCGTCATACCTTAAAACGATGTGTTCGCCATCCTGGTTTGTGCATGTATCACCAGTCTCTTCTAGGTTAAATTTGAGTTCATATCAAACGAGTAAAGTGAATTGCATGTAACTCGCGAGCAATACGGTATTATGGTATTCAGCCATCCCTGCGCTGTCATTCTACTTGGAAACACAATAAAACACAATGCTTAAGTAGCATTGCGGAAGGGCACACAGACAGGAGTTTATAGGCGAAAACTAAATCGTATGAAAATTCAATGCGCTAGCAAAGGCACTTCCGCATTTGGAAGCTGTTACGGAAGATATGCCCTGCTTTAAAGGATTCTCTAACCTGTTACATATGCAACCTTCATCACATCTCCCAACAAAGACGTACGCTAAGGGGAAGCGACAGCCCCTATAAACTGAGCCGGATCTACTGTAAGCTCTGCTACTTATCAAGCTCTTATCAAAGTGTTTGAGTGCTTCTTGGGGGTAACGTAAAACGGGCGTGTTCAAAGGTGACGTTTTCCCAGACAAGCTGTTGCTGCTCTATTCATATGCGGATACAACTCATCTGTGGCATACTGATGCAACGATCTATTATATCCTGTTCAACGAAACTTGAGCGAAGTAAGTTATTCGATTTGTTACTTTGCACCGATTAGTGCAAACACTGAACCTCCTGCTTGATGGATATGCAGTTCTAGAGGACATTTATATTCTACCTGAAACGCAGCGAAACTGCTTGCTTTACTGGTCGGTACTGTATCCTTAAGTCAGACATATGATATCGTTTGCCCCACGGGCACCTTAATCTTTACACAACCAAATTCAGTTGGTAGATAGCCTTATTTCATTGGGTATACTTATTTAATTGGGTAGCCTTATTTCATTGGGTAGCCTTATTTCTGATATGATAGCTCCCGTTCGGTTAGCTACAAACCTTAGGCAAAGAGGTAGCCTCTTTTGCCACAGAAAAATCTTTGCCTGCCTACTTTATTGGTTCAATGGGGCCCGGTTGATGCAAAGGGCAAGAACAGTCACCCCCAGAGACTGGGTGGCACAGATTGCGTGATAGAATAATGTAACGGTAGCCAAACACAGTTGATGCATGCTACAATGCGCAAAAGCTTTGTGAGGGGGGGCATCGGCTACACTTGGAGACGTCGATCTCGTTCGATGACGTCGCGAGTGTAGGCGTGTCAAAAGAAGACATGTGAGGTATTGGCGGCCGCCTCGCTCTGCGCGTTCCGCCGATGACGTGGCCAGCCATCAATGGAGTTTTTTGTTTAGTCTAATGCGGTGAGCAAAGCTTTGCGGTCGAAGAGTAATTGCGCGGGGTTAATCCCTCACGATTTAGATTGTCGATCTAAGATTGCACAAAACGAGATCACATGTGGCCAAGCTCTATTCAATCTATGATAATTATTTTTGTTGATGGCATCATTAAAGCAAGAGATACATATAGCACAACATATACCGGTTTACTGGAGGATATATATATATATATATATATATATATATATATATATATATATATATATATATATATATATATATATATATATATATATATATATATATATATATATATATATATATATATATATATATATATATATATATATATATATATATATATATATATATATATACGGTTAAAATAACCTAGTAATAACTTGGGTCCATGAACTTCCTTTATGCCTGAGTTTACCCCTTCTAATCTCATTGGTGTGGGTCTGTGTGTTTGTGTCAGCAGAGCAGCGGGCGTTTAATTACCGGACACTGCCCTACCGAATCTTATTAGCTGACAGAATAGACGAAGACAGCTGCTACTTGCTGAGTATATTCCGTCTCATATCGACTAAAGATTAGTGTAAGTATTTGACGGAAGTTGACGGGACATGTCTTTAGTGTGGTGATGGCGTTCTCGGAGGGATTCTTAGTAGCTCATAATGCCCCGGAAGATTTTTTTAATTCATCGTCATCACTGGGCCTGACCGAAAACGGCAACGCAGTTGTTTATGGTAATGTCAGTACTGCTAGTACCGTTAAAGACAGCCTAGATAGTGATCGAGGGTCAGAACAAGAGAAGTCTTTCTTCCGGACCTACTATTCAATGCCACGCTTCTGGACCGAAACGGTTTTGGCGATATCGGCTGCTTCCGGTAACTCACTGGTACTCTTAGCTGTGCATAAGGCTCACGCGAGGCGGTCGGTCTACACACTTTTCATTAATCTAGCCATAGCTAACACGCTGTCAAGTGTTCTGTCATGGTTATGCAACAATGCGCTGGTTTTCTTTAGCGGACATTTCACAACGATGCTACAGAGCGGTGTTCAGATGTGCACAATATCCGTGTTTGTGTCGAATGCATTTGGGCTCGTGAGTACGTTTACAATGCTGGGTTTCACCACTGTACAGTACTACGCCGTCTGTCGCCCTCTTCATCACATCTCCATCATCCGCAGGCAGCGCGTCAAGCTGTGTATAATACTCTTGTGGGGCGTATGTTTCCTGGCTGGCTGTGTTCCCTGGGGAGTTCTCATTGCTGTGTCGACTCATATGCCTTGTGATAACGACCTTTGGACTTGATCATGCTTGCCATTGCTATAGCTTCCAACGTGTGTATCGTGCGTATCGCACTCATATCGCTCATCTACGTGTGTATAGTTGTTCTCTGCATACGCATTTACGCAGAAATATAGAATGTACACAAAGCTTCCGGTCGCTACCGACAGGATCTTAACTTTAAAGGAGAGTGGCTGTGTGGCTGTGTCAAGAAACCCAAACCATCCGTGACGACCTCGCGTAGCTCGTCCTTAACCCTAACCCGGATGAGCTCGATGAACGCGTCTGCCGCACATACATCTCGTCTGTGATAGGGCGACGGCGAATACTTTCAAATGAGCAGGGTTTTGTCGCGTCGGTTCCATGACATATCAAAGTTGATGCATTATTTTGGACACTTAGCGAATTTACTTCTTCAATTTGGGACGCTTTGCTCTATTTTAGATGAACCGATAAATGTTTTGTCTTTAAATTGCCACAGTTAGCTTCGTGAAACTATCGCATAACTGATTATGTATTAGCAGTAGCGTTAATTCACTGTGCAGGCCACAAACTCTGAAGACTGATATCGCAAAAGTCAAGTCGTGACTGTATCTATTTTGCATGGCATTACATACTCATTTTATTGGCAGAGAAAAGAAATCTCTCCTTCATCGCGAATGGAAAGCGCTATTAGAACAAACTGGCCGATGGTTGCATCGGGTTGATCATAGCGTGTGTTTAAGCATCGCCAATGCCTTTAATATAGACCTGTCAAGTGTTATGTTGTTAAATTACTTCTTATTGTCAGCGAACTGGTCCTGAAGGATAATGAAGGGTCAGATGGCTAATTAATTATGCCGGGCGTATCAAACGTGATGTATGTTTTAAGTGACAGAGAGTCCAATTTGTAAACATGCTGTGACATGTGGTATTAGATATTGCGGAAGCCATTGTGAGATACGTTTTATATTAGGACAGAAATGTAGTCGCGGCGTTCTCCCTCGAATTGCACACATGGTTTTCTATTTACCAGCATATACAACCTTCTCTCAGATCCCTGTATAGATTGATCCTTTTAAAGGTATATCAAATCTTCATATACTGCCTAATCGAACTGAGTCAGGTGTCCTGCATTCATTTACAAATCGTATTGAGACAGATATGTGTGTCATAAGAGCGGAGTAAATTTATTGCATCAGTTCATTGCCCTGATGCTCGGAAGCTGTCAATGTGTACAAAGCCCATCATTCCACACTACATTCTAGTGCACACATGGCGGTGCGCAGTCGGCTGCATAGCCTGTGTTTGACAATCAAGTCTGTTCGGGCCGGAATATAGGCAATAACCGATAACGATTAGTTATTTATCCAAATTCGATTCATTTTCGAAACTCCACATTAGCTTTAACTTTTGACATCTTTGTGGTGCACAAAGAAGAAAATTATCTCTGTTAACATTACTGCACATTTGGTGATCATATGTAATATTTAATGTAGGACGCTATTGTATTACCTACCTGGTGGCAACGATTCATTACATCTCGATAGCTAGCTATACCATACGTTTTCCCCCTAAAAGTAATGGGATATATTTGTGCTGCTGTTTGTGCTGTAGTATCTGTTGTTGAATAATGCTGACCGTTAACATGTGCCTAGTAATAGAGCAGACGTGTCATGTAGCTATTGCGTAACGGAAAGCTTACATAGCATAAGACCTGGACTCACTGTACCTCTATCTTGAAATCAATGGTGTAATGTTGAAGGGATATCTATGTAGTAAAACGAATTGCTGCATGGATATAGCTGTAAAATGATTGAATGCCACACATTTGTTGGCCAGATAGTGGTTATACTATAGCAAAATATATGTACATTAAGAAATCATTTGTCAACATGGGTTGATTTACTTTAGCAAAGATGGAAACAATACTTCGCTACATTTGTCAATAAATGTTCTAGCTAATTGACAACTGGCAGATAACATTCGTGAAAGTTAGTTACTGTTTCTACGTATCGCAATTCGTAGCGGTATGTTTGGTTGTCAGTGAATTTATTGTGTATAATAAGTATGGTATCCCATCTGCAAATATTTGATGCTGTGGGTTGCAGCTGCTATAGTAGGGCATTGCATTAATACCCGAGGCCATTCTTAAAGTACACAATTCCGTTCGCTGTGGATACAGTTACAGAACACGTATAACAGGACTAATAAAGTGTCCCAAAATGTCCGTACATGTGACACACTAGTGTCGATTATGTTACATCTAACCAGCGAAATGCATGGCCCATTTATTGGGGATCGACGTCTTCTTAATTTGACATGTCGCGTCTATACAGTTGTGAATACCATTCGAAGTTTATCCACTTGTGCCTTGCTTTTCATCGATCGCATTATCGATCACACTTACAATAACATTGTTTTTGCAAAGATAAAACACTGACTGTTGTTGCGCATGCATTAAGCAAAACACATATGTTGACCATAAATCTTAACAGGAGACTGCTAAACCGACAACACGCTAAGCTACATCGGCAACCTTACATAGAGCGCCCTGTGAATGATTGTCTGTCTTCACAAAAACGTTGCAGTATCACAGGTGCAAGGGACGATTAACTGCAATAAGGGATTATTCCATTGTTCTCTCTGTCGCATACTTATAGACTAGAAGATAAATGCCACTTTCGCAACGCAGACTGCATCAGTAATGACAAAGTTTACACGACATCCCTCCAAATACTGCAATTAAAAGTCGTACATGAAAGAATGAACCACTACCATGCCATGATGACGTACTTCGATTCATGTTAATTAATTGATAATGCAGTTCCTTTCATGGATGTTGCTTGTTATTTGTTGTCAGGATCGTAGTTTTACCACAGCTAAATAGCTATATATATTATGAATTGATCTGTAAAGCCCCCCCCCCCCCCCAAAAAAAAGAAAGAATTGTGTTTCCATCATAAACGTTTAGACTGAAAGATAAAGACAGCTTTGGAAACGCAGACTGCTTCAGTAATGGCAGAGTACTCTCTATATATCTCCCACAACTTCCACCAATTGCCGTACTCAATAATATGAGCAACTGTCACGCAAAACCAAAACAAATGGCGTGTTTTGATTTGTGTCATATAAATTAATAATGCAATTGTACATGCTTGCAACATGAAACATCCCTGGATGTAATGTGTACTATATTACGATGAATCTGAGGCTTGTTGTAAAGCGCTGTTGTATGTTTCATTATTTGATAGTATACTATCTGATAGCAACTGTCTGGAATAGCTTGGATAAAATGCGTATATTGCATGAATGCAATGCTTGACAATGCATCTGCACGGGCGACAATTTGCTGCTTTGCTTAAGGAACAGGTTAGTAATACATTCTTAATAATTGTTGGTGTTTAAAGTTGCCTGTGATACGCTATCTTCCTTTTTACAGTCTTTTGCAGTGCTACATAAACAGCCACTACATCTCTTATTGCCATTGGTTCCTCACTTTAAGGACAAACCATGCTATATGTAAGGTAGTCGGCATTTAGGCGTGCTGATGATATGCTGATTACTGGAGAGGGGTCATTCATGAAGGAGACACTCTAAAATGGTTTAAAAGTTCAAGTTTCAATTAAGATATCTTAGGGGAGTGATATATTGATAAACAATTCGCAAACTAAACCATTCTGTCAAATTGGATGCATTTATAACATCAACAGCTTCCAGGCGCACAGTGACGTGGTAACTATAGATAATTTCTTGGTACGTTTCCGTAACGGTATAGAATTATGCAATGGCATTGACAGACGCCGCATACCAATTATTTATTCATTAAGATATTCTAAAGAGTAAGTGTACTACATAAACATAATCAATCCACTTAATTATGCGTCAATCGAACGAGAATGTGTGCATGTTGTTTATCGTTAGTGTATCGTATCTAGCAAATGCAGGTTGCCAACCTTTCTAATACAGCTTTTAGTACCTTGGCATGCGCGAGAAGTCGTTAACTGATGGGATGACTTTGACACATTTGATTTAGCACTAAATTGCAACGTCGCTGTACATTTTTCACTTGTAATCACAATGGAAACGTGCGTATACCACACGCCGTCGGCTAGTAACTGTCATCGATGGTTATATTTTGGAACACATATTGGCAGAACTGTTGATGACAGAGCTTTGGGCTGTACGGTTGATGACAGAGCTG
The DNA here is from genome assembly GCA_034190875.2 of Urechis unicinctus. NCBI lineage: Eukaryota > Metazoa > Annelida > Polychaeta > Xenopneusta > Urechidae > Urechis > Urechis unicinctus. The sequence goes on along the minus strand of CM067352.1, from coordinate 16,563,996 downwards.
TGGGCTGTACGGTTTTTCAGTCTTTTTCGAATTATATGAACTCTACAAAGAACATGCTCATCCGGGTACATTCGAAAAGGGTTCAACCAGCGCCTTAATGCACCACGCATTCGCAGAGATACATGCAATCGCATGAAAAGGGCCAATGTGATATCCGGCATAAATAATAGTTTGCAAGGGTCTATTAGCCATAAATACGGGCAATTTGTGAAGCTCCACTAAATTGATTACCCCGAGGCATGGACAAAGTCGCCAAAGGGATATCCTCGCCTCTAAGATGGTTTCTTTTTTCGAAACATATGCATTCATTCGATGACGTTGAAAGAATACATATGTGTTGATTAAATATAGCCAACCTGGAATGTAGATAAAGATGAATTTACTCATTCCTAAATAGGTAACTCGCGCCTAACATAATGGTCAACGTAGTATATCTAGCCCTTTAAGGCATTTTACGATGCTGAATCTCTCTACTAGGAAGGATTCTAAGCATCAAGGCCGCATCTAGACTGGATTGGGTTAATGACTCATTTACACTCGCATTAGTTGGCAATAACAGATTTAAAAATCATGAGAAAATAACTGCAATATCTCCCATAAATCTTCCGCAGATCATCACATTCACAATATAGAAAAGATAGCTTCCGACCTAAATATACCTTGATACAGTTCCGTTGTCGTTTACCTAACAGGCTAATACTGACTAACAAGACCTAATTATGTGAATTCTTGGAAATACGTAACATTTGCACTAAGGGCAAATCATTGTCACTAGCGATTCGTACGTCCCCAAGTGACTTAGAGGGGCGGTCGCATGCACTTAGTCTTGAAGCAGCGATGTGAGGTATACATATATACAGACACACATATATATATATATATATATATATATATATATATATATATATATATATATATATATATATATATATATATATATATATATATATATATATGTATATATATATATATATATATATATATATATATATATATATATATATATCTATATATATATATATATATATATCTGTATATATCGATATATATGTTTTTCGAAATATATGTAAATCACTTTGTTTCAATCCACCATCTGGATCATATAGGTTTAATACCAAAATCTGGAAGTAGTAGATTAGCTTTTTAATTAACCGAACATTTAACACTGTTTACGTGCATCTGCAAACCAATGCGCGTCTTGCAATACAATGCTACTGAGGTATGAAAAGCTTGACTCTTCATCAATCATGAAAGATGAGGGTGCGAGCGTCTTTGTATGATTTCTAAGGAATAGCCTGTTAAAAACTAGTGGCTCTCATTGAGCCTCTACTCAAAACAGAATGTAGCAAATACCGGTCGTCCGCCATGTTAAGTTGGTGTTAAATATGAATCACGTTGCAATACAAAGGCATTAGATAAATGCATGACAACTGTGGATGCTTAATATCGCAAGAAATTAGTAGAGCGGATAAATAAAATATGTCGTGGTATGTCGAATCTCAATTTATCAAATAAAACCAAATGATTGAGTGATTTGTCGCTTATTGCGTGTTATACTAAGTTTATCACGTACACTTCGCTGGCCAGAAAGATTATACTGTTGATTGCCCGTAGTTCTAAACTCAAAATCCATGTCATCGAAGTTCAGTGAGAACCACATGAAAAACTATGGAAACATAATCGAGTTACTTTACAAGCAATTAAGCGCATATATCTTGAGCTTTTATAAGACAACATTCCAGTTTAAACAACCTTACCGGTCTAATGTTTGGTTATTCCAATATCTATATCATTCGCACTGACATTATCAAAATTAATGACTTTTATGGTTGCAGTGTTGGCTATATCTATCAATTAAATTAGTATCTGCTCGGTAATCCCTACAGGACACTGCTAGAACACAGGGGAGTTCTCACTTTAAGGAATATGATAATGGCATAACAACTGATTAACCACATGTAACGAAACAGCAGCAATCGTTACCAACAAAGTACTACAAATTGTTAATATTTCCTAAGCAATTAGGAGTAATGGATCATTTATGTTCACACCAATTATATTCGGATTCAATTGTCTATGGCGATATTATGTATGGATCGTCATCATGAAATCATCAGGTGCCAATATGCTTTGGCGTGATCCATCTTTTGTAAGCCCTCAGACTTTACTGCGTGAGATAAAACTTATCCTCCGATGAGATATGTGATCGGAGTAGCTTAACATGACGAACAATGTGCATTTGTTGCATTCTGTTCCGCGTAGATGCCAAATGAGAGTCGGTGATTTTACACACTAGTACATATAGGTGGTGATTGAAATGCACTAGAAGTCTCTCCAATAACATCACTTGTGATGCCATTTAAAACAGAGTATAGAATTATTACATCATTATAGTAGAGATGCTGTGGAGTGAGGCGAGTCGGTACATTTCCCCCATGTCGTGTTTCATGTGCATATTTCTTTTTAGCCACAAGAAGGTGAATTGTTCAGCGGGTCTGAAATTAGGTCCGTTGCCGACATATTTTGCAAGAATCTGCTTAAGCGATGAGCATAATGACCTGTATAGAACATCCATAAATGTTTCCTTGTAATGGAGAATGCATGCATGCGCACAGACAGAAAATGCCATATCGTCGGAGCAGCATACAACCCCTTGTAACAACCGCATTTACGCTAACCTGAGCTCGACCGATCGCGCTATAATTTATGCGCAAAAACTATTGTGCAATGGCGACCACGTTATTTTAGTCACTGTTGTATTACCCATTCAGGCTGCTGGATCGCCTAATTGAAGGCTTGAACAAGGTGCTTGCATTGCTTTGTTGCATTACAGATTGTAAGGAAACATGTTGATGGTCACTAGCATCCGTCCACTGTCCTTAGGCTGGTCATCCCAATCTAGGCGGTCATATATACATCAGATCTTATGCTGCCAATGGCACACTATATGATGAGCAAATAACCATTAATAGTGATCTTAAACGAGCTCTAACTACAGTATAGATATCCCTGATGAACATCACTGATATTGACAACCGATCCGCAGGTTGCTCTTCCGCGTATGATTCTTAGATATAAATGTCACGTGCTAGGATAGATGTTGGTGACTGGATCAAGCATTTTGATCCTTTAAGAGGAATTGTCAAATTAATAGATCAGACGAACTACTAACGAAAACTAAATACCGTAGGTTTTCTTAAATTAGGTTAACGTAATTCGCACATACTATGGAGAAATTATAAGCGTGACGCTTAGACAAACATTTGACGTTTGGTAGAGCATACTTTATGTATCTTGTGAGCTTGCTCCGAATATATCTTTTTGGCAACTTTTATCTCTACATATTGGTTATGCAAAATTGGTGTATTCACATTCAAGGGCGCTTCTCAAACGAAATATTAAGCATTCAATAGCTATAGGTGACCTTTGTTGGATTGCATTAGACGCACGTATAAGTCCAGATTCAATTATGTTCCGCTGTACATGTGTTCGCGGTATTATATCTCGCTCATAGTCATCGACCTGAAGTAGTGAATGGAATTTAATCCCGTTTTTTTCGTGTGTTTTATGCAGGGTTAGAGTACACGTAGAGTTGTCAATTTCATATAGGTTTCGCGATCTTCCTCGCTCCCTGTCTTACCCTCACCTCGCTGTCTTGCTCCCCTATCTCTTCCTCTCTCAATTTCTCTCTCCATTTATATCGCGTATCTTTCGGTATACTTTATATATATAATGCACCTATATATCAACAGTCGTTTATATTCTATGATATATTTCTCTTTGAAATTCTATGGTTCGATTATCATAATTTATTTTAAAAGGCAGCATACCATATACATTGGAATGTATTCAGAGGGAAATTGTGTTCATCTTAATTTAGCAAATAGCGCGATTCTGCCATTTATCATTCTCAGTGTATCAGCGTCTACTTGGTATCCAATAGTAAACTAGTCCTATAAGCTGGTGTAATCGAGCATACACTATGACTAGTTGAATGTATCATCCGTTTCGTTTAGTGCCATATTCGCATTTTCGTTAGACATATTCCCTAAATAACGATAGGAATTATTGCAATCGCCAAACTGGCAGTGCAATAGGCATTCCAGTGGCTCGAAGCATATTGTATTGCATGTTAGAATCACGTCCCCCGAAAGTTCACCAGCTTAGGCGTCGCTGGTTGGATATAATACTATTGAAGTGCGGCTAGGGCATTTATGGTTAGAGGCACCGAGTGAATATGTTGTGTTAAGATCCTATTGATCCCGTTCATCATGCGTACTTACTATTGTTCACGGCTGTTATAAATGTCATTGTTTATACTTGGAAAGGAAATCTGCGAGATGATTACCAACGCAGCTATTTCGTATATCCCGTGCTTAACGTATAATCGAGAAAACAAACTAAAACTTTTTAATTTGTTGCTTTTTAATAATAAATATGATTCTACTGTATTTAGATAAGCATAAGTATTGTCCATTTTGGCATTTGATAAAAAACTTTCTGCCTAACCCATTGGGCTAATAAATGCCGTATGACGGTAGCCCGACCGAACCCAATTATTGTCAATAATGAAATGTTAAATCTACGTCAATTGTTGTCAAACATGTTCAGATCCTTCCAAAATCATCCTTTATGGTTTGATGAAGTTGGGAAACTGCTTTAAATTGCGTTAACGATAGTCATTTACAGGTGCTAGTGTGACTGCCACTTTTAATAATTCCCCATCATTGAAAGCATCTATGATTATGGAGGGCTGGAAAATACACTAGATTGACAACGATCTTTGGCGAATCATTTTGAACTCAATGACTATTGATTTATCACGTATACAGACAGTGTATCAATATATCCGCTAAAATGTTTTAGTGCTCATGTAGTAGATTTGCATGACTATGTAGAGCTTGACAAACCTTATCTGATCCATATAGATGAGCGAGGCAAGCACTACCACACTATCATTTGGCGTGCTATCCGGATTCATAACTGACTCTGCATTAAGCTATTTATCAATAAATCAATCCTGGCATGAAATATCGCGAGGCGTTTGTCAAGCAGTAGACGCTGATCGAAAAATGAATATGGTCATTTGTGTGACGAAACAAGAGCATTAGGGTCGCAGTCACTTTTCGGCAGGGATTTGATTATTGAAATGTAGTTATCATAATACTACTCCCTTATTTAACTAATGTATCGACGAAAGCCAAATGCCATCTTTGCTAAATGCTAGTTGATGCTTACTGCATAGCGAAGATGAATGATGCTCTGTGATCTTTAAATCATTTCAACCGCCATCAGTTCAAGTGGTATGTATTCATCCTCGTCGTATCTACATCACCAAGGAGAAAAGCTATTCGTGTTACTATTTCATATATGTCAAGCTATACCTTAAGCAACGGTATATTATGATTGGCATCGTAATATGTATTATGTTTCTACATGTACAAGTCTGTACATGGACATATCTAGATTAGTTTGTCATAGCATCAAAATAGCAACAGCCGGAAGACCGTCGGTCACTACAAATTACTCCCAACGGCTCGAGATGGTCCCTGATAGATTTTACATCTTAGAACAATCAGATTTATATGAGCAGCAGTTAGATTGGTCTGAACCATTCAATGATAAGGTCTTGTTTGTCTCGCAATAACTGGTATGGTCGATCTTTATATAGCAGTTACTTGACATACTGTAAGTATTACGGAAAAACTGGTGCGAAGAGGGTTGACGGGAATGAATATGCGCGATATACTTTGAGCCTAATGTCTACTATAGTGGCGAGCGCCTGCAATCTAGTTGTCATAGTCAAGTTGGTTTTAGTTAGGTGTACAGGTTTATATAAGTCGACAACTTGCATGTCGGTCTATTTAACTCGGCAGACCAAGTGAATCAATGACAAAGCAAACTCAAATTGTTGGTTGATTTAACTGATTTAATAACTATGCTCTAATAATTTTCTCTGGCAAATGCCCGGATCCTCATATTTGGCTATGGGCTCTTTGATATTGGCGCGCTCATAGGAAAAATTACCCGCCGGGCTAAGTAGTTATAGTTATAGTTTAACATTTAATAACGCAATCCTATCATAGATCCAATGTTTTGTTATCATATAGATGTGATCTTACGCGTAAATGACTGTAAAGCAAGTATTGTTAAAAACTAGTTGATCGATTCACTTCTTGCTTGGCATTGTTATAAATGGTAAGTAGGTCGGGTTTGTATTACCTACATCTGTGTACTCTACCACGCTACAATCTGTGAAAGTGCAAAAAATGATCATATGTCTATCGTCCTAGATTACATTTTGATCCATAAACAATAATAATCACTGTGCTCCGAAGATTCATAAGCAAATCGGATACAGTCTCACAACATGCCCACATATTTACACATCAGCACCCACAAGCTCACGTTTTGTTGCGTCAGTATTTGTGGAGGCCATATCAAGTGTCGTGTCTCGATATAACGTCCTGAAGCACTATTTGTCTTCGTTAGGGTTATAAATACTGTGTTTGAGTACTGACATTGTGTCCGTTTAAAGTGGACCAATTGTTAATCGTTATCTGAAGGCATCGAAAGCGAGTTGCTGATAAACATGCTGTGTTGTTTATCAAAGCATAGTACGCAAGATGCACAGATTAAATCATCCCAAAGGAGTCGACTAAGAATCAAGAACGTGTCGACGTATGATTGTTTAGCTCTTTTAAAGTGCATATTCACTATAGCATGTCCATGGATAATAAGCCGGGTCTTGAAGGCATACGTTATTAAGTTGATAACGTTCATTGAATTTCTTATTGATAAGCAGATATGTAATTGATTGAATCACAGATGATTTCATATGGTGTGATTCTTAGCATATGCAATATTGCATGCCGACTGTAATTGATTTTCTTATTGATGTTATATAATTCACCAGAGCATGTGAATATGCACATATGCTAGCACACAAAACACATACACCCTAGCACAAACATACGCACAAAAATACCAGTAAGCAAACACATATTTATTGTTATATGAATATGTGCATATAACTCACGCGGGTTGCGGTAGTACATTAAGTAAACGCAAGAGTATAATTAAAACCGACCACAATAGCCCAATCTGTGCTGTAGCATATAAACGACTCATTACACCGCTGTCGTAATCAATATCCTTGCGTAGACAAGTTGCTAAACATATGCCTGTCATCTCATAATTGGGTCATAAATTGTTATATGCACTAAAATGGATGCAAATTGTAGCAGCTAAAAAACATGGAATAATTGTATTCGTGGGTTTGTCCATTAATATAACGCAGGATATTGAATATACAAACTGTTATTTATCGGCTGCATGTACGTACAAATAATCCCCAAGTGAGCGCCTATGTAATCATTTATACTGACCGCCAATAATATGTGGGAAACCGATCCTCCTTGAAGTACCTGCAAACTGTTTTCCCATCAATACACATTCAATATTCAATCACAAGCTTATGATGAAGAAAACGTCAATCAATTCATGTCAGCCAGGCTAGGACAAGATGGAACCGCATGTTTTGTAATATCCGCATTTAAGTCATGTCCACAATAACTGATTGTTTTTTTCCTTGAGAGCAGACAACATGGAAGTTACAGACGGTTCCGGCGGAAAAACCAAAGCTTCTTTAGGCCGTATAATCAAATACACAATACCATGGCATCATTCAATTTATGCAAACAACAGGTGTCATCAATATGTGATATTAGTGGCATCATACTTTTTCATATGCCCGGTTACATTTAACGAACAACTGTATTCAACATTCAATACAGACTTAGTTATGGGCACTGTGACCGATCCACGTTCCCCAGCACCAACTGCCCCTGAACTATATACATGATTTTGCGTTGATAACGATTTATGGTCCATCATAAGGGAGAAGAAGATATTATTGCTTGCACAATTCATTACATGCTCGTCATCACTTTCTGCTCAAACTTTACCCGATATATCAAGACAGTTTACATTATTGTGAAATGTATCCCTGGTATCATGCTAAGCGGTATAACTATGGACACCGCTATCTTCCAAACTGGCATGCTCAGGTATATAACCATTGACACCGCTGTCTTCCCTACGTACATGCTCAGGTATTTATCCATCGACGGCATTATCTTCCCTACTAACATGCTCAGACAGTGGCATACCGGTGAATCGCTTATTGATTTTTTACATATCAACATAGGATTGTAACCTTTTCAACTCTTTACATCCCTCTTTGTCAAGCATTAGACACTACTCAGGATCCTGTCAGCGTAGCGCATATTCCTTATGATTTGTGCAACTATTCACAATATATCGCAGCAAGTGCGATTAGATACCAGAATCAGGTGAAGCTGCAATGTATGCAAATATTCGAGATTCCATTGCGCTGTGAATTCGTTCTGTAAGGGGGGTATTATTTCATAAATATATCAAGGGCTCCCTCGGTCCAAAAAATCGCACAGCAGTGATATTATTTATTTTATGAGAAGATCTCTGGATGACGGATAAAACTCGCCGCGTCTTTCTCACATTTTCAGCCATTTATTTGCGAATATGGTCATTATTAGTGAACTGGGTATTACGTATCGCATGTGGTAGATAATGGTTTTGATACTTTTATTTCCTTCAAGTAATAAACAGATCCCCTCGCTTTCGAGATTATGTAGTTTTTGAGCTATTGAGTTATTGAGTTATTCAATCAGTACAAATATTGAAATTATTATATAAATACGAATAAATAAATAATACCAATGTGGTTCTCAATGGAGAGGCAATGTACGCATCAAACCATAAGATAGCATCAGCATTTGAATTATAATAAATAGGTCATTAATTGATATGATGGAGCTCGGTTTCATGGCGTGGCACTAGTTAAACTGATATCTTTGATACATAAGCTGTGCTGCACGAGCTGCAAGACCTTAACTCTACATTAAAGATTATAATCTCCTGAGGGTGTTTAAGGAATGAGTAACGTTTACTAGCATTTGTAACCCCCGACGGCGCGGGATTCATGTATCAGAGCTTTGCTTGATCCTTTTTGACGTATGCAGTCAACACATATCGTCCATATGCCATAATCAATGATGCAATCCACACCCTGATATCTGGTGTGAGATTTATCTCGCCTAAAAAGTGCGCTACGCCATTAATTATCAAGTGACTTGGCGCAGTTCAATATCGTTTCTATAGCAAATTAAAGCAGAAGCTCTTGGTAAATACTTTGCTTACCAACAGGGTCACTGAATGGAAAACTTATCGAGCAGAGAGCAAAAACTATTACGTTGTTCCTTGCTTGCACTAATTTCCCCAGGTGTATACCATTTCACTTATTCTGTCAACAGTACGAGCCGAGTTAAGGAGAAAGACCCGGCTTCCGTGCCAAATGCCTATTACACACTTCGTACATGATCATTTTTATTCACTCAAAAGCATCTGTTGAATATTACCAATGCTTTTGGCGTCTAATAGAGATCCCAGTTTTCTTTACACTTTTATAATTATCGTGTTCTACGTAAGGTACTTGTTAGGAGTTCTGATGATTGGGTTAGGGAAGTACTGACCGACAGACAGGTATCGTACAATATGTATGATAGTGGCTACTGTGCATAACCGCTATGGCATAAGAGCTTTGTCTAGCCGTTGCTTAGCGCAAAACAACACACGTCGCACGTTGACCTGCTGTATTCTTCAATTGGCACGTAAATCAGTTCGATTCTTTAAGCTAGACCATTTCGTTATTACAACTCGGATATGTGCAACGACACGAATGAACTACAATCGATATGGCAAACGCCGAAGATCTAGCAGTCATGCTTAAGTAAGTCTGAGAGCTGTGGATGGGCGAAACACATTATATTTTAAAGGCTCCTCTGATTTTGCTTTGATCTCAATCAATTACTAAAATTAGAAGAATTAGTATTATCTAACACGTGCTCTAGGCTATCGCATACATCAGAGACGTAATGCATTTTCCGTGTAGCCATAGTTTAATATGATTTAAGCTACAAGCCGCTTCCCTTGGAGGTCATGTGTCATCAATTACACCTCAAAACCTTTAAGTTACAAAATGAGAGCTTAAGGGTGTACTTATTGTGACGGATCAATATACAGATGACATGCTCACCCTACCATCATATCATAAATAGACAGCAACAGAAGCAGCAGTCAAACCTCCTCTGTCTTCGCTTGTATCTAATTCAATCATCAAAATTAGAAACGTCAGTCGAAGTAATATCTGACACTTGCTAACGCATACATCAGCGAAATAATGCATTCTGTAACCATAGTTTTATATGATTCAACCTACAGACCGCTTCCATTGGAGGTCATGTGTCATCAATTACACATCAAAACCTATGAGGTACTAAATGAGAGTTTGAAGTTGCGCTTATAGTGACGGAGGGACATTTTGTAACCACTCGTCATACCACTGTGACAAATACCAATAGTATATCTTTGGAATTTCGTCGTAACATTTCAATCAAGGAAATGTCTTGTGTAATGGCTGATCCTCGGCCATAATATGGAATTAACCAAAGATAAGTGCGTTATTTACTGTCCAAGAGTTCAAGTCAAAACCAAGTATGCTAATAGAGCAGTTGAGCGCCACAAACGTACGTGGATTAATTGGTTTTGGAGCCAGAGAAGTTCAGTTTGCACTTATATCAAGGACGCTCCATGATTGAGGCATGTTTTAAGTTACAACAAACATCGTTACAGCCAACGTGACTATCCAAGGTAGGTAAAAATATCAAATATATGTGCCGCTGTCATGCATAGACAGGCGGTTTATGATCCTTGAGTAAGCACGTTTATAGTGTTCGAGCCAATGTTTTCCGTGCATTGCGCATCTCCAATCAGTATTCAAATAACCAGATTAAGCCATATATACCGGAACGACCATATTGCCTTTCCACATCGTTGTATAGTCTGACACAAGCCCTCTAGGCAAATCTGCCGGTAAATATTGCATCTTTTCATGCACATACAATCTAATATGATTAAATCAGCATATTACATAAACACCAACGGCGATTATGTGTCGGCAGCCACTTTTTCTCCCCTTTGACATTTTCCCCAAATTACTCTATGAGAATGCAATTCTGACGCAATGACAACATAGCTTCAATTGCCATATTTTTGAAGCTTCCAATACGACGACTATATATCCATGGATGCAATAGCCCAAAAACATTAATGATAAAGTATAAATATGAAATATCAAAATGAAAGAAAAATGTTATATTGTGTTCGCTTGCCTCAGTTCAGTTGTGCTAATAACAGCAGATTATGTGATCACCGACTTTTTCTCCCTCAATCATCATGCTGAATTTATCAAAATGCATTGCATGTTTATAACCCAATGTTTCGCTTGATATGCCTATATACGCTCGGTTATTAAGGTGTTAAGTTCATAAGGTGATCTTATTACGCACAGTTGTAGGTAATGAATACTAGGGTCGTAGACAATGCAAAATATTGCTGACGTTGACTCGTTTACTTTCCCTCCTCCGGAATGACACTACGTCTTCCATCAATTTATTCGAGCCTCCTAATGATGTGCCAGGCCGCCGCCGGGAGAATCTTACACACTCGCTATTATTTAAACATAATTCCGGGGAAAGCACACATTCACTTTGTGCCCCATGGTTTTATTGAGCGCAAATATGTGAGGCTCAGATGGTACTAATTAGTGACCGGAAGTCTCTAACGCAATGAGTCATGCTGATAGGATAACAGGGTGCTACCGATATAGACTTGATGCCGTCATACCTTTAAACGATGTGTTCGCCATCCTGGTTTGTGCATGTATCACCAGTCTCTTCTAGGTTAAATTTGAGTTAATATCAAACGAGTAAAGTGAATTGCATGTAACTCGCGAGCAATACGGTATTATGGTATTCAGCCATCCCTGCGCTGTCATTCTACTTGGAAACACAATAAAACACAATGCTTAAGTAGCATTGCGGAAGGGCACACAGACAGGAGTTTATTGGCGAAAACTAAATCGTATGAAAATTCAATGCGCTCGCAAAGGCACTTCCGCATTTGGAAGCTGTTATGGAAGATGTGCCCTGCTTTAAAGGATTCTCTAACCTGTTACATGCAACCTTCATCACATCTCCCAACAAAGACGTACGCCAAGGGGAAGCGACAGCCCCTAAAATACGAGCCGGATCTACTGTGAGCTCTGCTACTTATCAAGCTCTTATCAAAGTGTTTGAGTGCTTTTTGGGGGTAACGTAAAACGGGCGTGTTCAAAGGTGACTTTTTCCAAGACAAGCTGTTGCTGCTCTATTCATATGCGGATACAACTCATCTGTGGCATACTGATGCAACGATCTATCATACCCTGTTCAACGAAATTTGAGCGAAGTAAGTTATTCGATTTGTTACTTTGCACCGATTAGTGCAAACAGTGAACCTCCTGCTTGATGGATGTGCAGTTCTAGAGGACATTTATATTCTACCTGAAATGCAGCGGAACTGCTTGCATTACTGGTCGGTACTGTATCCTTAAGTCAGACATGTGATATCGTTTGCCCCACGGGCACCTTAATCTCCACACAACCAAATTCAGTGGGTAGATAGCCTTATTTCATGATAGCTCCCGTTCGGTTAGCTACAAACCTTAGGCAAAGAGGTAGCCTCTTTTGCCACAGAAAAATCTTTGCCTGCCTACCTTATTGGTTCAATGGGGCCCGGTTGATGCGAAGGGCCGTAACAGGCACCCCCCAGAGACTGGGTGACACAGATTGCGTGATAGAATAAATACAGTTGATGCATGCTACAATGCGGCAAAAGCTTTGGGGGGGGGGGGGGCATCGGCTACACTTGGAGACGTCGATCCCATTCGATGACGTCGTGAGTGCAGGCGTGTCAAAAGATGACATGTGAGCTAGTGGCGGCCGCCTCGCTCTGCACGTTCCGCCGATGACGTGGCCAGCCATCAAGGGAGTTTTTTGTTTAGTCTAATGCCGTGAGCAAAGCTTTGCGGTCGAAGAGTAATTGCGCGGGTTTAATCCCTCGCGATTTAGATTGTCGATCTAAGATTGGACAAAACGAGATCTACATTGCAAGAGAAATGAAAAAAATGTAATTACCTCCTAAAAGCATCGCAGTTCCCTACAATATGCGCAAATATTACTGATTTGATGCGATATTTTCTCCGATTCATCACATGTGGCCAAGCTCTATTCAATCTATGATAATTATTTTTTGTTGATGGCATCATTAAAGCAAGAGATACATATAGCACAACATATAAAGGTTTACTGCAGGATTCGCTTGCTTGGTTCATTTTGTTTTACTTATGACCAAATGTGTTTCTGTAAGTTGCCCAGTAATGTTAAAATTCTGTTTTGTAACTGTGTGACGTGCTTGCTGTTGTTTGACTAATTTTCCGTGTTAATTACTTTGTAAAAAGATAAACACACTGTAACCTTAGATTTGTTGACGCGACGGAAACATCAATGCGTTCATCTGCTCATTCGAGCTCTTTGACCTATAATTTGGTAATATGTATTTGCACAAATCGAGAAATCTGAGTCACCAATTCATATCCTGCCTCCACCCTCTCCACTCTAGTGTAACTTATGATCTTGTATGACAACCATGAATAGGCATCAATAAATCAACCAACTAGAAGTTATCTCCTGACCAATGGCATTTATTTAGCAGTAGCTCTTGCTCAAGGCGCTCATTGCTAATGTTCTTTAAGACCCCATTACCTCCCATTAACGATTCCCTGAGCTGACCCAGCTACTCAATGGCGCTATTTGTGGCACGTCTTAATGTCATGTCGACAAGCTTCCTTAACCACAAAAGCGCAGTATAGAACCATGGTAAATCATAAAGCAATCCGTTGTCGTGATTTCCTGAGTTAACACACCCTACTCGTGGTGTTTTAACCCCATTCATTTTGACTTGGCCCGGAATAATGCTGACACTAAGATAACGCTGTAAGAAAATGAAACCTTTTTCTAACATTATTCGTCTTCCCTGGAACAACAGGAATTAAATGAAGTATCTGATCATTTTAGTACTCTCTTCAGGATGACGAAATTCGGACATATTCATGAAATACCACTACTAGCAGACCGATCAAGAAGGGTTTTCCACCCCTAATATGCCACAACTGATGCATTCAAATATATATAAATATATATATATACATATACATATATATATATACATATATATATATATATATATTTATAGATATATATATATATATATATATATTTATATATATATATATATATATGCATGTAATATTATGATATATTTATAGATATATATATATATATATATATATATATCTATAAATATATATATATATATATATATATATATATAGATATATATATATATATCTCCTACATATATAAATATTATAGATATATATATCTCTATATCTATATATATAGAGATATATATATATATCTATATATATATATATATATATATATATATATATATCTATATATATATATATATCTATATATATATATATATATATATGGTTTTAAATAAGCTAATAATAACTTGGGTCCATGAACTTCCTTTATGCCTGAGTTTACCCCTTCTAATCTCATTGGTGTGGGTCTGTGTGTTTGTGTCAGCAGAGCAGCGGGCGTTTAATTACCGGACACTGCCCTACCGAATCTTATTAGCTGACAGAATAGACGAAGACAGCTGCTACTTGCTGAGTATATTCCGTCTCATATCGACTAAAGATTAGTGTAAGTATTTGACGGAAGTTGACAGGAACATGTCTTCAGTGTGGTGATGGCGTTCTCGGAGGGATTCCTATTAGCTCATAATGCCCTGGAAGATTTTTTTAATTTATCGGCATCATTGGGCCTGACCGAAAACGGCAACGCAGTTGTTTATGGTAACGTCAGTACTGCTAGTACCGTTAAAGACAGCCTAGATGGTGATCGAGGGTCAGAACAAGCGAAGTCTTTCTTCCGGACCTACTATTCAATGCCACGCTTCTGGACCGAAACGGTTTTGGCGATATCGGCTGCTTCCGGTAACTCACTGGTACTCTTAGCTGTGCATAAGGCTCACGCGAGGCGGTCGGTCTACAACACACTTTTCATTAATCTAGCCATAGCTAACACGCTGTCAAGTGTTCTGTCATGGTTATGCAACAATGCGCTGGTTTTCTTTAGCGGACATTTCACAACGATGCTACAGAGCGGTGTTCAGATGTGCACAATATCCGTGTTTGTGTCGAATGCATTTGGGCTCGTGAGTACGTTTACAATGCTGGGTTTCACCACTGTGCAGTACTACACCGTCTGTCGCCCTCTTCATCACATCTCCATCATCCGCAGGCAGCGCGTCAAGCTGTGTATAATACTCTCGTGGGCCGTGTGTTTCCTGGCTGGCTGTGTTCCCTGGGGAGTTCTCATTGCTGTGTCGACTCACATGCCTTGTGATAACGACCTTTGGACTTGATCATGCTTGCCATTGCTATAGCTTCCAACGTGTGTATCGCACTCATATCGCTCATCTACGTGTGTATAGTTGTTCTCTGCACACGCATTTACGCAGAAATGCAGAATGTACACAAAGCTTCCGGTCGCTACCGACAGGATCTTAACTTTAAAGGAGAGTGGCTGTGTGGCTGTGTCAAGATACCCAAACCATCCGTGACGACCTCGCGTAGGTCGTCCTTCACCCTAACCCGGATGAGCTCGATGAACGCGTCTGCCGTACATACATCTCGTCTGTGATAGGGCGACGGCGAATTATTTCAAATGAGCAGGGTTTTGTCGCGTCGGTTCCATGACATATCAAAGTTGATGCATTATTTTGGATACTTTGCGAATTTACTTCTTCAATTTGGGACGCTTTGCTCTATTTTAGATGAACCGATGCATGTTTTGTCTTTAAATTGCCACAGTTAGCTTCGTGAAACTATTGCATAACTGATTATGTATAAGCAGTAGCGTTAATTCACTGTGCAGGCCCCAAACTCTGAAGACTGATATCGCAAGAGTCAAGTCGTGTCTGTATCTATTTTGCATGGCATTACATACTCATTTTATTGGCAGAGAAAAGAAATCTCTCCTTCATCGCAAATGGAAAGCCCTATTAGAACAACCTGGCCGATGGTTGCATCGGGTTGATCATAGCGTGTGTTTAAGCATCGCCAATGCCTTTAATATAGAATTGTCAAGTGTTATGTTGTTAAATTACTTCTTATTGTCAGCGAACTGGTCCTGAAGGAAAATGAAGGGTCAGATGGCTCATTAATTATAGCGGACGTATCAAACGTGATGTATGTTTTAAGTGACAGAGAGTCCAATTTTTTAAACATGCTGTGACATGTGGTATTAGATATTGCGGAAGCCACTGTGTGGATACGTTTTATATTAGGATATTCGGACAGAAATGTAGTCGCGGCGTTCTCGGTCGAATTGCACACATGGTTTTCTATTTACCAGCATATACAACTTTCTCTCTGTTCCCTGTATAGATTGATCATTTTAAAGGTATATCAAATCTTCATATACTGTCTAATCGAACTTAGTCATGTGTCCTGCATTCATTTACAAATCGTATTGAGACAGATATGTGTGTCATAAGAGCGGAGTAAATTTATTGCATCAGTTTATTGCCCTGAATAAGGTGTCCCAAAATGTCCGTACATGTGACACACTAGTGTCGATTATGTTACATCTAACCAGCGAAATGCACTGTCCATTTATTGGGGATCGACGTCCTCTTAATTTGACGTGTCGCGTCTATACAGTTGTGAATACCATTCGAAGTTTATCCACTTGTGCCTTGCTTTTCATCGATCGCATTATCGTTCACACTTACAATAACATTGTTTTTGCAAAGATAAAACACTTACTGTTGTTGCGCATGCATTAAGCAAAACACATATGTTGACCATAAATCTTAACAGGAGACTGCTAAACCGACATCACGCTAAGCTACATCGGCAACCTTACATAGAACGCCCTGTTTGAATGATTGTTTGTCTTCACAAAAACGTTGCACTATCACAGGTGCAAGGGACGATTAACTGCAATAAGGGATTATTCCATTGTTCTCTCTGTCGCATACTTTTAGACTAGAAGATAAATGCCACTTTCGAAACGCAGACTGCATCAGTAATGACAAAGTTTACACGACATCCCTCCAAATACTGCAATTAAAAGTCGTACATGAAAGAATGAACCACTGCCATGCTATGGTGACGTACTCCGATTCATGTTAATAAATTGATAATGCAGTTCTTTTCATGGATATTGCTGTTTATTTGTTGTCAGGATCGTAGTTTTACCACAGCTAAATAGCTGTATATATTATGAATTGATCTGTAAAGCCCCCCCCCCCAAAAAAAAAAATTAGAATTATTCAATTGTGTTTCCGTCATAAACGTTTAGACTGAAAGATAAAGACAGCTTTGGAAGCGCAGACTGCTTCAGTAATGGCAGAGTGCTCACTATATATCTCCCAAAACTTCCACCAATTGCCGTACTCAATAATATGAGCAACTGTCACGCAAAACAAAAACAAATGGCGTCCATTGATTTGTGTCATATAAATTAATAATGCAATTGTACATGCTTGCAACATGAAACATCCCTGGATGTAATGTGTACTATATTACGATGAATCTGAGGCTTTTTGTAAAGCGCTGTTGTATTTGTCATTGTTTGATAGTATACTATCTGATAGCAACTGTCTGGAATAGCTTGGATAAAATGCGTATATTGCATGAATGCAATGCTTGACAATGCATCTGCACGGTCGACAATTTGCTGCTTTGCTTAAGGAACAGGTTAGTAATACATTCATAATAATTGTTGGTGTTTAAAGTTGCCTGTGATACGCTATCTTCCTTTTTTTACAGTCTTTTGCAGTGCTACATAAACAGCCACTACATTTTTTATTGCCATTGGTTCCCCACTTTAAGGACAAACCATGCTATATGTAAGGTAGTCGGCATTTAGGCGTGCTGACGATATGCTGATTACTGGAGAGGGGTCATCTATGAAGGAGACAATCTTAAGTGGTTTATAAGTTCAAGTTTCTATTAAGATATCTTAGGGGAGTGATATATTGATAAACAATTCGCAAACTAAACCATCCTGTCAAATTGGATGCATTTATAACATCAACAGCTACCAGGCGCATAGTGACGTGTTAACTATAGATAGTTTCTCGGTACGTTTCCGTAACGGTATAGAATTACGCAATGGCATTGACAGACGCCGCATACCAATTATTTATTCATTAAGAGTTTATAAAGAGTAAGTGTACTACATAAACATAATTAATCCACTTAATTATGCGTCAATCGAACGAGAATGTGTGCATGTTGTTTATCATTAGTGTATCGTATCTAGCAAATGCAGGTTGCAAACCTTTCTAATACAGCTTTTAGTACCTTGGCAGGCGCGAGAAGTCGTTACCTGATGGCATGACTTTGACACATTTGATTTAGCACTAAATTGCAACGTCGCTGTACATACTTTTCTTGTAATCACAATGGATATTGCGTATACCACACGCCGTCGGCAAGTAACTGTCATCGATGGTTATATTTTGGAACACATATTGGCAGAACTGTTGATGACAGAGCTGTGGGCTGTACGGTTGATGACAGAGCTGTGGGCTGTACGGTTTTTCGGTCTTTTTCGAATTATATCAACTCTACAAAGAACATGCTCATCCGGGTACATTCGAAAAGGATTCAACCAGCGCCATAATGCATCACGCATTCCCAGAGATATATGCAATCGCATGAATAGGGCCTATGTGATATCCGGCATAAATAGTAGTTTGCAATGGTCTATTAGCCATAAATACGGGCAATTTGTGAAGCTCCACTAAATTGATTACCCCGAGGCATGGACAAGGTCGCCAAAGGGATATCCTCGCCTCTAAGATGATTTCTTTTGTCGAAACATATGCGTTTATTCGGTGACATTGAAAGAATACATATGTGTTGATTAAATATTGCCAACCAGGAATATTGATAAAGATGAATTTACACACTCCTAAATAGGTAACTCGCGCCTAGCATAATTGTCAACGGAGTATATCTAGCCCTTTAGGGCATTTTACGATGCTGAAGCTCTCTACTAGGAAGGATTCTAAGCATCAAGGCTGCATCTAGACTGGATTGGGTTAATGACTCATTTACACTCGCATTAGTTAGCAATAACAGATTTAAAAATCATGAGAAAATAACTCCAATAACTCCCATAATTCTTCCGCAGATCATCACATTCACAATATAGCTTCCGACCTAAATATACCTTGATACAGTTCCGTTGTCGTGTACTAACAGGCTAATACTGACTAACAAGACCTATTTATGTGAATTCTTTAGGCAAATCAATGTCACTAGCGATTCGTACGTCGCCAAGTGACTTAGAGGGGCAGTCGCATGCACTTAGTCTTGAAGCAGCGATGTGAGGTATACATACACACACATAAACACACACACACACACACACCCACCACACACACACACACACACACATATATATATATATATATATATATATATATATATATATATATATATATATATGTATATATATATATGATATATATATATATATATCCTATATATATATATATATATATATATATATATATATATATATATATATATATATATATATATATATATATATATATATATATATATATATATATATCTATATATATATATGTATGTCGATATATATGTAAATCACTTTGTTTCAATCTACCATCTGGATCATATAGGTTAAATTCCAAAAATCTGGAAGCAGTAGATTAGCTTTTTAATTAACCGAACATTTACCACTGTTTACGTGCATCTGCAAATCAATGCGCGTCTTGCAATACAATGCTACTGAGGTCTGAAAAACTTGACTCTTCATCAATCATGAAAGGTGAGGGTGCGAGCGTCTTTGTATGATTTCTAAGGAATAGCGTGTAAAAAACTAGTGGCTCTCATTGAGCCTCTACTCAAAACAGAATGTAGCAAATACCGGTTGTCCGCCATGTTAAGTTGATGTTAAATATGGATCACGTCGCAATACAAAGGCATTAGATAAATACATGACAACAGTGGATGCTTAATATCGCAAGAAATTAGTAGAGCGGATAAATAAATTATTTCGTGGTATGTCGAATCTCAATTTATCAAATAAAACCAAATGATTGAGTGATTTGTTGCTTATTGCGTGTTATACTACGTTTATCTCATGCACTTCGCTGACCAGATAGATTATACTGTTGATTGCCCGTAGTTCCAAACTCCAAATCCATGTCATCGAAGTTCAGTGAGAACCCCATACACAGCTATCGATACATAATCGAGTTACTTTACAGCCTAATAAGCGCATATATCTTGAGCTTTCTTGCGACAACATTCCATTTTAGACAACCTTACTTGTCTTATGTTGTGTTATTCCAATATCTATATCATTCGCACTGACATTATCAAAATTAATGACTTTTATGATTGCTCGAGTTCACTGTTGGCTATATCTATCTACTAAGTTAGGTACTGCTCGGTGATCCCAACAGGACACTGCCAGAACACAGGGGAGTTCTCACTTTAAGGAATATGATAATGGCATAAGAACTGGTTGGACTATTCCAGTTGTGATAAAGATGATTCAGGTACACAGGTACTTAATGATGCGTCTTGAATTGATCAAAATGACAGGATGAGGTTTTTCGCACCATGATCGGACATAAGTGCGGATCTCTTTGTCACCCGTATTAATCCAATAATCTATTAATGACCTAACTTTGAGTTTGCTTTTGGGGCAAAAGCTGCTCGAATAGGAGAATTTTCTTCAGATAACTTAGCCTAGCAAGAACTTAATGCCTCATAAATCGTTTTAAATGAACATCATATAGGCCATTAAGCTCAATTGCCAGTTGTAGACAATATTTCGATCACAAACAAATAAAAACAAAAGCCGACATGAGTTGTTGAGAAAAGTTTATAAGTTTCATTCTTCGCGCTATGGACCTTTTACAAGATTTATTAAGATCGTTCCCAAACGCCGAGAAATCTTTGAATCATGACAGTCAGAGAATCGATACAAGGCTTGCGTTGCATCGATCCTCTGACTGTTTCACTGAGGTACTAAAATGAATGGAGCCATTGCACTTGCACTGTTAGGTTCTTCCTCCAAATACACATTCGCACTCTGATATTTTAGTGATTTCACTTCATAATGTTAGAGATATTATAAGATGAAGATCAGCAGCTTGTAAACGATTGATGGCAGGAAGTATGCGAATCGCAATCTTGTACATTGTGACTCTTGTCCGAGCTGAGAGCATTAGTGATGGCTAATTCCGTGTACTTAAGTAATTATATATAGACAGTTCGGACGCCACATGTACCAAGTCCGAAACAGCAGCAATCTTTAGCAACAAGGGACTACAAATTGTTAATATTTCCTAAGCAATTAGGAGTAATGGGTCATTTATGTTCACACCAATTATATATATATATATATATATATATATATATATATATATATATATATATATATATCAAATAACCACACACTGCGGTTTGTTTGCATGCAATCTCTGTGAGTTTCGTGTAGATTTGAAAGGATATCGCCAGTGATGACACTTCCGATCTCTGAAATGGCAGGTATGATTTCCAAGTGAAATACACCGGGTCTAAATGGCCATCACAATTGGATTCAATTGTCTATGGCAATATTATGTATGCATCGTCATCATGAAATCATCTGATGCCATTATGCTTTGATGTGATCCATCTTTTGTAAGCCCTCAGTTAGACTTTGCTGCGTGAGATAAGGCTAATCCTCCGATGAGATATGTGATCGGAGCAGCTTAACATGACGAACAATGTGCATTTGTTACATTCTGTTCTGCATAGATGCCAAATGAGAGTTGATGATTTTACACACTAGTACATATAGGTGGTGATTGAAATGCACTAGAAGTCTGTCCAACAGGCTCCAATAACATCACTTGTGATGCCATTTAAAACAGAGTATAGAATTATTCCATCAATATAGAAGAGATGCTGTGGAGTGAGGCGAGTCGGTACATTTCCGCCATGTCGTGTTTCGTGGGCATATTTCTTTTTAGCCACAGGAAGATGAATTGTTCAGCGGGTCTGAAAATCAGGTCCGTTGCTGAAATATTTTACAAGAATCTGCTTAAGCGATGAACATAATGACCTGTATAGAACATCTATAAATGTTTCCTTGTAATGGAGAATGCATGCATGCGCACAGACAGGAAATGCCATATCGTCGCAGCAGCGTACAACTCCTCGTAACAACCGCATTTACGCTAACCTGAGCTCGACCGATCGCGCTAAAATTTATGCATGAAAATTATTGTGCAATGGCGACCACGTTATTTTAGTCACTCTTGTATTTCCCATTCAGGCTGCTGGATCACCTAATTGAAGGCTTGAACAAGGTGCTTGCATTGCTTTGTTGCATTACAGATTGTAAGGAAACATGTTGATGGTCACTAGCATCCGTCCACTGTCCTTAGGCTGGTCATCCCTTTCTAGGAGGTCATATATACATCAGATCTTATGATGCCAATGGCACACTATATGATGAGCAAATAACAATTAATAGTGATCTTAAACGAGCTGTAACTACAGTATAGATATCCCTGACAGACATCACTGCTATTGACAACCGATCCGCAGGTTGCTCTTCCACGCCTATCTTTATGATTCTAAAATATAAAAACGTCACGTGCTATGGTAGTTGTTGGTGACTGGATCAAGCATTTTGATCTTTTAAGAGGAATTGTCAAATGGAAAGCTCATTAAGAACTATTAACGAAAACTAAATACCGTAGATTATCTTAAATTAGGTTAATGTAATCCGCACATACTATGGAGAAATTATAATTGTGACGCTTAGACAAACTTTTCGTTGAGCATACTTTATGTATCTTGTGAGCTTGCTCCGATCCCATCTTTGCAGCAACTTTTATCTCTACATATTGGTTGTGCACAGTTGGTGTATTTACGTTCAAGGGCGCTTCTCAAACGAAATATTAAGCATTCAATAGCTCTATGTGACCTTTGTTGGATTGCATTAGACGCACGTATAAGTCCAGATTCCATTATGTTCCGCTGTACATGTGTTCGCGGTATTATATCTCGCTCATAGTCATCGACCTGAAGTAGTGAATGGAATTTAATCCCGTTTTGTCGTGTGTTTTATGCAGGGTTAGAGTGCACGTAGAGTGTCAATTTCATATAGGTTTTGCGATGTTAAGATCTCCCTCACTCCCTGTCTTACGTTCACCTCGCTGTCTGGCTCCCCTCTCTCTTCCTCTCTCAATTTTTCTCTCCATTTATATCGCGTACCTTTCGGTATACTTTATATATATAATGCACCTATATATCAACAGTCGTTTATATTCTATGATATATTTCTCTTTGAAATTCTATGGTTCGATTATCATAATTTATTTTAAAAGGCAGCATACCATATGCATTGGAATGTATTGAGAGGGAAATTGTATTCATCTTAATTTAGCAAATAGCGCGATTCTGCCATTTATCATTCTCAGTGCATCAGCGGCTACTTGGTATCCAATAGTAAACTAGTCCTATAAGCTGGTGTAATCGAGCATACACTATGACTAGTTGAATGTATCATCCGTTTCGTTTAGTGCCATATTCGCATTTTCGTTAGACATATTCCCTAAATAACGATAGGAATTATTGCAATCGCCAAACTGGCAGTGCAATAGGCATTCCAGTGGCTCGAAGCATATTGTATTTGCATGTTAGAATCACGTCCCCCAAAAGTTCACCAGCTTAGGCGTCGCTGGTTGGATATAATACTATTGAAGTGCAAATAATACTATTGCATATCCTAAGAGCTAGGGCATTTATGGTTAGAGGCACCGAGTGAATATGTTGTGTTAGGATCCTATTGATCCCGTTCATCATGTGTACTTACTATTGTTCACGGCTGTTATAAATGTCATTGTTTATACTTGGAATGGAAATCTTCGAGATGATTACCAACGCAGCTATTTCGTATATCCCGTGCTTAACGTATAATCGAGAAAACAAACTGTTGCTTTTTAATAATAAATATGATTCATCTGTATTTAGATAAGCATAATTTTTGTTCATTTTGGCATTTGATAAAAAGCTTTCTGCCTTTCCCATTAGGCTAATACATGCCGTATGACGGTAGCCCGACCAAACCCGATGATTGTCAATAACGAAATGTTAAATCTACCGTCAATTGATGTCAAACATGTTCAGATCCTTACAAAATCATCCTTTATGGCTTGATGAATTTGGGAAACTGCTTTAACTTGCGTTAACGATCGTCATTTACAGGTGCTAGTGTGACTGCCACTTTTAATAATTCCCCATCATTGAAAGCATCTATGATTATGGAGGGCTGGAAAATACACTAGATTGACAACGATCTTTGGCGAATCATTTTGAACTCGAAGACCATTGATTAATCACGTATACAGACAGTGTATCAATATATCCGCTTAAATGTATTCTTGCTCATGTAGTAGATTTGCATGACTATGTAGAGCTTGACAAACCTTATCTGATCCATATAGATGAGCGAGGCAAGCACTACCACACTATCATTTGGCGTGCTATCCGGATTCATAACTGACTCTGCATTAAGCTATTTATCAATGAATCAATCCTGGCATGAAATATCGCGAGGCGTTTGTCAAGCAGTAGACGCTGATCGAAAAATGAATATGGTCATTTGTGTGAAGAAACAAGAGCATTAGGGTAGCAGTCACTTTTCGGCAGGGGTTTGATTATTGAAATGTAGTTATCATAATACTACTCCCTTATTTAACTAATGTATCGACGAAAGCCAAATGCCATCTTTGCTATATGCTAGTTGATGCTTACTGCATAGCGGAGATGAATGATGCTCTGTGATCTTTAAATCATTTCATCCGCCATCAGTTCAAGTGGTATGTATTCATCCTCGTCGTATCTACATCACCAAGGAGAAAACCTATTCGTGTTACTATTTCATATATGTCAAGCTATACCTTAAGCAACGGTATATTATGATTGGCATCGTAATATGTATTATGTTTCTACATGTACAAGTCTGTACATGGACATATCTAGATGAGTTTGTCATAGCATCAAAATAGCAACAGCCGGAAGACCGTCGGTCACTAAAAATTACTCCCAACGGCTCGAGATGGTCCCTGATAGATTTTACATCTTAGAACAATCAGATTTATATGAGCTGCAGTTAGATTGGTCCGAACCATTCAATGATAAGGTTTTGTTTGTCTCGCAATAACTGGTATGGTCGATCTTTATATAGCAGTTACTTGACATACTGTAAGTATTACGGAGAAAGTGGTGCGAAGATGGTTGACGGGAATGAATATGCGCGATATACTTTGAGCCTAATGTCTACTATAGTGGCGAGCGCTTGCAATCTAGTTGTCATAGTCAAGTTGATTTTAGTTAGGTGTACAGGTTTATATAAGTCGACAACTTGCCTGTCGGTCTATTTAACTTGGCAGACCAAGTGAATCAATGACAAAGCAAACTCAAATTGTTGGTTGATTTAACTGATTTAATAACTATGGTCTAATAATTTTTTCGTCTGGCAAATGCCCGGATCCTCATATTTGGCTATGGGCTCTTTCATATTGGCGCGCTCATAGGAAAAATTACCCGCCGGGCCAAGTAGTTATGTCTTTAACATTTGATAATGCAATCCTATCATAGATCCAATGTTTTGTTATCATATAGATGTGATCTTACGCGTAAATGACTGTAAAGCAAGTATTGTTAAAAAATAGTTGATCGATTCACTTCTTGCTTGGCATTGTTATAAATGGTAAATAGGTCGGGTTTGTATTACCTACATCTGTGTATATACTCTACCAGGGTAAAATCTGTGAAAGTGCAAAAAATGATCATATGTCTATCGTCCTAGATTACATTTTGATCCTTAAATAATAATAATCACTGTGCTCCGAAGATTCATAAGCAAATCGGATACAGTCTCACAACATGCCCACATATTTACACATCAGCACCCACAAGCTCACGTTTTGTTGCGTCAGTATTTGTGATGTCCATATCAAATGTCGTGTCTCGATATAACGTCCTGAAGCACTATTTGTCTTCGTTATGGTTATAAATATTGGATTTCAGTACTGACATTGTGTCCGTTTAAAGTGGACCAATTGTTAATCGTTATCTGAAGGCATCGAAAGCGAGTTGCTGATAAACATGTTGTGTTGTTTATCAAAGCATAGCACGCAGGATGCACAGATTAAATCATCCCAAAGGAGTCGGCTAAGAATCAAGAACGTGCCGACGTATGATTGTTTAGCTCTTTTAAAGTGCATATCCACTGTAGCGTGTCCATGGATAATAAGCCGGGTCTTGAAGGCATATGTTAATAAGTTGATAACGTTCATTGAATTTCTTATTGATTAGCAGATATGAATATTGATTGAAGCAAAGATGCTTTCATATGGTTAGATTCTAAACAAATGCTATATTGCATGCCGACTGTAATTGATTTTCTTATTGATGCTATATAATTCATCAGAGCATGTAAATACGCACACATGCACGCACACAAAACACATACACCATAGCACAAACACACGCACAAAAATACAAGTAAACAAATACATATTTATTGTTTTATGTGCATATAACTCACGCGGGATGCGGTAGTACATTAAGTAAACCCAAGAGTCTTATTAAACCCGACCACAATAGCCCAATCTGTGCTGTAGCATATAAACGACTCATTACACCGCTGTCGTAATCAATATCCTAGCGTAGACAAGTCGTTAAACATATGCCTGTCATCTTATAATTGGCTCTTAAATTGTTGTATGCACTAAAATGGATGCAAATTGTAGCGGCTAAAAAACATGAAATAATTGTATTCGTGGGTTTGTCCATTAATATAACGCAGGATATTGCATATACAAACTGTTATTTATCGGCTACATGTACGTACAAATAATCCTCAAGTGAGCACCTATGTAATCATTTATACTGACCGCCAATAATATGTGGGAATCCGATCCTCCTTGAAGTATCTGCTGATTGGTCTCCCAACAATACACATGCAATATTCAATCACAAACTTTTGATGAAGAAAACGTCAATCAATTCATGTCAGCCAGGCTAGGACAAGATGGAACTGCATGTTTTGTAATATCCGCATTTAAGTCATGTCCACAATAACTTATTGTTTTTTCCATGAGAGCAGACAACATGGAAGTTACAGACGGCTTCTCGGCGGACAAACCAACGCTTCTTTAGGCCGTATAATCAAATACACAATACGTTTACATCATTCAATTTATGCTAACAACAGGTGTCATCAATATGTGATATTAGTGGCATCATAGTTTTTCATATGCCCGGTTACATTTAACGAACAACTGTATTCATCATTTAATACAGACTTAGTTATGGGCACGGTGACCGATCCACGTTCCCCAGCACCAACTGCCCCTGAACTATATACATGATTTTGCGTTGATAACGATTTATGGTCCATCATAAGGGAGAAGAAGATATTATTGCTTGCACAATTCATTACATGCTCGTCATCACTTTCTGCTCAAACTTTATCCGATATATCAAGACAGTTTACATTATTGTGAAATGTAACCATGGTATCATGCTGAGCGGTATAACTATGGACACCGCTATCTTCCAAACTGGCATGCTCAGGTATATAACCATTGACACCGCTGTCTTCCCTACGTACATGCTCAGGTATTTATCCATCGACGGCGCTATCTTCCCTACTAACATACTCAGGTATATATATCCATTGACACCATTATCTCCCCTACTTACATGCTCAGTCATATCACCATTGACACCGTTATCTTCCCTATTTAAATGTCCAATTTTACAATCATAGACACATCTATCTTCTCTACTTAAATGTTCAGGTACTTGATATCGGCACCGCTATCTTCCTTATTTACATGCTCATGTTGATAACCATTGACACCGCTATCGTCCCTACGTATATGCTCCGATATATAAACATCAACAACGTGGGAATCACTATTTGTCTCATTCAGCCACTATTCACTTAGTCCTATTACTGTGCATTTATAACATAGGGCATTTATGTAAGCGTCAAATTGAATAGTTTACGAAATAGTTTGTTCTATGCGTAATATTTCAAATCTTCTGATAAGTTGTTTTGACATAGACATAGATTTCAATGTTAGAATCAGTATCCTTTTATTTACCTTAGTCGTTGAATTCATCACAACATGTGCATTTCTTTTTTAATTGTTTTCGCTCATTACAAGTGTATGACATTTAAATAGTTCATCATCACAGCAAAGAACGGAAGAGTTCGTACCTCTTTGTCTATTGCATGACACCTTACAATGTTGCAATATTCTTTTATTTCATCAATATTATACCCGGAACTCTTGCCGCTTGGTCATCTGTCTGTGTCTGTTTTTTTAATGTCATAGTTTCGCACCTTCAAATAGTATTTGCTAACCTCCGCACTGATGGTATGGCGTGACTTCTCTGTTATATCCATGGAGCCGCTCCTGTGTGCCCGATTAATTTCTGCTGCTTTAGTTCTAAAAGCATCAACAAAGGATGTTAACTTTTTCTTCTGGTTGCTACCTGGATTGATTGGCAGGTTGAGTCGCCTGCTCTGGTTTTCATTTAAATAGCGCTGGTTTTCACTACCTTTCATTCTTCAATCATTTTGCGTGCGCAGTTTTACTCCAATCCTTCATCTCTTAAAGTATCGTGCTTGTACATTTTAGAGTGATATCTGATATCAGCTGCGTCTCTTTCTGTTGGGTGTATGAAGTCATTGACCCTATTGAGGTTCGGACGAAGATTTTTTGGGGTATATTCACCAGCGGATTTTATGTTTATAACGTTCTTCGTGGTCACCCGTTCTTGACTCATAATTTGGTGACTGGCTTGTCGAACATTTAATTGGTGACATAGTCTTTTGTAGCATCTACTTTTATGTACTATGGTGCTATTCCCTCTTAATGCAATTGATTCGGCATATCAGATAGCAGTTCACTAGATCGACCTGAGAATATATTTTTGATCCCTGGGTTCTAATAATCAAGCACTGAGGCTGTGGATGGGCCATGTAGCACGGATGTACCCATATTGCGCATGAAAGCTGTCTTTGGGCCATGCTTCGTAAATCGCAACGGATGTTTCGTTGAGCGCTCTGCAAAGACCAATGCGTGCCGAAAGAATCAGGGACAGTGTCAGTAATCTATCGAGAATGAGAGTTACCTGCCTGAAGTGGAGATTACCTCTAATAGATCAACTTGCTTCGCTAAAAGAATGAATGATGGCAAAATGAAGAAGATTAGCGCCAGCTATTCTAAGAGTTTGCTTAGCTTGTTACAATATTACCTCGAATACCTTTACAGCTACTAGGTTTTCATTGGGCTACGTCCCTGAGATTGGATGTGTGGATATATTCTCTCGTAGTGCTTCTCAATCCAAGAAATCCTCACAGTAACTGTTGTATTCGGCAATTGTAAACATCTGCATTTGTGGCTTATAACATCGTTCCATATATAAGGTATTATCCTGTTTGATTATATGAAATTCAGTATGACGCATGGCATTAGCATCATTCGGTCATAATTAGCAGCCAATGTTAAGATTAAACCAATGATTTTGATGATGATAAAACGAATTATCGCGGAAATGTTTTGCACGAACTAAAATATCCCTTTAAACTTGTTTTGTAATATTTTCAATCAAAGTTTAAAGCAACAAACAATTAAACAGAGAAAATGAGATCCCATTTTGGGTGTATTACAAAGATTGAAGAATATGCACTCATTGATTCACATTACAAACATACCTGGACCATATTCAGATGCAAAGTAGATTTGTATCGGGAATGACGATGTTGACGTTGAATATAATAAAGATGATGATGTTAATAAAAGTTAAACTGTAAAATTTAAGGGCACGGACAATGATGATGAGCACAGGGATTTGCATTGGCCGGCTGGCCCCTATCTTCTATTTATACATAAACTCAAGGGGGACAACGGTTTCGCCACCAGCTCATCAAAAACTCATGCCTAAACCATCTTTAGTCCCGTTTACGAGCCTGGTGCGCCCCATAGCAATTGCAAACATGTTCTTCTACCTAACAAAGCCATCCGACCCGACATTTGCCTACTAAAAGGATACTTTGTTCGAGTTCAAACGCTATTTTAGGCGAGCTCCAGATTCATGATTGATGAAGAGCAAGACTATCAGTTTGCATCGGTGCATTAAAAGTGGTCAGTTGTTTTGATGTTTCATAATTGTATGCTTATACATCCATATTATTGAAGTTATCGAATTTATGCCGGATAACAGATGTTGAAAGCATGGCATACACACATTCCTTTGCTACTTCACAGTTAACGCTTTGTCAACATAGTCAGTGACTATGATTTTTGTTCCTCCGCGTATTTTTTGTATTGTTTTTCAGTGCAAAATGTCAGTCCCTCATTTGATGTGTATTTACAAGAATTCACAATTGCACAACGTTCGCCATTATGCCTCTTCGCCAATATTAAATGACGGTATATATAGAGGATGACTCGGTTCAGACAGTGACAAACCGGTGAATCGCTTATTGATTTTTACATATCAACATAGGATTGTAACTTTTTCAACTATTTACATCCCTCTTTATAAAGCATTAGGCTCTACTCAGGATCCTGTCAGCGTAGCGCATATTCCTTATGATTTGTGCAACTATTCACAATATATTGCAGCATGTGCGATTAGATACCACAATCAGGTGTTGCTGCAATGTATGCAAATATTCGAGATTCGATTGCGCTGTGAATTCGTTCTGTAAGGGGCGCATTATTTCATAAATATATCAAGGGCTATCTCGGTCCAAAAATCGCACAGCAGTGATATTATTTATTTTATGAGAAGATCTCTGGATGACGGATTACTTAATACAACCCGCCGCGTCTTTCTCACATTTTCAGCCATTTATTTGCAAATATGGTCATTATTAGTGAACTGGGTATTACGTATCGAATGTGGTAGATAATGGTTTTGATACTTTTATTTCCTTCAAGTAATGAACAGATCCCCTAGCTTTCGAGATTATGTAGTTTTCGGGCTATTGAGTTAAGTTATTCAACCAGTACAAATATTGAAATATATCCGAATAAATAAATAATAACAATGTGGTTCTCAATGGAGAAGCAATGTACGCATCAAACCATAAGATAGCATCAGCATTTGAATTGTAATAAATAGGTCATTAATTGATATGATGGAGCTCGGTTTCATGGCGTGGCACTAGTTAAACTGATATCTTTGATACATAAGCTGTGCTGCATGAGCTGCAAGACCTTAACTCTACATTAAAGATTAGAATCTCCTGAAGGTGTTTAAGGAATGAGTAACTTTTACTAGCATTCGTAACCACTGACGGCTCGGGATTCACGTATCAGAGTTTTGCTTGATCCTTTTTGACGTATGCAGTCAACACATATCGTCCATATGCCATAATCAATGATGCAATCCACACCCTGATATCTGGTGAGAGATTTATCTCGCCTAAAAAGTGCGCTACGCCATTAATTATCAAGTGACTTGGCGCAGTTCAATATCGTTTCTATAGCAAATTAAAGCAGAAGCTCTTGGTAAATACTTTGCTTACCAACAGGGTCACTGAATGGAAAACTTATCGAGCAGAGAACAAAAACTAATACATTGTTCCTTGCTTGCACTAATTTCCCCAGGTGTATACCATTTCACTTATTCTGTCGACAGTACGAGCCGAGTTAAGGAGAAAGACCCGGCTTCCGTGCCAAATGCCTGATACACACTTTTCGTACATGATCATTTTTATTCACTCAAAAGCATCTGTTAAATATTACCAATGCTTTAGACGTCTAACAGAGATCCCAGTTTTCTTTACACTTTTATAATTATCGTGTTCTACGTAAAGTACTTGTTAGGAGTTCTGATGATTGGGTTGGGGAAGTACTGACCGACAGACAGGTATCGTACAATATGTATGATAGTGGCTACTGTGCATAACCGCTATGGCATAAGAGCTTTGTCTAGCCGTTGCTTAGCGCAAAACAACACACGTCGCACGTTGACCTGCTGTATTCTTCAATTGGCACGTAAATCAGTTCGATTCTTTAAGCTAGACCATTTCGTTATTACAACTCGGATATGTGCAACGACACGAATGAACTACAATCGATATGGCAAACGCCGAAGATCTAGCAGTCATGCTTAAGTAAGTCTGAGAGCTGTGGATGGGCGAAACACATTATATTTTAAAGGCTCCACTGATTTTGCTTTGATCTCATTCAATCACTAAAATTAGAAGAATTAGTATTATCTAACACGTGCTCTAGGCTATCGCATACATCAGAGACGTAATGCATTTTCCCTGTAGCCATAGTTTAATATGATTTAAGCTACAAGCCGCTTCCCTTGGAGGTCATGTGTCATCAATTACACCTCAAAACCTTTAAGTTACAAAATGAGAGCTTAAGGGTGTGCTTATTGTGACGGATCAATATACAGATGACATGCTCACCCTACCATCATATCATAAATAGACAGCAACAGAAGCAGCAGTCAAACCTCCTCTGTCTTCGCTTGTATCTCATTCAATCATCAAAATTAGAAACGTCAGTCGAAATAATATCTGACCCTTGCTAACGCATACATCAGCGACATAATGCATTCTGTAACCATAGTTTTATATGATTCAACCTACAGTCCGCTTCCATTGGAGGTCATGTGTCATCAATTACACATCAAAACCTATGAGGTACTAAATGAGAGTTTGAAGTTGCGCTTATGGTGACGGAGGGACATTTTGTAACCACTCGTCATACCACTGTGACAAATACAAATAGTACATCTTTGGAATTTCGTCGTAACATTTCAATCAAGGAAATGTCTTGTGTAATGGTTGATCCTCGGCCATAATATGGAACTAACCAAAGATAAGTGCGTTATTTACTTTCCAATAGTTCAAGTCAAAACCAAGTATGCTAATAGAGCAGTGAGCGCCACAAACATACGTGGATTAATTGGTTTTGGAGCCAGAGAAATTCAATTTGCACTTATATCAAGGACGCTCCATGATTGAGGCATGGTTTAAGTTACAACAAACATCGTTACAGCCAACGGGACTATCCAAGGTAGGTAAAAATATCAAATATATGTGCTGCTGTCATGCATAGACAGGCGGTTTATGATCCTTGCGTAAGCACGTTTATAGTGTTTGAGCAAATGTTTTCTGAGCATTGCGCATCTCCAATCATTATTCAAATAACCAGATTAAGCCATATATACCGGAACGACCATATTGCCTTTCCACATCGTTGTATAGTCTGACACAAGCCCTCTAGGCAAATCTGCCGGTAAATATTGCATCTTTTCATGCACATACAATCTAATTTTATTAAATCAGCATATTGCATAAACACTAACGGCGATTATGTGTCGGCAGCCACTTTTGCTCACCTTTGACATTTTCCCCAAATTACTCTATGAGAATGCAATTCTGACGCAATGACAACATAGCTTCAATTGCCATATTTTTGTAACTTCCAATACGAAGACTCTATATCCATGGATGCAATAGCCCAAAAATATTAATGATAAAGTATAAATATGAAATATCAAAATGAAAGAAAAATGTTATACTGTGTTCGCTTGCCTCGGTTAAGTTGTGCTAATAACAGCAGATTTTGTGATCAGCGACTTTTTCTCCCTTAATCATCAAGCTGAATTTATCAAAATGCATTTCATGTTTATAACCCAATGTTTCGCTTGATATACTTATATACGCTCGGTTATTAAGGTGTTAAGTTCATAATGTGATCTTATTACGCACAGTTTTAGGTAATGAATACTAGGGTCGTAGACAATGCAAAATATTGCTGACGTTGACTCGTTTACTTTCCCTCCTCCGGAATGACACTACCTCTTCCATCAATTTATTTGAGCCTCCTAATGATGTGCCAGGCCGCCGCCGGGAGAATCTTACACACTCGCTATTATTTAAACATAATTCTGGGGAAAGCACACACTCACTTTGTGCCCCATGGCAAATATGTTAGGCTCAGATGGTACTAATTAGTGACCGGAAGTCACTACTCATAGGATAACAGGGTGCTACCGATATAGACTTGATGCCATCATACCTTAAAACGATGTGTTCGCCATCCTGGTTTGTGCATGTATCACCAGTCTCTTCTAGGTCAAATTTGAGTTCATATCAAACGAGTGAATTGCATGTAACTCGCGAGCAATACGGTATTATGGTATTCAGCCATCCATGCGCTGTCATTCTACTTGGAAACACAATTTAACACAATGCTTAAGTAGCATTGCGGAAGGGCACACAGACAGGAGTTTATAGGCGAAAACTAAATCGTATGAAAATTCAATGCGCTCGCAAATGCACTTCCGCATTTGGAAGCTGTTACGGAAGATATGCCCTGCTTTAAAGGATTCTCTAACCTGTTACATATGCAACCTTCATCACATCTCCCAACAAAGACGTACGCTAAGGGGAAGCGACAGCCGCTATAAACCGAGCCGGATCTACTGTATGCTCTGCTACTTATCAAGCTCTTATCAAAGTGTTTGAGTGCTTCTTGGGGGTAACGTAAAACGGGCGTGTACAAAGGTGACGTTTTCCCAGACAAGCTGTTGCTGCTCTATTCATATGCGGATACAACTCATCTGTGGCATACTGATGCAACGATCTATCATACCCTGTTCAACGAAATTTGAGCGAAGTAAGTTATTCGATTTGTTACTTTGCACCGATAAGTGCAAACAATAAACCTCCTGCTTGATGGATGTGCAGTTCTAGAGGACATTTATATTCTACGTGAAACGCAGCGGAACTGCTTGCTTTACTGGTCGGTACTGTATCCTTAAGTCAGACATATGATATCGTTTGCCCCACGGGCAACCCACAGTTGATGCATGCTACAATGCGGAAAAAGCTTTGTGGGGGGGGGGGCATCGGCTACACTTGGAGACGTCGATCTCATTCGATGACGTCGTGAGTGCAGGCGTGTCAAAAGATGACATGTGAGCTAGTGGCGGCCGCCTCGCTCTGCACGTTCCGCCGATGACGTGGCCAGCCATCAAGGGAGTTTTTTGTTTAGTCTAATGCCGTGAGCAAAGCTTTGCGGTCGAAGAGTAATTGCGCGGGGTTAATCCCTCGCGATTTAGATTGTCGATCTAAGATTGGACAAAACGAGATCTACATTGCAAGAGAAATGAAGAAAATGTAATTAATTCCTAAAAGCATCACAGTTCCCTACAATATGCGCAAATATTACTGATTTGATGCGATATTTTCTCCGATTCATCACATGTGGCCAAGCTCTATTCAATCTATGATAATTATTTTTTGTTGATGGCATCATTAAAGCAAGAGATACATATAGCACAACATATAAAGGTTTACTGCAGGATTCGCTTGCTTGGTTCATTTTGTTTTACTTATGACCAAATGTGTTTCTGTAAGTTGCCTAGTAATGTTAAAATTCTGTTTTGTAACTGTGTGACGTGCTTGCTGTTGTTTGACTAATTTTCCGTGTTAATTACTTTGTAAAAAGATAAACACACTGTAACCTTAGATTTTGTTGACGCGACGGAAACATCAATGCGTTCATCAGCTCATTCGAGCACTTTGACCTATAATTTGGTAATATGTATTTGCACAAATCGAGAAATCTGAGTCACCAATTCATATCCTGCCTCCACCCTCTCCACTCTAGTGTAACTTATGATCTTGTATGACAACCATGAATAGGCATCAATAAATCAACCAACTAGAAGTTATCTCCTGACCAATGGCATTTATTTAGCAGTAGCTCTTGCTCAAGGCGCTCATTGCTAATGTTCTTTAAGACCCCATTACCTCCCATTAACGATTCCCTGAGCTGACCCAGCTACTCAATGGCGCTATTTGTGGCACGTCTTAATGTCAAGCTTCCTTAACCACAAAAGCGCAGTATAGAACCATGGCAAATCATAAAGCAATCCGTTGTCGTGATTTCCTGAGTTAACACACCCTACTCGTGGTGTTTTAACCCCATTCATTTTGACTTGGCCCGGAATAATGCTGACACTAAGATAACGCTGTAAGAAAATGAAACCTTTTTCTAACATTATTCGTCTTCCCTGGAACAACAGGAATTAAATGAAGTATCTGATCATATCATATTAGTACTCTCTTCAGGATGACGAAATTCGGACATATTCATGAAATACCACTACTAGCAGACCGATCAAGAAGGGTTTTTCCACCCCCATAATATGCCACAACTGATGCATTCAAAATATATATAAATATATATATATATAATATATATATATATACATATATATATATATATATATATATATATATATATATATATATATATATATATATATATATATATATATATATCATATATATATATATATATATATATATATATATATATATATATATATATATATATATATATATATCTCTCTCTCTCTCTCTATATATGGTTTAAATAAGCTAATAATAACTTGGGTCCATGAACTTCCTTGGGTCCATGAACTGCCTGAGTTTACCCCTTCTAATCTCATTGGTGTGGGTCTGTGTGTTTGTGTCAGCAGAGCAGCGGGCGTTTAATTACCGGACACAGCCCTACCGAATCTTATTAGCTGACAGAATTGACGAAGACAGCTGCTACTTGCTGAGTATATTCCGTCTCATATCGACTAAAGATTAGTGTAAGTATTTGACGGAAGTTGACGGGACATGTCTTCAGTGTGGTGATGGCGTTCTCGGAGGGATTCCTAGTAGCTCATAATGCCCCGGAAGATTTTTTTAATTTATCGGCATCATTGGGCCTGACCGAAAACGGCAACGCAGTTGTTTATGATAACGTCAGTACTGCTAGTACCGTTAAAGACAGCCTAGATGGTGATCGAGGGTCAGAACAAGCGAAGTCTTTCTTCCGGACCTACTATTCAATGCCACGCTTCTGGACCGAAACGGTTTTGGCGATATCGGCTGCTTCCGGTAACTCACTGGTACTCTTAGCTGTGCATAAGGCTCACGCGAGGCGGTCGGTCTACAACACACTTTTCATTAATCTAGCCATAGCTAACACGCTGTCAAGTGTTCTGTCATGGTTATGCAACAATGCGCTGGTTTTCTTTAGCGGACATTTCACAACGATGCTACAGAGCGGTGTTCAGATGTGCACAATATTCGTGTACCTGAGTGCGGCTGTCGAATGCATTTGGGCTCGTGAGTACGTTTACAATGCTGGGTTTCACCACTGTGCAGTACTACGCCGTCTGTCGCCCTCTTCATCACATCTCCATCATTCGCAGGCAGCGCGTCAAGCTGTGTATAATACTCTCGTGGGGCGTGTGTTTCCTGGCTGGCTGTGTTCCCTGGGGAGTTCTCATTGCTGTGTCGACTCACATGCCTTGTGATAACGACCTTTGGACTTGATCATGCTTGCCATTGCTATAGCTTCCAACGTGTGTATCGCACTCATATCGCTAATCTACGTGTGTATAGTTGTTCTCTGCATACGCATTTACGCAGAAATACAGAATGTACACAAAGCTTCCGGTCGCTACCGACAGGATCTTAACTTTAAAGGAGAGTGGCTGTGTGGCTGTGTCAAGAAACCCAAACCATCCGTGACGACCTCGCGTAGCTCGTCCTTCACCCTAACCTGGATGAGCTCGATGAACGCGTCTGCCGCACATACATCTCGTCTGTGATAGGGCGACGGCGAATTATTTCAAATGAGCAGGGTTTTGTCGCGTCGGTTCCATGACATATCAAAGTTGATGCATTATTTTGGACACTTTGCGAATTTACTTCTTCAATTTGGGACGCTTTGCTCTATTTTAAATGAACCGATGCATGTTTTGTCTTTAAATTGCCACAGTTAGCTTCGTAAAACTATCGCATAACTGATTATGTATAAGCAGTAGCGTTAATTCACTGTGCAGGCCACAAACTCTGAAGACTGATATCGCAAGAGTCAAGTCGTGACTGTATCTTTTTTGCATGGCATTACATACTCATTTTATTGGCAGAGAAAAGAAATCTCTCCTTCATCGCGAATGGAAAGCCCTATTAGAACAACCTGGCCGATGGTTGCATCGGGTTGATCATAGCGTGTGTTTAAGCATCGCCAATGCCTTTAATACAGAATTGTAAAGTGTTATGTTGTTAAATTACTTCTTATTGTCAGCGAACTGGTCCTGAAGGAAAATGAAGGGTAAGATGGCTCATTAATTATAGCGGACGTATCAAACGTGATGTATGTTTTAAGTGACAGTGAGTCCAATTTGTAAACATGCTGTGACATGTGGTATTAGATATTGCGGAAGCCATTGTGAGATACGTTTTATATTAGGATATTAGGACAGAAATGTAGTCGCGGCGTTCTCGGTCGAATTGCACACATGGTTTTCTATTTACCAGCATATACAACCTTCTCACAGTTCCCTGTATAGATTGATCATTTTAAAGGTATATCACATCTTCATATACTGTCTAATCGAACTTAGTCATGTCTCCTGCATTCACTTACAAATCGTATTGAGACAGATATGTGTGTCATAAGAGCGGAGTATATTTATTGCATCAGTTCATTGCCCTGATGCTCGGAAGCTGCCAATGTGTACAAAGCCCATCATTTCACGCAACATTCTAGTGCACACATGGCGGTGCGCAGTCGGCTGCATAGCCTGTGTTTGACAATCAAGTCTGTTGGGGCCTGAACATAGGCAATAACCGATAACGATTAGTTATTTATCCAAATTCGATTCATTTTCGGACCTCCACATTAGCTTTAACTTTTCACATCTTTGTGGTGCACAAAGAAGAAAATTATCCCTGTTAACATTACTGCACATTTGGTGATCATATGTAATATTTAATGTAGGACGCTATTGTATTACCTACCTGGTCGCAACGATTCATAACATCTCGATAGCTAGCTATATCATACGTTTTCCCCAAAAAAGTAATAGGATATATTTGTGCTGCTGATTGTGCTGTAGTATCTGTTGTTGAATAATGCTGACCGTTGTGACCGGAAGAAATGGACCGTTTTTTAACTTACATTGCATTGTTAACAAACAAGCATACGAAACAGAATATTATATAAAGGGGTTAGAAAATCTACTCGCAAAATGCAAAGTCGTTGTCACACGCAATCGCGGATTGAACATTAAATGATTGCTGGAGGAACAAAAATTAGCTATGGCCTTGAAGCATAGAAATATAAACGTCATACGATGAGGATTCGTTCGTTTACTTGTCATATCGGCTGCGAAAATAAATTAGCGCAAGCCATACAGAACTTCTGCCATTTTTAACAAATATAGATAAATGAAAACATGCACAATCCTGCTGAGCAGCCGTCGTGTTGACATGTGCCTAGTAATAGAGCAGACGTGCCATGGAGCTATTACGTAACGGAAAGCTTACATGGCATAAGACCTGGGTTCACTGTACCTCTATTTTTAAATCAATGGTGTCATGTTGAAGGGATATCTATGTAGTAAAACGATTTGCTGCATGGAATGGCTGTAAAATGATTGAATGCCATACATTTGTTGGCCAGATAGTGGTTATACTATAGCAAAATATGTGTACATTAAGAAATCATTTGTCAATATTGGTTGATTTACTTTTAGCAAAGATGGAAACAATCCTCCACTACATTTTTCAATAAATGTCCTAGCTAATTGACAACTAGCAGCTAACATTAGTTACTGTTTCTACGTATCGCAATTCGTAGTGGTATGTATGGTTGTCAGTGAATTTATTGTGTATAATAAGTATGGTATCCCATCTGCAAATATTTGATGCTGTGGTGGGCAGCTGCTATAGTAGGGCATTGCATTAACACACGAGGCCATTCTTAAAGTACACAATTCCGTTCGCTGTGGATACAGTTACAGAACACGTATAACAGGACCAATAAGGTGTCCCAAAATGTCCGCACACTAGTGTCGATTATGTTGCATCTAACCAGCGAAATGCACTGTCCATTTATTGGGGATCGACGTCCTCTTAATTTGATGTGTCGCGTCTATACAGTTGTGAATACCATTCGAAGTTTATCCACTTGTGCTTTGCTTTTCATCGATCGCATTATCATTCACACTCACAACAACATTGTTTTTGCAAAGATAAAACACTGGCTGTTGTTGCGCATGCATTAAGCAAAACACATATGTTGACCGTAAATCTTAACAAGAGACTGCTAAACCGACAACACGCTAAGCTACATCGGCAACCTTACATATAGCGCCCTGTTTGAATGATTGTTGGTGTTCACAAAAACGTTGCACTATCACAGGTGCAAAGGACGATTAACTGCAATAAGGTATTATTCCATTGTTCTCTCTGTCGCATACTTTTAGACTAGAAGATAAATGCCACTTTCGCAACGCAGACTGCATCAGTAATGACAGTTTACACGACATCCCTCCAAATACTGCAATTAAAAATCG
The DNA here is from genome assembly GCA_034190875.2 of Urechis unicinctus. Taxonomy (NCBI): domain Eukaryota; kingdom Metazoa; phylum Annelida; class Polychaeta; order Xenopneusta; family Urechidae; genus Urechis; species Urechis unicinctus. The sequence continues at coordinate 16,523,393 of CM067352.1, read as the reverse complement.
TACGTGAAATAATGAACCACTGTCATGCCACAAAATGGTGACTTACTCCGATTCATGTTAATAAATTAATAATGCATTTCCTTTCATGGATATTGCTGTTTATTTGTTGTCAGAATCGTAGTTTTACCACAGCTAAATAGCTGTATATATTATGAATTGATCTGTAACGCCAAAAAAAATTGTATTTCCGTCATAAACGTTTAGACTGAAAGATAAAGACAGCTTTGGAAACGCAGACTGTTTCAGTAATGGCAGAGTGCTCACTATATTTTTACCAAAACTTCCACCAATTGCCAAACTCAAATGATATGAGCAACTGTCACACAAAACCAAAACAATTGGCGTCCATTGATTTGTGTCATATGAATTAATAATGCAATTGTACATGCTTGCAACATGAAACATCCCTGGATGTAATGTGTACTATATTACGATGAATCTGAGGCTTGTTGTAAAGCACTGTTGTATTTTTCATTATTTGATAGTATACTATCTGATAGCAACTGTCTGGAATAGCTTGGATAAAATACATATATTGCATGAATTCAATGCTTGACAATGCATCTGCACGGGCGACAATTTGCTGCTTTGCTTAAGGAACAGGTTATTAATACATTCTTAATAATTGTTGGTGTTTAAAGTTGCCTGTGATACGCTATCTTCCTATCATTTACAGTCTTTTGCAGTGCTACATAAACAGCCACTACATCTCTTATTGCCATTGGTTCTTCACTTTAAGGACAAACCATGCTATATGTAAGGTAGTCGGCATTTAGGCGTGCTAAAGTGGTTTATAAGTTCAAGTTTCAGTTAAGATATCTTAGGGTAGTGATATATTGATAAACAATTCGCAAACTAATCCATCCTGTCAAATTGGATGCATTTATAACATCAACAGCTTCCAGGCGCACAGTGACGTGTTAACTATAGATAGTTTCTCGGTCCGTTTCCGTAACGGTATAGAATTACGCAATGGCATTGACAGACGCCGCATACCTATTATTTATTCATTAAGATATTTTAACGAGTAAGTGTACTACATAAACATAATCAATCCACTTAATTATGCGTCAATCGAACGAGAATGTGTGCATGTTGTTTATCATTAGTGTATCGTATCTAGCTAATGCAGGTTACAAACCTTTCTAATACAGCTTTTAGTACCTTGGCAGGCGCGAGAGATCGTAAACTGAGGGGATGACTTTGACACATTTGATTTAGCACTAAATTGCAACGTTGCTGTACATACTTCACTTGTAATCACAATGGATATTGCGTATACCACACGCCGTCGGCAAGTAACTGTCATCGATGGTTATATTTTGGAACACATATTGGCAGAACTGTTGATGACAGAGCTGTGGGCTGTACGGTTGATGACAGAGCTGTGGGCTGTACTGTTATGACAGAGCTGTGGGCTGTACGGTTGATGACAGAGCTGTGGGCTGTACGGTTTTTCGGTCATTTTCGAATGATATCAACCCTACAAAGAACATACTCATCCGGGTACATTCGACAAGGGTTCAACCAGCGCCTTAATGCACCACGCATTCCCAGAGATACATGCAATCGCATGAATAGGGCCAATGTGATATCCGGCATAAATAGTAGTTTGCAAGGGTCTATTAGCCATAATACGGGCAATTTGTGAAGCTCCACTAAATTGATTACCCCGAGGCATGGACAAGGTCGCCAAAGGTATATCCTCGGCTCTAAGATGGTTTCTTTTGTCGAAACATATGCGTTCATTCGGTGACATTGAAAGAATACATATGTGTTGATTAAATATTGCCAACCTGGAATATAGATAAAGATGAATTTACTCACTCCTAAATAGGTAACTCGCGCCTAACATAATGGTCAACGGAGTATATCTAGCCCTTTAAGGCATTTTACGATGCTGAATATCTCTACTAGGAAGGATTCTAAGCATCAACGCCCGCATCTAGACTGGATTGGGTTAATGACTCATTTACACTTGCATTAGTTGGCAATAACAGATTTAAAAATCATGAGAAAATAACTGCAATATCTCCTATAATTCTTCCGCAGATCATCACATTCACAATATGGAAATGATAGCTTCCGATTTAAATATACCTTGATACAGTTCCGTTGTCGTTTACCAAACAGGCTAATACTGACTAACAAGACCTAATTATGTGAATTCTTGGAAATACGTATTTTTGCACTATGGGCAAATCATTGTCACTAGCGATTCGTACGTCCCCAAGTGACTTAGAGGGGCGGTCGCATGTACTAAGTCTTGAAGCAGCGATGTAAGGTATACATATATATATATATATATATATATATATATATATATATATATATATATATATATATATATATATATATATATATATATATATATATATATATATATATATATATATATATATATATATATATATATGTATATCGATATATATGTAAAGCACTTTGTTTCAATCCACCATTTTATCATATAGGTTTAATACCAAAATCTGGAAGTAGTAGATTAGGTTTTTAATTAACCGAACATTTAACACTGTTTACGTGCATCTGCAAACCTATACGCGTCTTGCAATACAATGCTGCTGAGGTATGAAACGCTTGACTCTTCATCAATCATGAAAGGTGAGGGGGCGAGCGTCTTTGTATGATTTCTAAGGAATAGCGTGTTAAAAACTAGTGGCTCTCATTGAGCCTCCACTCAAAACAAAATGTAGCAAATACCGGTCGTCCCCCATGTTACGTTGATGTTAACTATGGATCACGTCGCAATACAAAGGCATTAGATAAATACATGACAACGGCTGATGCTTAATATCCCAAGAAATTAGTAGAGCGGATAAATAAATTATGTCGTGATATGTCGAATCTCAATTTATCAAATAAAACCAAATGATTGAGTGATTTGTTGCTTATTGTGTGTTATACTAAGTTTATCACGTGCACTTCGCTGGCCAGAAAGTTATTCTGTTGATTGCCCGTAGTTCCAAACTCAAAATCCATGTCATCGAAGTTCAGTGAGAACCCCATAAAAAAATATCGAAATATAATTGAGTTACTTTACAAGCAATTAAGCGCATATATCTTGAGCTTTCATACGACAACATTCCAGTTTAAACAACCTTACCGGTCTAATGTTTGGTTATACCAATATCTATATCATTCGCACTGACATTATCAAAATTAATGACTTTTATGATTGCTCCAGTTCAGTGTTGGCTATATCTATCAATTAAATTAGTATCTGCTCGGTAATCCCTACAGGACACTGCCAGAACACAGGGGAGTTCTCACTTTAAGGAATCTGATAATGGCATAACAACTGATTAAACTATTCCAGTTGTGATAAAGATGATTCAGGTACACAGATGCGTAATGACGCGTCTTGAATTGATCATGATGACAGGATGAGGTTTTTCGTACCATGATCGGACATAAGTGCGGATCTCTTTGTCACCCTTATAAACTCAATGATATATGATCTGAGTAGCTTAACATGATGAACAATGTGCATTTGTTACATTCTGTTTCGCGTAGATGCCAAATGAGAGTCGGTGATTTTACACACTAGTACATATAAGTGGTGATTGAAATGCACTAGAAGTCTGTCCAATAACATCACTTGTGATGCCATTTAAAACAGAGTATCGAATTATTCCATCAATATAGTAGAGATGCTGTGGAGTGAGGCGAGTCCGTACATTTCCGCCATGTCGTGTTTCATGTGCATATTTCTTTTTAGCCACAAGAAGGTGAATTGTTTAGCGGGTCTGAAAATCAGGTCCGTTGCCGACATATTTTGCAAGAATCTGCTTAAGCGATGAGCATAATGACCTGTATAGAACGTCCATAAATGTTTCCTTATAATGGAGAATGCATGCACGCGCAGAGACAGAAAATGCCATATCGTCGGAGCAGCGTACAACCCCTTGTAACAACCGTATTTACGTTAACCTGAGCTCGACCGATCGCCCTATAATTTATGCACGAAAACTATTGTGCAATGGCGACCACGTTATTTTAGTCACTGTTGTATTTCCCATTCAGGCTGCTGGATCACCTAATTGAAGGCTTGAACAAGGTGCTTGCATTGCTTTGTTGCATTACAGATTGTAAGGAAACATGTTGATGGTCACTAGCATCCGTCCACTGTCCTTAGGCTGGTCATCCCTATCTAGGCGGTCATATATACATCAGATCTTATGCTGCCAATGGCACACTATATGATGAGCAAATAACCATTAATAGTGATCTTAAACGAGCTCTAACTACAGTATAGATATCCCTGATGAACATCACTGATATTGACAACCGATCCGCAGGTTGCTCTTCCGCGTCTATCTCTATGATTCTTAGATATAAACGTCATGTGCTAGGATAGATGTTGGTGACTGGATCAAGCATTTTGATCCTTTAAGAGGAATTGTCAAATTAATAGATCAGACGAACTACTAACGAAAACTAAATACCGTAGGTTTTCTTAAATTATGTAATTCGCACATACTATGGAGAAATTATAAGTGTGACGCTTAGACAAACATTTGACGTTTGGTAGAGCATACTTTATGTATCTTGTGAGCTTGCTCCGAATATATCTTTGCGGCAACTTTTATCTCTACATATTGGTTATGCACAATTGGTGTATTCACATTCAAGGGCGCTTCTCAAACGAAATATTAAGCATTCAATAGCTATAGGTGACCTTTTTTGGATTGCATTAGACGCACGTATAAGTCCAGATTCAATTATGTTCCGCTATACATGTGTTCGCGGTATTATATCTCGCTCATAGTCATCGACCTGAAGTAGTGAATGGAATTTAATCCCGTTTTTTCGTGTGTTTTATGCAGGGTTAGAGTACACGTAGAGTTGTCAATTTCATATAGGTTTCGCGATGTTAAGATATCCCTCGCTCCCTGCCTTACGTTCACCTCGCTGTCTTGCTCCCCTATCTCTTCCTCTCTTAATGTTTCTCTCCATTTATATCGCGTACCTTTCGGTATACTTTATATATATATAATGCACCTATATATCAACAGTCGTTTATATTCTATGATATATTTCTCTTTGAAATTCTATGGTTCGATTATAATAATTTATTTTAAAAGGCAGCATACCACATGCATTGGAATGTATTCAGAGGGAAATTGTATTCATCTTAATTAAGCAAAAATCGCGATTCTGCCATTTATCATTCTCAGTGTATCAGCGGCTACTGGGTATCCAATAGTAAACTTGTCCTATAAGCTGGTGTAATCGAGCATACACTATGACAAGTTGAATGTATCATCCGTTTCGTTTAGTGCCATATTCGCATTTTCGTTAGACATATTCCCTAAATAACGATAGGAATTATTGCAATCGCCAAACTGGCAGTGCAATAGGCATTCCAGTGGCTCGAAGCATATTGGATATAATACTATTGAAGTGCAAATAATGCTATTGAATATCCTAAGAGCTAGGGTATTTATGGTTAGAGGCACCGAGTGAATATATTGTGTACTTACTATTGTTCACGGCTGTTATAAATGTCATTGTTTATACTTTGAAAGGAAATCTTCGAGATGATTACCAACGCAGCTATTTCGTATATCCCGTGCTTAACGTATAATCGAGAAAACAAACTAAAACCTTTTAATTTGTTGCTTTTTAATAATAAATATGATTCTACTGTATTTAGATAAGCATAAGTTTTGTCCATTTTGGCATTTGATAAAAAGCTTTCTGCCTCACCCATTGGGCTAATACATGCCGTATGACGGTAATAATTCCCCATCATTGAAAGCATCTATGATTATGGAGGGCTGGCAAATACACTAGATTGACAGCGATCTTTGGCGAATCATTTTGAACTCGATGACCATTGATTTATCACGTATACAGACAGTGTATCAATATATCCGCTTAAATGTATTCGTGCTCATGTAGTAGATTTGCATGACTATGTAGAGCTTGACAAACCTTATCTGATCCATATAGATGAGCGAGGCAAGCACTACCACACTATCATTTGGCGTGCTATCCGGATTCATAACTGACTCTGCATTAAGCTATTTATCAATGAATCAATCCTGGCATGAAATATCGCGAGGCGTTTGTCAAGCAGTAGACGCTGATCGAAAAATGAATATGGTCATTTGTGTGACGAAACAAGAGCATTAGGGTCGCAGTCACTTTTCGGCAGGGATTTGATTATTGAAATGTAGTTATCATAATACTACTCCCTTATTTAACTAATGTATCGACGAAAGCCAAATGCCATCTTTGCTATATGCTAGTTGATGCTTACTGCATAGCGAAGATGAATGATGCTCTGTGATCTTTAAATCATTTCATCCGCCATCAGTTCAAGTGGTATGTATTCATCCTCGTCGTATCTACATCACCAAGGAGAAAAGCTATTCGTGTTACTATTTCATATATGTCAAGCTATACCTTAAGCAACGGTATATTATGATTGGCATCGTAATATGTATTATGTTTCTACATGTACAAGTCTGTACATGGACATATCTAGATTAGTTTGTCATAGCATCAAAATAGCAACAGCCGGAAGACCGTCGGTCACTACAAATTACTCCCAACGGCTCGAGATGGTCCTTGATAGATTTTACATCTTAGAACGATCATATTTATATGAGCAGCAGTTAGATTGGTCCGAACCATTCAATGATAAGGTCTTGTTTGTCTCGCAATAACTGGTATGGTCGATCTTTATATAGCAGTTACTTGACATACTGTAAGTATTACGGAAAACCTTGTGCGAAGAGGGTTGACGGGAATGAATATGCGCGATATACTTTGAGCATAATGTCTACTATAGTGGTGAGCGCATGCAATCTAGTTGTCATAGTCAAGTTGGTTTTAGTTAGGTGTACAGGTTTATATAAGTCGACAACTTGCCTGTCGGTCTTTTTAACTCGGCAGACCAAGTGAATCAATGACAAAGCAAACTCAAATTGTTGGTTGATTTAACTGATTTAATAACTATGCTCTAATAATTTTCTCTGGCAAATGCCCGGATTCTCATATTTGGCTATGGGCTCTTTGATATTGGCGCGCTCATAGGAAAAATTACCCGCCGGGCTAAGTAGTTATTTCTTTAACATTTAATAACGCAATCCTATCATAGATCCAATGTTTTGTTATCATATAGATGTGATCTTACGCGTAAATGACTGTAAAGCAAGTATTGTTAAAAACTAGTTGATCGATTCACTTCTTGCTTGGCATTGTTATAAATGGTAAGTAGGTCGGGTTTGTATTACCTACATCTGTGTACTCTACCACGCTACAATCTGTGAAAGTGCAAAAAATGATCATATGTCTATCGTCCTAGATTACATTTTGATCCATAAACAATAATAATCACTGTGCTCCGAAGATTCATAAGCAAATCGGATACAGTCCCACAACATGCCCACATATTTACACATCAGCACCCACAAGCTCACGTTTTGTTGCGTCAGTATTTGTGATGTCCATATCAAATGTCGTGTCTCGATATAACGTCCTGAAGCACTATTTGTCTTCGTTATGGTTATAAATATTGTGTTTGAGTACTGACATTGTGTCCGTTTCAAGTGGACCAATGGTTAATCGTTATCTAAAGGCATCGAAAGCGAGTTGCTGATAAACATGTTGTGTTGTTTATCAAAGCATAGCACGCAGGATGCACAGATTAAATCATCCCAAAGGAGTCGACTAAGATTCAAGAACGTGCCGACGTATGATTGTTTAGCTCTTTTAAAGTGCATATTCACTATAGCATGTCCATGGATAATAAGCCGGGTCTCGAAGGCATACGTTATTAAGTTGATAACGTTCATTGAATTTCTTATTGATAAGCAGATATGAATATTGATTGAATCACAGATGATTTCATATGGTGTGATTCTTAGCATATGCAATATTGCATGCCGACTGTAATTGATTTTCTTATTGATGTTATATAATTCACCAGAGCATGTGAATATGCACATATGCTAGCACACAAAATTCATACACCCTAGCACAAACATACGCACAAAAATACCAGTAAGCAAACACATATTTATTGTTATATGAATATGTGCATATAACTCACGCGGGATGCGGTAGTACATTAAGTAAACGCAAGAGTATAATTAAAACCGACCACAATAGCCCAATCTGTGCTGTAGCATAACACGACTCATTACACCGCTGTCGTAATCAATATCCTTGCGTAGACAAGTTGCTAAACATATGCCTGTCATCTCATAATTGGGTCATAAATTGTTATATGCACTAAAATGGATGCAAATTGTAGCAGCTAAAAAACATGGAATAATTGTATTCGTGGGTTTGTCCATTAATATAACGCAGATATTGAATATACAAACTGTTATTTATCGGCTGCATGTACGTACAAATAATCCCCAAGTGAGCGCCTATGTAATCATTTATACTGACCGCCAATAATATGTGGAAAACCGATCCTCCTTGAAGTACCTGCAAATTGTTTTCCCATCAATACAAATTCAATATTCAATCACAAGCTTATGATGAAGAAAACGTCAATCAATTCATGTCAGCCAGGCTAGGACAAGATGGAACCGCATGTTTTGTAATATCCGCGTTTAAGTCATGTCCACAATAACTGATTGTTTTTTTCCTTGAGAGCAGACAACATGGAAGTTACAGACGGTTCCGGCGGACAAGCCAACGCTTCTTTAGGCCGTATAATCAAAAACACAATACCATGGCATCATTCAATTTATGCAAACAACAGGTGTCATCAATACGTGATATTAGTGGCATCATACTTTTTCATATGCCCGGTTACATTTAACGAACAACTGTATTCAACATTTAATACAGACTTAGTTATGGGCACTGTGACCGATCCATGTTCCCCAGCACCAACTGCCCCTGCACTATATATGATTTTGCTTTGATAACGATTTTTGGTCCATCATAAGGGAGAAGATATTATTGCTTGCACAATTCATTACATGCTCGTCATCACTTTCTGCTCAAACTTTACCCGATATATCAAGTCAGTTTACATTATTGTGAAATGTAACCCTGGACTCATGCTAAGCGGTATAACTATGGACACCGCTATCTTCCAAAATGGCATGCTCAGGTATATAACCATTGACACCGCTGTCTTCCCTACGTACATGCTCAGGTATTTATCCATCGACGGCGCTATCTTCCCTACTAACATACTCAGGTATATATATCCATTGACACCATTATCTCCCCTACTTACATGCTCAGTCATATCACTATTGACACCATTATCTTTCCTATTTAAATGTTCAATTTTACAATCATAGACACATCTATCTTCTCTACTTAAATGTTCAGGTACTTGATATCGGCACCGCTATCTTCCTTATTTACATGCTCATGTTGATAACCATTGACACCGTTATCGTCCCTACGTATATGCTCCGATATATAAACATCAACACCGTGGGAATCACTATTTGTCTCCTTCAGCCACTATTCACTTAGTACTATTACTGTGCATTTATAACATAGGGCATTTATGTAAGCGTCGAATTGAATAGTTTACGAAATAGTTTGTTCTATGCGTAATATTTCAAATCTTCTGATATGTTGTTTTGAACTAGACACATAGATTTCAATGTTAGAATCAGTATCCTTTTATTTACCTTAGACGTTGAATTCATCACAACATGTGCATTTCTTTTTTAATTGTTTTCGCTCATTACAAGTGTATGACATTTAAATAATTCATCATCACAGCAAAGAACGGAAGAGTTCGTACCTCTTTGTCTTTTGCATGACACCTTACAATGTTGCAATATTCTTTTAGTTCATCAATATTATACCCGGAAGTCTGGCCGCCATCATGTTTGGTGTCAACTCTTGACGCTTGGTCATCTGTCTGTGTCTGTTTTTTTAATGTCATAGTTTCGTACCTTCAAATAGTATTTGCTAACCTCCGCACTGATAGTATGGCGTGACTTCTCTGTTATATCCATGGAGCCGCTCCTGTGTGCCCGATTAATTTCTCCTGCTTTAGTTCTAAAAGCATCTACAAAGGATGTTAACTTTTTCCTCTGGTTGCTCCTAGGATTGATTGGCAGGTTGAGTCGCCTGCTATGGTTTTCATGGAAATAGCGCTGGTTTTCACTACCTTTCATTCTTCAATCATTTTGCGTGCGCAGTTTTACTCCAATCCTTCATCTCTTAAAGTATCGTGCTTGTACATTTTAGAGTAATATCTGATATCAGCTGCGTCTCCTTCTGTTGGGTGTATGAAGTCATTGACCCTTCTAGAGGTTCGGACGAAGATTTTTTTGGGTATATTCACCAGCGGATTTAATGTTTATAACGTTCTTCGTGGTTACCCGTAATTTGGTGACTGGCTTGTCGAACATTTAATTGGTGACATAGTCTTTTGTGGCATCTACTTTTTTGTACTATGGTGCTATTCCCTCTTAATGCAATTGATTCGGCATATCAGATAGCAGTTCACTAGATCGACCTGAGAATATATTTTTGATCCCTGGGTTCTAATAATCAAGCACTGAGGCTGTGGATGGGCCATGTAGCACGGATGTACTCATATTGCGCATGAAAGCTGTCTTTGGGCCATGCTTCGTAAATCGCAACGGATGTTTCGTTGAGCGCTCTGCAAAGACCAATGCGTGCCGAAAGAATCAGGGACAGTGTCAGTAATCTATCGAGAATGAGAGTTACCTGCCTGAAGTGGGGATTACCTCTAATAGACCAACTTGCTTCGCTAAAATAATGAATGATGGCAAAATGAAGAAGATTAGCGCCAGCTATTCTAAGAGTTTGTTTAGCTTGTCACAATATTACCTCGAATACCTTTACAGGTACTAGGTATTCATTGGACTACGTCCCTGAGATTGGATGTGTGGATATATTCTCTCGTAGTGCTTCTCAATCCAAGAAATCCTCACAGTAACTGTTGTATTCGGCAATTGTAAACATCTGCATTTGTGGCTTATAACGTCGTTCCATATATAAGGTATTATCCTGTATGATTATATGAAATTCAGTATGAGGCATGGCCTTAGCATCATTCGGCCATAATTAGCAGCCAATGTTAAGATTAAGCCAATGATTTTGATGATGAGAAAACGAATTATCGCGGAAATGTTTCACACGAACTAAAATATCCCTTTAAACTTGTTTTGTAATATTTTCAATCAAAGTTTAAAGCAACAAACAATTAAACAGAGAAAATGAGATCCCATTTTGGGTGTATTACAATGATTGAAGAATATGCACTCCTAGATTCACATTACAAACATACCTGGACCATATACAGATGCAAAGTAGATTTGTATCGGGAATGACGATGTTGACGTTGAATATAATAAAGATGATGATGTTGATAAAAGTTAAACTGTAAAATTTAAGGGCACGGACGATGATGATGAGCACAGGGATTTGCATAGGCCGGCTGGCCCCTATCTTCTATTTATACGTAAACTCAAGGGGGACAACGGTTTCGCCACCAGCTCATCAAAAACTCATGCCTAAACCATCTTTAGTCCCGTTTACGAGCCTTGTGCGCCCCATAGCATTCCTTCGCTTCTTCAAAGTTAACGTTGTGGCAACATAGTCAGTGACTATGATATTCGTTCCGCCTCGTATTTTTTGTCTTGTTTTTCAGTGCAAAATGTTAGTCCTTCATTTGATGTGTATTTACAAGAATTCACAATTGCACAACGTTCGCCATTATGCCTCTTCGCCAATATTAAATGACGGTATATATAGAGGATGACTCGATTCAGACAGTGACAAACAGGTGAATCGCTTATTGATTTTTACATATCAACATAGGATTGTAACTTTTTAAACTATTTACATCTCTCTTTGTCAAGCTTTAGACTCTACTCAGGATCCCGTCACCGTAGCGCATATTCCTTATGATTTGTGCAACTATTCACAATATATCGCAGCAAGTGCGATTAGATACCACAATCAGGTGTTGCTGCAATGTATGCAAATATTCGACATTCCATTGCGCTGTGAATTCGTTCTGTAAGGGGCGCATTATTTCATAAATATATCAAGAGCTATCTCGGTCCAAAAATCGCACAGCAGTGATATTATTTATTTTATGAGAAGATCTCTGGATGACGGATTACTTAATACAACCCGCCGCGTCTTTCTCACATTTTCAGCCATTTATTTGCAAATATGGTCATTATTAGTGAACTGGGTATTACGTATCGCATGTGGTAGATAATGGTTTTGATACTTTTATTTCCTTCAAGTAATGAACAGATCCCCTAGCTTTCGAGATTATGTAGTTTTCGGGCTATTGAGTTAAGTTATTCAATCAGTACAAATATTGAAATAATTATATATATCCGAATAAATAAATAATAACAATGTGGTTCTCAATGGAGAAGAAATGTACGCATCAAACCATAAGATAGCATCAGCATTTGAATTATAATAAATAGGTCATTAATTGATATGATGGAGCTCGGTTTCATGGCGTGGCACTAGTTAAACTGATATCTTTGATACATAAGCTGTGCTGCATGAGCTGCAAGACCTTAACTCTACATTAAAGATTAGAATCTCCTGAAGGTGTTTAAGGAATGAGTAACTTTTACTAGCATTCGTAACCACTGACGGCTCGGGATTCACGTATCAGAGTTTTGATCCTTTTTGACGTATGCAGTCAACACATATCGTCCATATGCCATAACCAATGATGCAATCCACACCCTGATATCTGGTGAGAGATTTATCTCGCCTAAAAAGTGCGCTACGCCATTAATTATCAAGTGACTTGGCGCAGTTCAATATCGTTTCTATAGCAAATTAAAGCAGAAGCTCTTGGTAAATACTTTGCTTACCAACAGGGTTACTGAATGGAAAACTTATCGAGCAGAGAACAAAAACTAATACATTGTTCCTGGCTTGCACTAATTTCCCCAGGTGTATTCCATTTCGCTTATTCTGTCGACAGTACGAGCCGAGTTAAGGAGAAAGACCCGGCTTCCGTGCCAAATGCCTGATACACACTTCGTACATGATCATTTTTATTCACTCAAAAGCATCGGTTGAATATTACCAATGCTTTAGGCGTCTAATAGAGATTCCAGTTTTCATTGTCCTTCCATTATTATCGTGTGCTACGTAAGGTACTTGTTAGGAGTTCTGATGATTGGGTTGGGGAAATACTGACCGACAGACAGGTATCGTACAATATGTATGATAGTGGCTACTGTGCATAACCGCTATGACATAAGAGCTTTGTCTAGCCGTTGCTTAGCGCAAAACAACACACGTCGCACGTTGACCTGCTGTATTCTTCAATTGGCACGTCAATCAGTTGGATTCTTTAAGCTAGACCATTTCGTTATTACAACTCGGATATGTGCAACGACACGAATGAACTACAATCGATATGGCAAACGCCGAAGATCTGCTTAAGTAAGTCTGAGATCTGTGGATAGGAGAAACACATTATATTTTAAGGGCTCCTCTGATTTTGCTTTTATCTCATTCAATTACTAAAATTAGAAGAATTAGTATTATCTAACACGTGCTCTAGGCTATCGCATACATCAGAGACGTAATGCATTTTCCCTGTAGCCATAGTTTAATATGATTCAACCTACAAGCCGCTTCCCTTGGAGGTCATGTGTCATCAATTACACCTCAAAACCTTTAAGTTACAAAATGAGAGCTTAAGGGTGTGCTTATTGTGACGGATCAATATACAGATGACATGCTCACCCTACCATCATATCATAAATAGACAGCAACAGAAGCAGCAGTCAAACCTCCTCTGTCTTCGCTTGTATCTCATTCAATCATCAAAATTAGAAACGTCAGTCGAAGTAATATCTGACACTTGCTAACGCATACATCAGCGAAATAATGCATTCTGTAACCATAGCTTTATATGATTCAACCTACAGGCCGCTTCCATTGGAGGTCATGTGTCATCAATTACACATCAGAACCTATGAGGTACTAAATGAGAGCTTGAAGTTGCGCTTATGGTGACGGAGGGACATTTTGTAACCACTCGTCATACCACTGTGACAAATACAAATAGTACATCTTTGGAATTTCGTCGTAACATTTCAATCAAGGAAATGTCTTGTGTAATGGTTGATCCTCGGCCATAATATGGAATTAACCAAAGATAAGTGCGTTATTTACTGTCCAAGAGTTCAAGTCAAAACCAAGTATGCTAATAGAGCAGTGAGCGCCACAAACATACGTGGATTAATTGGTTTTGGAGCCAGAGAAATTCAATTTGCACTTATATCAAGAACGCTCCATGATTGAGGCATGGTTTAAGTTACAACGAACATCGTTACAGCCAACGGGACTATCCAAGGTAAGTAAAAATATCAAATATATGTGCTGCTGTCATGCATAGACAGGCGGTTTATGATCCTTGCGTAAGCACGTTTATAGTGTTTTCTGAGCATTGCGCATCTCCAATCATTATTCAAATAACCAGATTAAGCCATATATACCGGAACGACCATATTGCCTTTCCACATGGTTGTATAGTCTGACACAAGCCCTCTAGGCAAATCTGCCGGTAAATATTGCATCTTTTCATGCACATACAATCTAATATTATTAAATCAGCATATTGCATAAACACCAACGGCGATTATGTGTCGGCAGCCACTTTTGCTCCCCTTTGACATTTTCCCCAAATTACTCTATGAGAATGCAATTCTGACGCAATGACAACATAGCTTCAATTGCCATATTTTTGTAACTTCCAATACGAAGACTATATATCCATGGATGCAATAGCCCAAAAATATTAATGATAAATTATAAATATGAAATATCAAAATGAAAGAAAAATGTTATATTGTTTTCGCTTGCCTCAGTTCAGTTGTGCTAATAACAGCAGATTATGTGATCGCCGATCTTTTTCTCCCTTAATCATCAAGCTGAATTTATCAAAATGCATTTCATGTTTATAACCCAATGTTTCGCTTGATATACTTATATACGCTCGGTTATTAAGGTGTTAAGTTCATAAGGAGATCTTATTACGCACAGTTGTAGGTAATGAATACTAGGGTCGTAGACAATGCAAAATATTGCTGACGTTGGCTCGTTTACTTTCCCTCCTCCGGAATGACACTACCTCTTCCATCAATTTATTCGAGCCTCCTAATGATGTGCCAGGCCGCCGCCGGGAGAATCT
>CM067352.1:16441833-16508115 GCA_034190875.2 Urechis unicinctus | reverse complement strand
TTATTTCCTTCAAGTAATGAACAGATCCCCTCGCTTTCGAGATTATGTAGTTTTCGGGCTATTGAGTTAAGTTATTCAATCAGTACAAATATTGAAATAATTATATATATCCGAATAAATAAATAATAACAATGTGGTTCTCAATGGAGAAGAAATGTACGCATCAAACCATAAGATAGCATCAGCATTTGAATTATAATGAATAGGTCATTAATTGATATGATGGAGCTCGGTTTCATGGCGTATACTAGTTAAACTGATATATTTGATACATAAGCTGTGCTTCACGAGCTGCAAGACCTTAACTCTACATTAAAAATTCGAATCTCTCGAGGGTGTTTAAGGAATTAGTAACTTTTACGAGCATTCGTAACCCTTGACGGCTCGGGATTCGCGTATCAGAACTTTGCTTGATCCTTTTTGACGTATGCAGTCAAAACATATCGTTCATATGCTATAAGCAATAATGTAACCAACACCCTGATATCTAGTGAGAGATTTATCTCGCCTAAAAGTGCGCTACGCCATTAATTATCCTTGCTTGCACTTATTTCCCCAGGTGTATACCATTTCACTTATTCTGTCGACAGAAGGAGCTGAGTTAACGAGAAAGACCCGGCTTCCGTGCAAAATGCCTGATACACACTTCGTACATGATCATTTGTATTCACTCAAAAGCATCTGTTAAATATTACCAATGCTATAGGCGTCTAATAGAGACCCCAGTTTTCTTTACACTTTTATAATTATCGTGTGCTAGGTAAGGTACTTGTTAGGAGTTCAGATGATTGGGTCGGCGAAGTACTGACCGACAGACGAGTATCGTACAATATGTATGATGCTGGCTATTGTGCATAAGCGCTACGGCATAAGAGCTTTGTCTAGCCGTTGCTTAGCGCAACACAGCACACGTTGACCTGCTGTATTCTTCAATTGGCACGTCAGCATTTCGATTCTTTAGGCTAGACCATTTCGTTATTACAACTCGGATATGTGCAACGACACGAATGAACTACAATCGATATGACAAACGCCGAAGATCTAGCAGTCATGTTTAAGTAAGTCTGTGAGCTGTGGATGGGAGAAACACATTATATTTTAAAGGCTCTTCTGATTTTGCTTTTATCTCATTCAATTACTAAAATTAGAAAAATTAGTATTATCTAACACGTGCTCTAGGCTATCGCATACATCAGAGACGTAATGCATTTTCCCTGTAGCCATAGTTTAATATGATTTAAGCTACAAACCGCTTCTATTGGAGGTCATGTGTCATCAATTACACCTCAAAACCTTTAAGTTACAAAATGAGAGCTTAAGGGTGTGCTTATTGTGACGGATCAATAAACAGATGACATGCTCACCCTACCATCATATCATAAATTGACAGAAACAGCAGTCAAACCTCCTCTGTCTTCACTTGTATCTCATTCAATCATCAAAATTAGAAACGTCAGTCGAAGTAATATCTGACACTTGCTAACGCATACATCAGCGACATAATGCATTCTGTAACCATAGCTTTATATGATTCAACCTACAGGCCGCTTCCATTGGAGGTCGTGTGTCATCAATTACACATCAAAACCTATGAGGTACTAAATGAGAGCTTGATGCTGCGCTTATGGTGACGGAGGGACATTTTTTAACCATTCGTCATACCACTGTGACAAATACAAATAGTACAATTTTGGAATTTCGTCGTTACATTTCAATCAAGGAAATGTCTTGTGTTATGTTTGATCCTCAGCCATAGTATGGAATTAACCAAAGATAAGTGCGTTATTTACTGTCCAAGAGTTCAAGTCAAAACCAAGCATTCTAATAGAGCAGTTGAGCGCCACAAACGTACTAGGATTAATTGGTTTTGGAGCCAGAGTAGTTCAATTTGCACTTATATCAAGGACGCTCCATGATTGAGGCATGTTTTAAGTAGCAACAAACATCACTACAGCCAACGGGACTATCCAAGGTAGGTAAAAATATCAAATATATGTGCCGCTGTCATGCATAGACAGGCGGTTTATGATCCTTGAGTAAGCACGTTTATAGTGTTCGAGCAAATGTTTTCTGTGCATTGCGCATCTCCAATCAGTATTCAAATAACCAGATTAGGCCATATATACCGGAACGACCATATTGCCTTTCCACATCGTTGTATATTCTGACACAAGCCCGCTAGGCAAATCTGCCGGTAAATATTGCATCTTTTCATGCACATACAATCTAATATTATTAAATCAGCATATTGCATAAACACCAACGGCGATTATGTGTCGGCAGCCTCTTTTGCTCCCCTTTGACATTTTCCCCAAATTACTCTATGAGAATGCAATTATGACGCATTGACAACATAGCTTCAGTTGCCATATTTTGTAGCTTCAAATACGAAGACTATATATCCATGGATGCAATAGCCCAAAAACATTGATGATAAAGTATAAATATGAAATATCAAAATGAAAGAAAAATGTTATATTGTGTTCGCTTGACTTTGTTCAGTTGTGCTAATAACAGCAGATTTTGTGATCACCGATCTTTTTCTCCCTTAATCATCATGCCGAAATTATCAAAATGCATTGCATGTTTATAACCCAATGTTTCGCTTGATATGCTTATATACGCTCGGCGATTAAGGTGTTAAGTTCATAAGGTGATCTTATTACGCACAGTTGTAGGTAATGAATACTAGGGTCGTAGACAATGCAAAATATTGCTGAAGTTGACTCGTTTACTTTCCCTCCTCCGGAATGACACTACCTCTTCCATCAATTTATTCGAGCCTCCTAATGATGTGCCAGGCCGCCGCATGGAGAATCTTACACACTCGCTATTATTTAAACATAATTCTGGGAAAAGCACACACTCACTTTGTGCCCCATGGTTTTATTGAGCGCAAATATGTGAGGCTCAGATGGCACTAATTAGTGACCGGAAGTCTCTAACGCAATGAGTCATGCTGATAGGATAACAGGCTGCTACCGATATAGACTTGATGCCGTCACACCTTTAAATGACGTGTTCGCCGTCCCGGTTTGTGTATGTATCACCAGTCTCTTCTATGTCAAATTTGAGTTCATATCAAACGAGTAAAGTGAATGGCATGTAACTCGCGAGCAATACGGTATTATGGTATTCAGCCATCCCTGCGCTGTCATTCTACTTGAATACACAATAAAACACAATGCTTAAGTAGCATTGCGGAAGGGCACACCAAAAGGAGTTTAAAGGCGCAAGCTAAATCGTATGAAAATTCAATGCGCTCGCAAAGGCACTTTCGCATTTGGAAGCTGTTACGGAAGATATGCCCTGCTTTAAAGGATTCTCTAACCTGTTACATATGCAACCTTCATCACATCTCCCAACAAAGACGTACGCCAAGGGAAAGCGACAGCCCCTATAAACCGAGCCGGATCTACTGTAAGCTCTGCTACTTATCAAGCTCTTATCAAAGTGTTTGAGTGCTTCTTGGGGGTGACGTAAAAGAGCCGTGTTCAAAGGTGACGTTTTCCCAGACAAGCTGCTGCTGCTCTGTTCATATGCGGATACAGCTCATCGGCGGCATACTGATGCAACGATCTATAATACCCGGTTCAACGAAACTTGAGCGAAGTAAGTTATTCGATTTGTTACTTTTCACCGATTAGTGCAAACAATGGACCTCCTGCTTGATGGATGTGCAGTTCTAGAGGGCATTTATATTCTACCTGAAACGCAGCGGAACTATTTGCTTTACTGGTCGGTACTTTATCCTTAAGTCAGACACATGATATCGTTTGTCCCATGGGCACCTTAATCTCTACACAACCAAATTCAGTGGGTAGATAGCCTTTCATCGGGTAGCCTTATTTCATTGGGTAGCCTTATTACATCGGGTAGCCTCATTTCTGATATGATAGCTCTCATTCCATTTGCTACAAACCTTATGCAAAGAGGTAGCCTCTTCTGTCGTAGAAAATTTTTTGACTGCCTACTTGATTGGTTCGATGGGGCCCAGTGGATGCGAAGGGCCGTAACAGTCACCCCCAGAGACTGGGTGACACAGATTGCGTGATAGAATAATGTAATGGTAGCCAAACACAGTTGATGCATGCTACAATGCAGCAAAAGCTTTGGGGGGGGGCATCGGCTACACTTGGAGACGTCGATCTCATTCGATGACTTCGTGAGTGCAGGCGTGTCAAAAGATGTTATGTGAGGTGGTGGCGGCCGCCTCGCTCTGCGCGTTCCGCCGATGACGTGGCCAGCCATCAAGGGAGTTTTTTGTTTAGTCTAATGCCGTGAGCAAAGCTTTGCGGTCGAAGAGTAATTGCGCGGGGTTGATCCCTCGCGATTTAGATTGTCGATCTAAGATTGGACAAAACGAGATCTACATTGCAAGAGAAATGAAAAAAATGTAATTACCTCCTAAAAGCATCGCAGTTCCCTACAATATGCGCAAATATTACTGATTTGATGCGATATTTTTTCCGATTCATCACATGTGGCCAAGCTCTATTCAATCTATGATAATTATTTTTTGTTGATGGCATCATTAAAGCAAGAGATACATATAGCACAACATATAAAGGTTTACTGCAGGATTCGCTTGCTTGTTTCATTTTGTTTTACTTATGACCAAATGTGTTTCTGTAAGTTGCCTAGTAATGTTAAAATTCTGTTTTGTAACTGTGTGACGTGCTTGCTGTTATTTGACTAATTTTCCGTGTTAATTACTTAGATTTGTTGACGCGACGGAAACATCAATGCGTTCATCTACGCATTCGAGCACTTTGACCTATAATTTGGTAATATGTATTTGCACAAATCGAGAAATCTGAGTCACCAATTCATATCCTGCCTCCACCCTCTCCACTCTAGTGTAACTTATGATCTTGTATGACAACCATGAATAGGCATCAATAAATCAACCAACTAGAAGTTATCTCCTGACCAATGGCATTTTTTTAGCAGTAGCTCTTGCTCAAGGCGCTCATTGCTAATGTTCTTTAAGACCCCATTACCTCCCATTAACGATTACCTGAGCTGACCCAGCTACTCAATGGCGCTATTCGTGGCACGTCTTAATGTCTTGTCGACAAGCTTCCTTAACCAAAAAAGCGCAGTATAGGACCATGCCAAATCATAAAGCAATCCGTTGTCGTGATTTCCTGAGTTAACACACCCTACTCGTGGTGTTTTAACCCCATTCATTTTGACTTGGCCCGGAATAATGCTGACACTAAGATAACGCTGTAAGAAAATGAAACCTTTTTCCAACATTATTCGCCTTCCCTGGAACAACAGGAATTCGATGAAGTATCTGATCAAACAGTCATATTAGTACTCTCTTCAGGATGACGAAATTCGGACATATTCATGAAATACCACTACTAGCAGACCGATCAAGAAGGGTTTTCCACCCCTAATATGCCACAACTGATGCATTCATATATATATATAATATATATAACATATACATATATATATATAGATATAGATAGAGGATAGATATATATAGAGAGATATATAGAGAGAGAGATATAGAGAGAGAGGGATATATATATATAGAGAGATAGGGAGAGAGAGATATATATTTTTATCTATATATATATAGAGATGCAGAGATAGGGAGAGAGAGAGAGAATGTAAATAGATATATAGAGATAGGGACAGAGATAGAGATATCTAGAAAGAGAGATGCAGGGGGGGGAGAGAGAAGAGAGAGAGAGAGATATATCTCCCATAGATATATATAAAGAGATATAGAATCTAGATATAGATATCTAGAGATATACATCTATATATATATATATATATATATATATATATATATCTATCTCTATATATATATCTATCTATATATATATATATATATATATATATATATATATATATATATATAATATATATATATATATATATGGTTTAAATAAGCTAATAATAACTTGGGTCCATGAACTTCCTTTATGCCTGAGTTTACCCCTTCTAATCTCATTGGTGTGGGTCTGTGTGTTTGTGTCAGCAGAGCAGCGGGCGTTTAATTACCGGACACTGCCCTACCGAATCTTATTAGCTGACAGAATAGACGAAGACAGCTGCTACTTGCTGAGTATATTCCGTCTCATATCGACTAAAGATTAGTGTAAGTATTTGACGGAAGTTGACGGGACATGTCTTCAGTGTGGTGATGGCGTTCTCGGAGGGATTCCTAGTGGCTCATAATGCCCCGGAAGATTTTTTTAATTTATCGGCATCACTGGGCCTGACCGAAAACGGCAACGCAGTTGTTTATGGTAATGTCAGTACTGCTAGTACCGTTAAAGACAGCCTAGATAGTGATCGAGGGTCAGAACAAGCGAAGTCTTTCTTCCGGACCTACTATTCAATGACACGCTTCCGAACCGAAACGGTTTTGGCGATATCGGCTGCTTCCGGTAACTCACTGGTACTCTTAGCTGTGCATAAGGCTCACGCGAGGCGGTCGGTCTACAACACACTTTTCATTAATCTAGCCATAGCTAACACGCTGTCAAGTGTTCGGTCATGGTTATGCAATAATGCGCTGGTTTTCTTTAGCGGACATTTCACAACGATGCTACAGAGCGGTGTTCAGATGTGCACAATATCCGTGTTTGTGTCGAATGCATTTGGGCTCGTGAGTACGTTTACAATGCTGGGTTTCACCACTGTGCAGTACTACGCCGTCTGTCGCCCTCTTCATCACATCTCCATCATCCGCAGGCAGCGCATCAAGCTGTGTATAATACTCTCGTGGGGTGTGTGTTTCCTGGCTGGCTGTGTTCCCTGGGGAGTTCTCATTGCTGTGTCGACTCACATGCCTTGTGATAACGACCTTTGGACTTGATCATGCTTGCCATTGCTATAGCTTCCAACGTGTGTATCGCACTCATATCGCTCATCTACGTGTGTATAGTTGTTCTCTGCATTCGCATTTACGCAGAAATACAGAATGTACACAAAGCTTCCGGTCGATACCGACAGGATCTTAACTTTAAAGGAGAGTGGCTGTGTGGCTGTGTCAAGAAACCCAAACCATCCGTGACGACATCGCGTAGCTCGTCCTTCACCCTAACCCGGATGAGCTCGATGAACGCGTCTGCCGCACATACATCTCGTCTGTGATAGGGCGACGGCGAATTATTTCAAATGAGCAGGGTTTTGTCGCGTCGGTTCCATGACATATCAAAGTTGATGCATTATTTTGGACACTTTGCGAATTTACTTCTTCAATTTGGGACGCTTTGTTCTATTTTAGATGAACCGATGCATGTTTTGTCTTTAAATTGCCACAGTTAGCTTCGTAAAACCATCGCATAACTGATTATGTATTAGCAGTAGCGTTAATTCATTGTGCAGGCCCCAAACTCTGAAGACTGATATCGCAAGAGTCAAGTCGTGACTGTATCTATTTTGCATGGCATTACATACTCATTTTATTGGCAGAGAAAAGAAATCTCTCCCTCATCGCGAATGGAAAGCCCTATTAGAACAACCTGGCCGATGGTTGAATCGGGTTGATCATAGCGTGTGTTTAAGCATCGCCAATGCCTTTAATATAGAATTGTCAAGTGTTATGTTGTTAAATTACTTCTTATTGTCAGCGAACTGGTCCTGAAGGAAAATGAAGGGTCAGATGGCTAATTAATTATAGCAGACGTATCAAACCTGATGTATGTTTTAAGTGGCAGAGAGTCCAATTTGTAAACATGCTGTGACATGTGGTATTAGATATCACGGCAGCCATTGTGAGATACGTTTTATATTAAGATATTGGGAAAGAAATGTAGTTGACGAAGTTAAAAAAGTGCTGCTATATGATGACAAAGAAATGGTTTCGCCAGCTCATGAACATATTGCCTTTAGCTTATATAAACTATGTAAGTTCTAGTATTTTAGTTAAAATAGCTTAATATTGCATGTCCCATTGATGAACTATGCTGATATTAATCTATATTCAAACCACTGGCAGGAGATAGCATAAGCAGCTATGCGACCGTGTGAGAATGTCACCATATAAATAAATGTAGTCGCGGCGTTCTCGGTCGAATTGCACACATGGTTTTCTATTTACCAGCATATACAACCTTCTATCAGTTCCCTGTATAGATTGATCCTTTTAAAGGTATATCAAATCTTCATATACTGTCTAATCGAACTTAGTCATGTGTCCTGCATTCACTTACAAATCGTATTGAGACAGATATGTGTGTCATAAGAGCGGAGTAAATTTGTTGCATCAGTTCATTGCCCTGATGCTCGGAAGCTGCCAATGTGTACAAAGCCCATCATTCCACACTACATTCTAGTGCACACATGGCGGTGCGCAGTCAGCTGCATAGCCTGTGTGACAATCAAGTCTGTTCGGGCCTGAAAATAGGCATTAACCGATAACGATTAGTTATTTATCCAAATTCGATTCATTTTCGGACCTCCACATTAGCTTTAACTTTTGACATCTTTGTGATGCACAAAGAAGAAAATTATCCCTGTTAACATTACTGCACATTTGGTGATCGTATGTAATATTTAATGTAGGACGCTATTGTATTACCTACCTGGTCACAACGATTCATTACATCTCGATAGCTAGCTATACCATACGTTTTCCCCCTAAAAGTAATGGGATATATTTGTGCTGCTGATTGTGCTGTAGTATCTGTTGTTGAATAATGCTGACCGTTAACATGTGCCTAGTAATAGAGCAGACGTGTCATGGAGCTATTACGTAACGGAAAGCTTACATAGCATAAGACCTGGACTCACTGTACCTCTATCTTGAAATCAATGGTGTAATGTTGAAGGGATATCTATGTAGTAAAACGATTTGCTGCATGGATATGGCTGTAAAATGATTGAATGCCACACATTTGTTGGCCAGATAGTGGTTATACTATAGCAAAATATATGTACATTAAGAAATCATTTGTCAACATGGGTTGATTTACTTTAGCAAAGATGGAAACAATCCTCCACTACATTTTACAATAAATGTCCTAGCTAATTGACAACTAGCAGCTAACATTCGTGAAAGTTAGTTACTGTTTCTACGTATCGCTATTCGTAGCGGTATGTAGGGTTGTCAGGGAATTTATTGTGTATAATAAGTATGTATCCCATCTGCAAATATTTGATGCTGTGGTTGGCAGCTGCTATAGTAGGGCATTGCATTAATACCCGAGGCCATTCTTAAAGTACACAATTCCGTTCGCTGTGGATACAGTTACAGAACACGTATAACAGGACTTATAAGGTGTCCCAAAATGTCCGTACACGTGACACACTAGTGTCGATTATGTTACATCTAACCAGCGAAATGCACTGTCCATTTATTGGGGATCGACGTCCTCTTAATTTGACGTGTCGCGTCTATACAGTTGTGAATACCATTCGAAGTTTATCCACTTGTGCCTTGCTTTTCATCGATCGCATTATCGTTCACACTTACAATAACATTGTTTTTGCAAAGATAAAACACTGACTGTTGTTGCGCATGCATTAAGCAAAACACATATGTTGACCATAAATCTTAACAGGAGACTGCTAAACCGACAACACGCTAAGCTACATCGGCAACCTTACATAGAGCGCCCTGTTTGAATGATTGTTGGTCTTCACAAAAACGTTGCACTATCACAGGTGCAAGGGACGATTAACTGCAATAAGGGATTATTCCATTGTTCTCTCTGTCGCATACTTTTAGACTAGAAGATAAATGCCACTTTCGAAACGCAGACTGCATCAGTAATGACAAAGTTTACACGACATCCCTCCAAATACTGCAATTAAAAGTCGTACATGAAAGAATGAACCACTGCCATGCCAAAAATAGTGACGTACTCCGATTCATGTTAATAAATTGATAATGCAGTTCCTTTCATGGATATTGCTGTTTATTTGTTGTCAGGATAAATAGCTGTATATATTATGAATTGATCTGTAACGCCAAAAAAAACTTGTGTTTCCGTCATAAACGTTTAGACTGAAAGATAAAGACAGCTTTGGAAACGCAGACTGCTTAAGTAATGGCACAGTTCACATCATATATCTCCAAATACTTCGATCAATTGCCGTACTCGAACGATATGAGCAACTGTCATGCAAAACAAAAACAAATGGCGTCCATTGATTTGTGTCATATAAATTAATAATGCAATTGTACATGCTTTCAACATGAAACATCCCTTGATGTAATGTACACTATATTACGATGAATCGGAGGCTTTTTGTAAAGCACTGTTGTATTTCTTATTGTTTGATAGTATACCGTCTGATTGCCACTGTGTGGTATAGCTTGGACGAAATGCGTATATTGCCAAAATTCAATGCTTGACAATGCATCTGCACGGGCGACATTTTGCTGCTGTGCTTTAGGAACAGGTGAGTAATAAATTCTTGATAATTGGTGGTGTTTAAATTTGCCTGTGATACGCTATATTCCTATCATTTACAGTCTTTAGCAGTTCAACCGAAAATTGATCAGAAACTGCCAATCCATCTCTTTTTGCCATTGGTTCATCACTTTAAAGACAAACCATGCTATATGTAAGGTAGTCGGCATTTAGGCGTGCTGACGATATGCTGATTAATGGAGTGGGTCATCCATGAATGAGACACTCTAACGTGGTGAATAAGTTCATGTTTCAGTTAAGATTTCTTAGGGGAGTGATATATTGATAAACAATTCGCAAAAACTGATATAGCGATGTGGGCTTGACAACGAAAGCAAGAGTTCGGCCTGAGAGCTGTTGTCTCTGCATGAAATCAGCCAAACGGCTGCGCTTAACCGGCTGCACATTGGTCTACATTTACTTCTTGTTACGAGACATTCGTTACTGTACATTACAGGTAGCAAGTTTGTCGCCTTCACTGCCTAATTTGCATTTAATAAGGTCATGCGATAGCCGCAGGGCTGATATAAACTTAGCAACCTTTTTTCACGTCGGGTATATTGATGAGGTCACGGCCGGAATTACGATGTGGCAGATGAGTGGCATCTAGTCGGATACAAATGTGCAGTACCAGTATATGAAGCTCAAATATGAAGTTGGTCAGAACAGCTTTGACTCTTTTGCTTTAAGCCAACTAAACCATCCTGTCAAATTGGATGCATTTATAACATCAACAGCTTCCAGGCGCACAGTGACGTGTTAACTATAGATGGTTTCTCGGTACGGTGCCCGTAACGGTATAAAATTACGCAATGGCATAGACAGACGGCTCATATCATAATTCATAATGTAGCACACGTTTCTGACGTGATAAACCCTTCGATAGAGTAACAGTATTCAGATCGGGGTGGCATTATTGCATATGGCATACGGATGATATGTTAGGATTACCCTCGAATCTGCGTTTGTCATGAGCAATAAGCAAAGTTGTGGTGCAGGAATCCCAAGTTGGAAGGGGTGGGGGTTACATATCCTAGTCAAAGTCATTCATTGCGGAAACACTTGCAGGAAATTCTGAAGTGGAGTCTCTGCTGTTTGGGCGTCACAGCTTCTATGTAAGATAATTGCATTACAAGCGGATCGTCCAACCATCATATTAATGAAAGGCTTGGTAATTGTAATCAAATGTTGTAGCAATCTGCTTGCGTAGATACATGCATTTTTGTCAACCTAATGTAGCGAAACCGCATACCTATTATTTATTCATTAAGATAGTTTAAAGAGTAAGTGTACAAATCAAGTGTAAACATAATCAATCAACTTCATTCTGCGTCAATCGAACGAGAATATATGCATGCTGTTTATCAGAAGTGTATCGCATCTTGCAAATGCAGGTTGCGAACCTTTAGATATTCTCATACAGCTTGTATGACCTTGGCAGGCGCGAGCCGTCGTAAACTGACTTGATGACTTAAACACATTGCATTTAGCACTAAATTGCAACGTCGCTGTACATACTTCACTTGTAATCACAATGGATATTGCGTATACCACACGCCGTCGGCAAGTAACTTCCATCGATGGTTATATTTTGGAACACATATTTGCAGAACTGTTAATGACAGAGCTGTGGGCTGTACGGTTGATGACAGAGCTGTGGGTTGTACTGTTTTTCGGTCTTTTTCGAATTATATCAACTCTACAAAGAACATGCTCATCCGGGTACATTCGAAAAGGTTTCAACCAGCGCCTTAATGCACCACGCATTCCCAGAGATACATGCAATCGAATGAATAGGGCCAATGTGATATCCGGCATAAATAGTAGTTTGCAAGGGTCTATTAGCCATAAATACGGGCAATTTGTGAAGCTCCACTAAATTGATTACCCCGAGGCATGGACAAGGTCGCCAAAGGGATATCCTCGCCTCTAAGATGATTTCTTTTGTCGAAACATATGCGTTCATTCGGTGACATTGAAAGAATACATATGTGTTGATTAAATATTGCCAACCAGGAATATAGATAAAGATGAATTTACACACTCCTAAATAGGTAACTCGCGCCTAGCATAATGGTCAACGGAGTATATCTAGCCCTTTAGGGCATTTTACGATGCTGAATCTCTCTACTAGGAAGGATTCTAAGCATCAACGCTGCATCTAGACTGGATTGGGTTAATGACTCATTTACACTCGCATTAGTTAGCAATAACAGATTTAAAAATCATGAGAAAATAACTCCAATAACTCCCATAATTCTTCCGCAGATCATCACATTCACAATATAGAAAAGATAGCTTCCGACCTAAATATACCTTGATACAGTTCCGTTGTCGTGTACCTAACAGGCTAATACTGACTAACAAGACCTAATTATGTGAATTCTTGAAAATACTTTACTTTTGCACTTTAGGCAAATCAATGTCACTAGCGATTCGTACGTCGCCAAGTGACTTAGAGGGGCAGTCGCATGCACTTAGTCTTGAAGCAGCGATGTGAGGTATACATATACACACACACACACACACACACACACACACACACACACACACACACACACACACACACACACACACACACACACACACACACACACACACAAACACACACATATATATATATAGAGATATATATAGAGAGATATATATATATATATATATATATATATATATAGATAAGATATATAGAATATATATATATATAGATATATATATATATATATATATATATATATATATATATATATATATATATATATATATATATATATATATATATATATATATGTATATCGATATATATGTAAATCACTTTTTTTAAATCCACCATCTGGATCATATAGGTTAAATTCCAAAATCTGGAAGTAGTAGATTAGCTTGTTAATTAACCGAACATTTAACACTGTTTACGTGCATCTGCAAATCAATGCGCGTCTTGCAATACAATGCTACTGAGGTATGAAAAGCTTGACTCTTCATCAATCATGAAAGGTGAGGGTGCGAGCGTCTTTGTGTGATTTCTAAGGAATAGCGTGTTAAAAACTAGTGGCTCTCATTGAGCCTCTACTCAAAACAGAATGAAGCAAATACCGGTCGTCCGCCATGTTAAGTTGATGTTAAATATGAATCACGTTGCAATACAAAGGCATCAGATAAATGCATGACAACTGTGGATGCATAATATCGTAAGAAATTAGTAGAGCGGATAAATAAATTATTTCGTGGTTTGTCGAATCTCAATTAATCAAATAAAACTAAATGATTGAGTGATTTGTTGCTCATTGCGTGTTATACTAAGTTTATCACGTGCACTTCGCTGGCCAGAAAGATTATACTGTTGATTGCCCGTAGTTCCAAACTCCAAATCCATGTCATCGAACTTCAGTGAGAACCCCATACACAACTATCGATACATAATCGAGTTACTTTACAAGCAATTAAGCGCATATATCTTGAGCTTTCATACGACAACATTCCAGTTTAGACAACCTTACCGGTCTTATGTTGTGTTATTCCAATATCTATATCATTCGCACTGACATTATCAAAATTAATGACTTTTATGATTGCTCCAGTTCACTGTTGGCTATATCTATCAATTAAATTAGTTCTGCTCGGTGATCCCAACAGGACACTGCCAGAACACAGGGGAGTTCTCACTTTAAGGAATATGATAATGGCATAAGAACTGATTGGACTATTCCAGTTGTGATAAAGATGATTCAGGTACACTGGTGCTTAATGATGCGTCTTGAATTGATCAAAATGACAGGATGAGGTTTTTCGTACCATGATCGGACATAAGTGCGGATCTCTTTGTCACCCGTATTAATCCAATAATCTATTTATGACCAAACTTTGAGTTTGCTTTTGGGGCAAAAGCTGCTCGAATTGGAGGATTTTCTTCAGATAACTTTGCCTAGCAAGAACTTAATGCCTCATAAATCGTTTTAAATGAACATCATATAGGCCATTAAGCTCAATTGCCAGCTGTAGACAATATTTCGATCACAAACAAATAAAATCAAAAGCCGACATGAGTTGTCGAGAAAAGTTTATAAGTTTCATTCTTCGCGCTATGGACCTCTTACAAGATTTATTAAGATCGTTCCCAAACGCCGAGAAATCTTTGAATCATGACAGTCAGAGAATCGATACAAGGCTTGCGTTGCATCGATCCTCTGACTGTTTCACTGAGGTACTAAAATAAATGGAGCCATTGCACTTGCACTGTTAGGTTCTTCCTCCAAATACACATTCGCACTCTGATATTTTAGTGATTTCACTTCATAATGTTAGAGATATTATAAGATGAAGATCAGCAGCTTGTTAACGATTGATGGCAGGAAGTATGCGAATCGCAATCTTGTACATTGTGACTCTTGTCCGAGCTGAAAGCCTTAGTGATGGCTACTTCCGTGTAGTTAAGTAATTATATATAGACAGTTCGGACGCCACATGTACCAAGTCCGAAACAGCAGCAATCTTTAGCTACAAGGGACTACAAATTGTTAATACTTCCTAAGCAATTAGGAGTAATGGATCATTTATGTTCACACCAAATATAATATATATATATATATATATATATATATATATACATATATATATATATATATATATATATATATATATATATATATATATATATATATATATATATATATATATATATATATATATCAAATAACCTCACACTGCGGTTTGTTTGCATTCAATATCTGTGAGTTTCGTGTAGATTTGAAAGGATATCGCCAGTGATGACACGTCCGATCGCTGAAATGGCAGGTATGATTTCCGAGTGAAATACACCGGGTCTAAATGGTCATCACAATTGGATTCAATTGTCTATGGCAATATTATGTATGCATCGTCATCATGAAATCATCTGATGCCATTATGCTTTGATGTGATCCATCTTTTGTAAGCCTTCAGTTAGACTTTGCTGCGTGAGATAAGGCTAATCCTCCGATGAGATATGTGATCGGAGCAGCTTAACATGACGAACAATGTGCATTTGTTACATTCTGTTCTGCATAGATGCCAAATGAGAGTTGGTGATTTTACACACTAGTACATATAGGTTGTGATTGAAATGCACTAGAAGTCTGTCCAACAGGCTCCAATAACATCACTTGTGATGTCATTTAAAGCAGAGTATAGAGTTATTCCATCAATATAGTAGAGATGCTGTGGTGTGAGGTGAGTCGGTACATTTCCGCCATGTCGTGTTTCGTGTGCATATTTCTTTTTAGCCACAGGAAGATGAATTGTTCAGCGGGTCTGAAAATCAGGTCCGTTGCCGACATATTTTACAAGAATCTGCTTAAGCGATGAACATAATGACCTGTATAGAACATCTATAAATGTTTCCTTGTAATGGAGAATGCATACATGCGCACAGACAGAAAATGCCATATCGTCGGAGCAGCGTACAGCCCTTTGTAACAACCGCATTTACGCTAACCTGAGCTCGACCGATCGCGCTATAATTTATTCACGAAAACTATTGTGCAATGGCGACCACGTTATTTTAGTCACTGTTGTATTTCCAATTAAGGCTGCTGGATCGCCTAATTGACGACTTGAACAAGGTGCTTGCATTGCTTTGTTGCATTACAGATTGTAAGGAAACATGTTGATGGTCACTAGCATCCGTCCACTGTCCTTAGGCTGGTCATCCCAATCTAGGCGGTCATATATACATCAGATCTTATGCTGCCAATGGCACACTATATGATGAGCAAATAACCATTAATAGTGATCTTAAACGAGCTCTAACTACAGTATAGATATCCCTGATGAACATCACTGATATTGACAACCGATCCGCAGGCTGCTCTTCCGCGTATGATTCTTAGATATAAAAATCACGTGCTAGGATAGATGTTGGTGACTGGATCAAGCATTTTGATCCTTTAAGAGGAATTGTCAAATTAATAGATCAGACGAACTACTAACGAAAACTAAATACCGTAGGTTTTCTTAAATTAGGTTAACGTAATTCGCACATACTATGGAGAAATTATAAGCGTGACGCTTAGACAAACATTTGACGTTTGGTAGAGCATACTTTATGTATCTTGTGAGCTTGCTCCGAATATATCTTTTCGGCAACTTTATATCTCTACATATTGGTTATGCATAAATTGGTGTATTCACATTCAAGGGCGCTTCTCAAACGAAATATTAAGCATTCAATAGCTATAGGTGACCTTTGTTGGATTGCATTAGACGCACGTATAAGTCCAGATTCAATTATGTTCCGCTGTACATGTGTTCGCGGTATTATATCTCGCTCATAGTCATCGACCTGAAGTAGTGAATGGAATTTAATCCCGTTTTTTCGTGTGTTTTATGCAGGGTTAGAGTACACGTAGAGTTGTCAATTTCATATAGGTTTCGCGATCTCCCTCGCTCCCTGTCTTACCCTCACCTCGCTGTCTTGCTCCCCTATCTCTTCCTCTCTCAATTTCTCTCTCCATTTATATCGCGTATCTTTCGGTATACTTTATATATATAATGCACCTATATATCAACAGTCGTTTATATTCTATGATATATTTCTCTTTGAAATTCTATGGTTCGATTATCATAATTTGTTTTAAAAGGCAGCATACCACATGCATTGGAATGTATTCAGAGGGAAATTGTATTCATCTTAATTTAGCAAATAGCGCGATTCTGCCATTTATCATTCTCAGTGCATCAGCGGCTACTTGGTATCCAATAGTAAACTAGTCCTATAAGCTGGTGTAATCGAGGATACACTATGACTAGTTGAATGTATCATCCGTTTCGTTTAGTGCCATATTCGCATTTTCGTTAGACATATTCCCTAAATAACGATAGGAATTATTGCAATCGCCAAACTGGCAGTGCAATAGGCATTCCAGTGGCTCAAAGCATATTGTATTTGCATGTTAGAATCACGTCCCCTGAAAGTTCACCAGCTTAGGCGTCGCTGGTTGGATATAATACTATTGAAGTTCAAATAATACTATTGAATATCCTAAGAGCTAGGGCATTTATGGTTAGAGGCACCGAGTGAATATATTGTGTTAAGATCCTATTGATCCCGTTCATCATGCGTACTTACTGTTGTTCACGGCTGTTATAAATGTCATTGTTTATACTTGGAAAGGAAATCTTCGAGATGATTACCAACGCAGCTGTTTCGTATATCCCGTGCTTAACGTATAATCGAGAAAACAAACTAAATTTTTTAATTTGTTGCTTTTTAATAATAAATATGATTCTATTGTCTTTAGATAGGCATAAGTTTTGTCCATTTTGGCATTTGATAAAAAGCTTTCTGCCTCACCCATCGGGCTAATAAATGCCATGTGACGGTAGCCCGACCAAACCCAATGATTGTCAATAATGAAATGTTAAATCCACAGTCAATTGATGTCAAACATGTTCTGATCCTTACAAAATCATTCTTTATGGCTTGATGAAGTTGGGAAACTGCTTTAAATTGCGTTAACGATAGTCATTTACAGGTGCTAGTGTGAATGCCACTTTTAATAATTCACCATCATTGAAAAAATCTATGATTATGGAGGGCTGGAAAATACACTAGATTGACAGCGATCTTTGGCGAATCATTTTGAACTCGATGACCATTGATTTATCACGTATACAGACAGCGTATCAATATATCCGCTTAAATGTTTTAGTGCTCATGTAGTAGATTTGCATGACTATGTAGAGCTTGACAAACCTTATCTGATCCATATAGATGAGCGAGGCAAGCACTACCACACTATCTATCCGGATTCATAACTGACTCTGCATTAAGCTATTTATCAATGAATCAATCCTGGCATGAAATATCGCGAGGCGTTTGTCAAGCAGTAGACGCTGATCGAAAAATGAATATGGTCATTTGTGTGACGAAACAAGAGCATTAGGGTCGCAGTCACTTTTCGGCAGGGGTTTGATTATTGAAATGTAGTTATCATAATACTACTCCCTAATTGAACTAATGTATCGACGAAAGCCAAATGTCATCTTTGCTATATGCTAGTTGATGCTTACTGCATAGCGGAGATGAATGATGCTCTGTGATCTTTAAATCATTTCATCCGTCATCAGTTCAAGTGGTATGTATTCATCCTCGTCGTATCTACATCACCAAGGAGAAGAGCTATTCGTGTTACTATTTCATATATGTCAAGCTATACCTTAAGCAACGGGATATTATGATTGGCATCGTAATATGTATTATGTTTCTACATGTACAAGTCTGTACATGGACATATCTAGATTAGTTTGTCATAGCATCAAAATAGCAACAGCCGGAAGACCGTCGGTCACTACAAATTACTCCCAACGGCTCGAGATGGTCCCTGATAGATTTTACATCTTACAACAATCAGATTTATATGAGCAGCAGTTAGATTGGTCCGAACCATTCAATGATAAGGTCTTGTTTGTCTCGCAATAACTGGTATGGTCGATCTTTATATAGCAGTTACTTGACATACTGTAAGTATTACGGAAAAAACTGGTGCGAAGAGGGTTGACGGGAATGAATATGCGCGATATACTTTGAGCCTAATGTCTACTATAGTGGCGAGCGCTTGCAATCTAGTTATCATAGTCAAGTAGGTTTTAGTGAGGTGTACAGGTTTATATAAGTCGACAACTTGCCTGTCGGTCTATTTAACTCGGCAGACCAAGTGAATCAATGACAAAGCAATCTCAAATTGTTGGTTGATTTAACTGATTTAATAACTATGCTCTAATAATTTTCTCTGGCAAATGCGCGGATCCTCATATTTGGCTATGGGCTCTTTGATATTGGCGCGCTCAAAGGAAAAATTACCCGCCGGGCC
Source organism: Urechis unicinctus (assembly GCA_034190875.2). Lineage (NCBI taxonomy): Eukaryota > Metazoa > Annelida > Polychaeta > Xenopneusta > Urechidae > Urechis > Urechis unicinctus. Next base: position 16,488,881 of record CM067352.1, on the reverse strand, counting down.
AAGCAGTTATGTCTTTAACATTTGATAATGCAATCCTATCATAGATCCAATGTTTTGTTATCATACAGATGCGATATTACGCGTAAATGACTGTAAAGCAAGTATTGTTAAAAAACTAGTTGATCGATTCACTACTTGCTTGGAATTGTTATAAATTGTAAGTAGGTGGGGTTTGTATTACCTACATCTATTTATATACTCTACCACGCTACAATCTGTGAAAGTGCAAAAAATGATCATATGTCTATCGTCCTAGATTATATTTTTATCCTTAAACAATAATAATCACTGTGCTCCGAAGATTCATAAACAAATTCGATACAGTCTCACAACATGCCCACATATTTACACATCAGCACCCACAAGCTCACGTTTTGTTGCGTCGGTATTTGTGATGTCCATATCAAATGTCGTGTCTCGATATAACGTCCACAATAGCCCAATCTGTGCTGTAGCATATAAACGACTCATTACTCCGCTGTCGTAATCAATATCCTTGCGTAGACAAGTCGCTAAACATATGCCTGTCATCTTATAATTGGGTCATAAATTGTTGTATGCACTAAAATGGATGCAAATTGTAGCGGCTAAAAAACATGGAATAATTGTATTCGTGGGTTTGTCCATTAATATAACGCAGGATATTGCATATACAAACTGTTATTTATCGGCTACATGTACGTACAAATAATCCTCAAATGAGCGCCTATGTAATCATTTATACTGACCGCCAATAATATGTGGGAAACCGATCCTCCTTGAAGTACCTGCAAATTGTTTTCCCATCAATACACATTCAATATTCAATCACAAGCTTTTGATGAAGAAAACGTCAATCAATTTTATGTCAGCCAGGCTAGGACAAGACGGAACTGCATGTTTTGTAATATCCGCATTTAAGTCATGTCCACAATAACTGATTGTTTTTTCCATGAGAGCAGACAACATGGAAGTTACAGACGGCGTCTCGCCGGACAAACCAACGCTTCTTTAGGCCGTATAATCAAATACGCAATATGATGGCATCATTCAATTTATGCAAACAACAGGTGTCATCAATATGTGATATTAGTGGCATCATGCTTTTTCATATGCCCGGTTACATTTAACGAACAACTGCATTCAACATTTAATATAGACTTAGTTATGGGCACTGTGACCGATCCACGTTCCCCAGCACCAACTGCCCCTGCACTATATACATGATTTCGCATTGATAACGATTTATGGTCCATCATTAGGGAGAAGAAGATATTATTGCTTGCACAATTCATTACATGCTCGTCATCACTTTCTGCTAAAACTTTATCCGATATATCAAGATTATTGTGAAATGTAACCCTGGTATCATGCAAAGCGGTATAACTATGCTCAGGTATATATATCCATTGACCACATTATCTTCCACACTTAAATGCTCAGTTATATTACCATTGACACCGTTTTCTTCCGTATTTAAATGTTCAATTTTACAATTATCGGCACAGCTATCTTCTATACTTAAATGTTCAGGTTCTTGATCATCGACACCGCTACCTTCCCTATTTACATGCTCAGGATGACAACCATTGACACCACTATCTTCCATTCGTTTATGCTCCGATATAAAACCATCGGCACCGCTACCTTCCCTATTTACATGCTCATGTTGATAACCATTGACACCGCTATCGTCCCTACGTATATGCTCTGATATATAACCATATTTGTCTCCTTCAGCCACGATTCACTTAGTCTTATTACTGTGCAATTATAACATAGGGCACTTATGTAGGCATCGAATTGAACAGTACACTAAATAATTTGTTCTATGCGTAATATTTCAAATCTTCTGATATGTTGTTTTGAACTAGACACTAGACAGATTTCAATGCTAGAATCAGTATCCTTTTATTAACATTAGTCGTTGAATTCATCACAACATGTGCATTTCTGTTTTAATTGTTTTCGCTCCTTACGAGTGTATGACATTTACAGAATTCATCATCACCGCAACGAACGGAAGAGTTTGTACCTCATTGTCTATTGTATGACACCTTACAATGTTTGCAATATTCTTTTAGCCACAAGTTCATCAATATTTTACCCGGAAGTCTGGACGCCATCATTTATTGTGTCAACTCTTGCCGCTTGGTCATCTGCCTGTGTCTGTTTTTTTAAATGTCATAGTTTCGTCCCATCAAAAAGTATTTGCTAAACTCCGCACGAATGGCATGGCGTGACTTCTCTGTTATATCCATGGAGCCGCTTCTGTGTGCCCGATTAATTTATGCCGCTTAACTTCCAAAAGCATCATCAAAAGGATGTTAAAATTTTTCTCTCGTTGCTCCAAGGATTCGTTGGTGTGTCGCCTGCTCTGGTTTTCATGGAGATAGCGCTGGTATTTACTTTGATTTTAGAGTAATCCCTCTTAATGCAATTGATTCGTCATATCAGATATCATTTCACTAGATCGGCCTGAGAAAATATTTTCGATCCCTGGTTTCTATTAATCAAGCATTGATGGTGTGATGGGGCCATGTTGCAGGGATGGTGACAAGTGTACTCATATTGCACGTGAACGCTGAGAGTGACCTGCCTAAAGTAGAGATGACCACTGATAGATCAACTTGCTTCGCTAAAAGAATGAATGGTAGCACAATGAACAACATTAACGCCAGCTATTCTAAGAGATTGTTTAGCAAGCGCCTGTAAAAATAGTACTACGAATATACCATGTCATACCGTTACAGTTACTGGGTCTTTGTTGTGCCGCGTCACTGAGATTGAATGTGTTGATATATTATTTCGTTAATACAAGCAGAGATTCTCAATCCAGGACATTCTTAAAATAACTCCTGTATTCGGCAAATGTAAAATGGTCACATTTTGATAGTATGCAGTGTGACGAATAACCTTAGCACTATTTGGTCATGATTACCTGCCAATGTTAAGCTAAAACCTATAATTTTGATAATTATCGCTGAAAGGTTTCGCACGAACTCAAATATAACTTTAAATTTCTTTTGCAATACTTTCAATCAAAGTTTCACGCAACGAACAATTAAACAGAAAAACATGAGATCCCATTTTGGGTGCATTTCAAAGATTGAAGCATATGCACGCGTAGATTCACACATCAAACATACTTGGATCATATTCTGATGCAAACTGGATTTTTATCGGGAATGGCAATGTTGACGTTAAAGATAATATTGATGATGATGTTGTTAAAAGTTAAATTGGTGACGATAACTACAAATTTAAGGGCACTGACGATGACGATGAGGACGATGCTTTTGATGATGATGCTAACGACTACGGTAATGATAATGGCAAAAATGATGGAACTGATGACTGTAATGATGATGATGATGATGACGATGGTGGTGGTGATGGTGATGATGATGATGATAATGATGATTATGATGATGATGAATATGATGATGATGATGATGATGATGATGATGATAATGATAATGATGATGATTATGATGAATATGAATATAAATATGAATATGAATATGAATATGATGATGATGATGATGATGATGATGATGATGATGATGATGATGATGATGATGATGATGATGATGATGAAATCATAAACTGAATGTGACAGAAGATCAGCTATATTTGCTTCATTCAGTTCGGTTTAGAGGCCCAAAGAGAGTAATTGACTTCCCACGCTGTTCTTGAGGTATGAATCAAATGCATTCGCTCCAGAATCATGATTGATGATGCGCCAGGCTTCGAGTTTGTATCTTCCCATGAAAAGTGGTCAGTTGTTGATGATATATCATAATGGTATGCTTCTACATTCAGACTATTGAAGTAATGGCATTTGCGCCGGATAACAAATGTAGAAAGAATGGCATACACATATTCTTTCACTACTTCAAAGTTAAAGGTTGGCAACATTCCACAGTCTCTGTTACTATGATTACCGTTCCGCCACGCACTTTTTGTCTTGTTTGTCAGTGCAAAATGTAAGTCTTTCATTTTATATGTATTTAAAATAATTCACAATTGCACAACATTCGCCATTATGCGTCTTAGCCAATATTTAAGTATACCACGATTCAGACAGTGACATAACTGTGAATTGCTTATTACTTTTTACAAAACAACCTAGGTTCGTAACCTATATAACGCTTTACATCTCTCCTTGTCAAACTATGCGCAAGTATTAGACTCTGCTCAGGATCCTTTCAAGTGGGAAAACAGTGATAAAACGTTTGATAGCGTGACGCATATTCATCATTGCTTGGGCAACTATTCACAATTTATCGCAGCATGTGCCAGTGCGCTGTGAATTCGTTCTGTTAGGGGCGCATTATTTCATAAATATATCAAGTGCTATCTCGATCCAAAATATCGTACAGCAGTAATATTATTTATTTATTTGAAGGTCTAGGGATGAGTGATTACTAAATACAACCCGCTGCGTCATTGAAATAATTTTCTCGCATTATCAGCATAGGGTAGGTAATGGTTTTGACACTTTTAGTCCCTTCAAGCAATGAATTTACCTCTCACTTTCGAGATTAAGTAGTTCTTTTGGCTATTGAGTTATTCAATCAGTACAAAGAATGAAATTTCTACATGTGAAACACATTCGTAAAAATAACCAAATAAATAATTGATACCAATGTGACTCTCAGTGGAGAAGAAATGTATGCATCCAAACATAAGATAGCATCATCATTCGAATTATAATGAATAGGTCATTGATATGATGGAGCTCGGTTTCAGGGCGTTGCACTAGTTTAGCTGATATCTTTGAAACATAAGCTGTGCTTTGCGAACTGCAAAGCCTTAACTGAACAATCACGATTCGAATCTCCTGAGGGTATTTAAGGAATTATTGACTTGTACTAGAATACGTAACTCCAAACGGCTCGGGATTCACGTATCAGAGCTTTCCTTGATCCTTTTTGACAGATGCAGACCATTGGCCAATTAACACATATCGTCCATATGCCATAAGCAATAATGCCACCCACAGCCTGATATCTAGTGAAGAGATTTATATCGCCTGTAAAGTGCGCTACGCCATTAATTATCAATGCTTTGCTTATCGGCAGGGTCAGTGAAAGATCAAATACAAGGATTTTCATCATTTCTCTTATATGTGTTTTCAAAATGGAGATTAATAATTCGTTAACCAACGGGGCCACATAATTCATTGCACAGGCCTGCTTAAGTGCTGAAAGTCCACCGATAAGGATTCACTCAGAAGAAAATACGACGCCCTCTACTCGATGCTATTTTGCCTGAGTTGGCCGCTAGGGGCAGGCTGCGTGACGTCATACCTGCTGCGCGGCCCCGAGGAGAATTTGACAGCGAGCAAGCGAACGAGGCGGGAAGCGATATGTTTGGTTTTAAGAATACACCGTATTTACATGAAGCCATGTCGTCTTCTGATGAAGTTTACGAGGCCGCATTACATAACATTGGGACAAATTATGTCCATGGCTATTTGTTTGAGCCAATACGGGTTGCACTTGAATCATCCAAGTCACACTTCGAAATGACACCAGGGGCTCCAACTCAAGTCAAGAGTATGCTTCGATGAAGAATTCACAAAAGATTTCGACGAATGGTGACTTATGCATACTCTTCCCAAGCTTTACTAAACTATGTTAACAGGTAAAAATTAATCGTTAGTATGAGTTACCCAAGAAATGTACTCATTCTGGTAGTTGAGGATAGCATGTGGACATACCTACTACAACAAATAGTACTTGGCTAGTAAATGTAGCTTTTTTGTTGTACCCTAAGCACATTTAATGTTTTGAACAGATGTTTAAAGTATTTTCCTCTTACATTCATTCATTGTACCGCAAATATAAAATTACAATGACTAGTTAATTATTTCTCTAACTTAGGTGTGGCTGTCATTACTGCATCCCAATAGACACAGCTAGAGTGTCCTGCACAAGTTTGGAGAAAGCGATGGCTATAACGGAGGAATGACCATGCATCACCATGCATCCCAGATTCCTGGCAAACTACCTGAACAAAAATGTGCTGCAAGCGTCCAAATTTGTATTTATTCAAATGGATGGAACTATTGGAGATGTGGTCTCGACAAATGGGTAAGTTCGCAACTATTGCTACCAAAATGGACAGTGTGAGGTTGAACAATCATATTTATTGCTGAGGACACATCAATCCCGCTGAGTAAAATATTCAGTGATTATATTAATAAACCACAATATATTTCACATAGCCAAGAATAAATAACCCCAGTAACATAAAATCCAGAATGAGAGCTTACAATAAAGTTACAAAGTGAGGAAATGGTTGTTTTTTAACTATACACCTTTTTTCAAAACCATAGACTAATATAACTAATTGACCCATTGCTTCAGATTATTCATCTATCTAGCCTATCACCAGTTTACATTCTGGATATGGCACAGACTAGGCAAAAGAAACAGCTGGTAGAGAATCTCTCCATGACACGGGCGGCAAATATACAAGTTATCTACATCGGATCTGGCCAGGTTGAATCGACGCCTGTGAGCTCCTACGAGAAGATCCTTTTCAGGTTTCTCGTACTGGGAAGCAGTAGATGTTGGGACATTCCTGTCCTCGGCAAGGACCTCGACAAGTCTGCAGCTTGGGTATTTCTGTCGGCGATCAAGCACCTCAGCAATGATGTTCATTGTATGAAGTTATTCATATTTTATGATAGTGATAATATAAATTTATTAAATAACATACCAAACTTGAATAGGGTAACAATGCTTGCGCATATGAAACTTATTTTGATTTCGGTTAATAAATGTCAAAATAACATTTGTGTTTCATTTTAGAATATGGCATATACACACCAAAAGAAATTGGTATATATATAATATATATATATATATATATATATATATATATATATATATATATAGATATATATATATATATAGATATCTATATAGAGAGAGATAGATATATATATATATATATATATATATATATAGATCTATAGTATATAGATAGATATCTATAGATCTCTCTAGATATCTCTATATCTATCTATCTCTATATATCTATCTCTATATATCTATATCTATATATCTCTATATATATATATATATATATATATATATATATATATATATATACTTGGGTCCACGAAAGGGATATACCAGTATGTCCACATAAAGTCATCGCACATTTTCCTTAAAAATAATTAAAAATATTTTGGTTTGACCATTCGAATATGATACTCTGATGTTAGTAACGTACAAAGATAATTTTTCACGGGTGATTTCTTTTGATTTTGAATATAATAGCGAAATAAAATTTTAACAACTAACCATTCGTTGACATAACTCTCAAACCCACATATCTTCCATACAACCACATATACTTTGACCTAAATTGCCGTAATAATGTTTAATCAAGTGTGTTAGATATGTTTATTTAAAAAAATTATAATGTTTGATTTCTTTTAAAAATTTCATTACCGAAAACTTTATTTTTCTCTTTATTCATCAATCTACAACATTTAATTAGATCGTGAAATGCTACCAATGGTGTATAATGATCACATCTACAACAAATATTATGTTTCTAATCCATGATGACTGAAAATGATTTAAAAATGTCCGTAATTCGCCAATATTCGAAAATGTATATGGGCACGAAAGGTTGGATTTATACTTATAACTTAGTGTCTTGACCTTTCGTGGACGACCTTTCGAGGACCAAAAGTATATACCAGTTATAAAAAGAGACAAATTTTTTTTATTCAGATAAAACTATTTCACTGTATCAATTAAAATATGCCGAATAAATAATTGATTATTAATGATAGCAAAAATATATTATAAATATTTGTCCACGAATGGTTGGAGTCCACGAATGGTTGTAATCAACACTATATATATATATATATATATATATATATATATATATATATATATATATATATATATATATATATATATATATATATATATATATATATATATATATATATATATATATATATATATATATATATATATATATATATATATATATATATATATATATATATGTAGCAGGTTGATAACATAATGCTAAGTTAGATTTTAAACTTGAGCACATGGTTCTACAAAGAACATTATTGCTGTCACTACGCGAATGTGCTACACATCCATACAACCCCAATTGAAATAAACACAAACGAAATTCTCAATATATTATTTCATTGGTATTACCTGTCCTACATCGTGGCATAGGGATAGTGGACACTCTTTGGTTCGAAGCATATGACCACATATGTGTTACGATTCTAGGCTTGATGTCTGCTCTAATGGGGAGAGCCTGCCAATGTCGTGTAGGAAATCCTTGCTGGAGACAATCAATTCCAACTCTTTGTTTGGCATTAATCCTATTTATAGTTCGTACATCCATATATCAATACAGATTACTTTGGTAAAGTAGTACCACAGGGGCAGGGATTTCACCATTTTGACCCATTTAATTACACTACCTCTGATATAAACTGGGTACATGATCATTTTAATCACTCGAAAGCATCTGTTAAATATTACCAATGCTATAGGCGTCTACGGCATAATAACTTTGCCTAACCGTTGTTTGGCCCGAGATAACACCCGTCGCGCGTTGACCTGCTGTATTCGTCAATGGGCACGTCAATCACTTCGATTCATTAAGCCGATCCATTCCGTAATTACAACTCGGCGATATGCAACGGCACGAACGACATTACAATCAATATGGCAAACACCGAAGATGAAGTGGTCATGCTTAAGTAAGCCTAAGAGCTGTGTACAGGAGAAACGCATTATATATTAAAGGCTGGTTTTATAGTTTTATGCAAAACAAACCAGTCTAGACAGTTGATATATATGATAGAGACGCACCTTCTAACCGACCGTTCTTAGTATGCATTACATTAACCGTTGTTTATCCATTTAAAATTGCTCTTTAATGAAGCATACATCATTGAGAAACGGCAAATTGCATTGAACCGACTTGGATCTAACTAAATACGAGCCGCCAAAATAGCATGTTTCCCTTCAAGTTCACCCACACAAATTTGGGCAGCTGGAATGTTTAATAGATGACATAGACGCAGATGACATGCTCACCCTACGATCACATCATTAATAGACAGCAACGGAAGCAGCAATCACACCTCCTCTGCAGCTTTTATCTCATTCAATCATAAAATTAGAAGCGTCAGTCGAAGTAATATCTGACACTTGCTCTAGGTTGACGCATGCCTCAGCGACATGATGCATTTTCCCTGTAGCCATAGCTTTATATGATTCAACCTACAAGCCGCTTGCATTGGAGGTCATGTGTCATCAATTACACATCACAACCTTTATGGTACAAAATAAGAGCTTCAAGTTGTGTTTACTGTGACGGAGTGACAATTGTTACCCACTTGTCATACCACTGTGACAAATACAAATAGTACAACTGTTTAATTTTAATGTAACAAATATCGCTAGATTGCTTGATCTTGTGTTAGGTTTGATCCTAAGCCATAATGTGGAATTAACCACAGATAAGTGCATTATGTACTGTCCAAGTGTTAAAGTCGAAACCAAGTAAACTAATAGAGCAGTTGCGAGCCACAAACGTACGTGTATTAACTGGTTTTGGATCCAGAGAAGTTCAATTTGCACTAACATCAAGCACGCTCCATGTTAGAGGCATGTTTTAAGTAAGCGAAAAACATCGTTACAGCCAACGTGATTGTCCGAGGTAGTTTAACATTTTATTCAATACCCAGTACTAATTTATAACGATAATATATTCTTTTCTGATTGGCACAGTAGTAAATAAAATTAAAACAACTTCTTTAGTTTGGGACGTCGTTTGGTGACTGTGCCTGACCTTCTAGCAAATGCCATAAAGTAAAGATATATTTGGTGATAACTATTTCATCCTCATTACAGAAACCATAATGGGTTTTTAAAAAAAGCCATACATTACATACAACATCGAACCCGGCTAGCGTTTTCATAATTTATGGATCTACATAGCTATCAACCGAGTCCAAGTCTGTTAAAGGAGCCGTTCTGTCTTCTTGCACAGCTGTTACTGGCTCTTATTTTGGTGACTTGTGCTAGATGACCCGATGCTCATGTCAGGAGCGGGCGGTGATGCGTAGAATGTACTATGAGTGACAAACGTTACAACATTAACTGCTGTGATGAACGCATTATTTTGCGAAGCAACCTTCTTGCAATCTTAATCATAACTAAGTTGAAGAAGAACAACCCTTGAAGGGAGTTGGGCTGCTCGCCATAACCGATAAACAGTATTGATATAACTTTATGCAAGCCGAGAAAATCTTACACGACCTCAGTTGAACAGTGACTAAGTTTTTGTTTACCGAAGTGAAGCGATAATACAGACCAGAGAACTAGACGGCAATCAACAAATAGCTGTTCTGTGCTAAACATCACATCTGGTAGGGACGAGTGGTTGGGAATTGGTTCGTTTGTTTGTGCGTATGTGTCCGCATACCAATTGTAGAAATCAGACAAAAGAATTTTTATGGAATTTATGGGCAATACAATTTCGTCCGCTAACTTGCTTCCATGACATCTGCTGCTGCGATAGAAAAAATTATTAGGCCAATTGATAATTTTGTTTAAATTGCTACACTCTTCGGCTTATCCTCAATGGTTTAGTGTGAAACTGGCGAAAAACATACGTGTTTCTGTAACAATAACTTTTCAATCAATTTTAATCATGCTAATCTGGACAATTTAGAGTCTTTGAACTCACACATGAGGAGGAATATGGCATAACTACGGTCACAACGTCAAATGTATTCTTTAATGTTAAAAGCGTTTCGTGCGCATCTAATGGAAGGTCCAGATATTGTAACTTGAGAGCTTGAGCTATCATAAATAACATTGCCCATAACCCATCAATTTGATTGCAGTTTATTCTTGACTTGTTAAGGCACGCGCTACATGAATGTGATGTACATTTCCATTAAGACATTGCTCGTAGCTATCCCCAATAAATGAGGGTACCGTCATCGGTGGCATATATTCAGCTTCAAAGACCGTAGTTAATCAAATATATGTGCCGCTGTCATACATAGACAGACGGTTGATAATATTTAAGTTTTTAGTTTTCGAGCCAATGCTTTCTGTGCATGTTGCAACTCATTATTCAAATAACCAGATTAAGCCACCTATTCCGAAACGACTATATTGCCTTGCCACATCGTTGTATATTCTGACACTAACCATCGAGTCAAATCTACCGGTATATATTGCTTTTTGCCATGTACATTTCACCAAATATCAGCATATTGCCAATCATTAAAGTCCAACAGAGATTATGTGTCATCAGAAACTCTATCTCCCCATTGACATTTACCCCGAAATACCCAATGAGAATGCAATTCCGACGCAATGACAGCGTAGATTCAATTGCCAATTATATTTTACTACCAATACGATGACTTTATTTCTATGGATGCAATGGCCCAAAGACATAAATGATAAAGTGTAAATATGAAATATCAAAATTAAAGCAAAATGTTATATTGTGATCGCTTGTTCTGTTCAGTTGTGCCAATAACAGCAGATTGTGTGATCACCGACTTTTTCCTCCCTTAATCATCATGCACTGCATGTTTACAAACAAAATGTTTCGCTTGATATACTTATATACGCTCGATGATTAGTATTGCCTTGGTCAACAGCTAGCTTCGATGAAGCCTATGTGTGAGATAAGCATGGTTGCGGCTTAAAATCATATAAAATTCCTATGCTATAATGACGTCTGCCGTTATGCAAGCGCACCAGGGAGTATTTGCAGAATCATGGATCATTAGCGCAGTTGTATTGACAATTTCGCCAACTATTATTTATTGCATGGCAATTTATCAGCTGAATCCTACACTATAAAGTCATGAGTGATTTCTGCTCGCAGTGATGTGTTAAATAATAAGGTGTTAAGTTCATAAGGTGATCTTATTATACCAAGTTGTATGTAATGAATGCCAGGGGCGTAGCCAATGTTATCAACGATGAATATAGGTTGATCTATCCATTCATCTTTCATGTTTCAATGAATTCTATTGCTGGACAGCTTCATAAACATTTTAATATAAGAAGCTAACAAGTCAATAGTCATTTTATCATTCGTCGTAGCGCTACACAGACTGCATGAGTTTCAATATCAGAACAAGCAGCCAGAGCTATGATATGATAACAATAGACTGCAACATTACATTCGAGCTTTAATTCTTTGACTGTGTAATCCATTCCTCCGCGCCAGATTGAAGATATACAGCTGCGTACATGTAGCTAGATCATGTAGCACCCGATATAATATTCAACAATAAAGGCAACGGAGAGTATCCTTAGAAAGGTGTTTTGTTCTTTGAGGGCAAATCAAAGTTGTTCCCATTCTGCGCGATCTCTGTTCTGATCAAAGGAGGCTAGCATGTGATAACTTGATTGAGTTGAAATAATAAATTTACTGTATGGTGACATATTGATAGACACACCAGAGAAACACGAGTATCAAGCGACATCTGCACGATGGAGACAACGAGATGTAGGTTCGAACGAGATTGGTGTTTTGCGTTTATATTAATCCATATCAAGGCCTTCGGTACAATCCATGAACTGAAATACGCTATGTAATCAGTAGGTGTATATTAGGGTCATAGGTTAGTCAAGTTATGGGAATTGCAATTTCGCCGTAGACCTTTGCGTCCTTGACACTTGGTACCAGATCAGATCGTATATTAGAGAACTGGCATTACAAAGTAGTCTCTACAACAATCAGTTCTGCAGAACGCCACTTTAGGTCAGTAGATTAACTCGCGCAGGTTATCATGTGTAACTGACAAAACCCTAGGATGACATTGATTTTGTATTATCAAGGACATTTCTCATGGTGCTTCAGAACGGAGACAGTTCAAGCTGGGTTTGCACTTGGTACACACACACATACACACACACACACACACACACACACACACACACACACACACACACACACACACACACACACACACACACACACACACACACACACACAAACACACAAACACTCTCACACCACACAAACACACATACACACACAAACACGCACACCCACCAAACATACATACATACATACATACATACATATACGTACACATATACACACAAACACACACACACATCCACACACAAGTGAATCTATATACAAATATCAATATATATATATAATGTTCATATAGATATGAATATATAGTATTTATATATATATATATTTCGATATATATATATAAACAGACACACACACATATATCGGTCTATATATACAAATATATATATATATATATGTTGATATATTAATATAAATATATATAAATATATATATACATATATATGTTTATATATATGTATATATGTATATTTATTTATATATTAATATATGTATATCTATACAAATACAAATATATATAAATATATATATATACATATATATGTTTTATATATATGTATATATGTATATTTATATATATATATATTAATATATGTATATCTATACATATACAATTATAGATGTATATATATATATATATGTAAATATATATGTATTTATAATTATATATATTTACATTTAAACTAATGTATATATAATTATATGTGTGTATATAATTATACATATGCAAACGGATATATATATATATATATGTATATATATATATGTGTGTGTATGTGTTTGTGTTTGTGTGTATGTGTGTGTGTGTGTGTGAGTTTGTGTGTGTATAGGCACGATGAGCATGGGTAAAGACTTTTGCAGAACGCTGGTTTGAGCTTAAATTAGTGAGCAAGAAAGGCCGCAAAGATGTATTAAACAGTGTGTTGGTACAATTGCGACAAGGCTGTTGTTAATAATAAGAGCAACATTATAGTCCCAATATTAATGGCAACCCATTTCAAGCAGATGGGACATTAACAGAAAGAACCATAGCGTGTCCTGACTAACATTCGGGCAATAACATCTGAGGCATTTATGTTCGGCTTGCTTATGATATAATTCACAGAAAAATGATATATCTTAACTTTGCCCTATCATAAATTTTAGCAACTAGTATTTAGCCCTTTAACCTCGAGAAGACCATACATGCGCAATCTTGACTCACAAAGAACAATTTACATATCTATGCATAACTTAGCTGATATGTAATTGTGACGATTAACTCTTAAAAGCGCGATGGCAAATTCATGTAGAGCTTAACAGGTTTCCCTCATTCTAGCAACACGCATTGATACACCATGGCTTTGCGAAACACTCATAAAAAGTTGCACGACTATCTTGTACACATCTGTCGTACGCTTCTCAATGGTGTCGCCAGCAGCGTGAATGCCGGGTAATTTCCCTTTACAATATCTATTACTACAACAGTCAGACACTGATAAAATTTCCTTTGAAATTAATGAGCTCTACAGTTTATATTATTTTGAAACTGCTGTGTAAACTGAATAGCAGAAAATAGATAAAATTAATAGACCACGGTAATTGGGCCACGCTGCCCGCAGGTTGACAGTTGTACTTACATTATATTTTAGTCATCAAATCTGACTTATAGTGATCCGTGGAAGCGAAGGTGTAGATGACCTCGTATCTCTCTACCTGCTATGCCGGTGCTTGCAGATATTAGGTTTTCATTGCGATGCGTCGCTGGGACTGGTTGGGTGGGTTTATTATCTCTTTAAAACCAACACTGACTATCAATCCTTTACTATAACATTTGAAAGGGGCTTCTATTGTACAGATTAATGATTTACATCTGCATATATCAGCAAAAATGGCTGTATTCCGATGGTATGCATAATGACATGCGTCCTAGCAGCATTTGGTCATAATCAAATGTCAAAGTAAATATGATACCAGTTATAAGCTCCACGACTTATGCGCATTTAAGTATTCGCTGATGCTCATTTCAGTTTGCCAATTCACGCTCCCCATATTGCCTGGAAATGAGAAAACGGGTCGGGGGAGGTAGGAGGACTCACGTAAAAAAAATTGCAATAGCCTGTGTCTTACAGATGAATCTCTATGTTCAAACGTTCAATGATGGTTCTAGGATTACTAAGTACGCGCCAGAAATTCTAATTTCCATTGAATTGCACTGTACGATTGGTGCATATTGACACCAAATATACCAACCACAAACCAGTCTAAATGGCAGCTTTAACAAATATGTACTTGGCAGTTAATATTAGGATCTTATGTTCGTTTGCGTCGAATATGACATCGAGTATGAAAAGAAGAAGAAGAAGAAGAAGAAGAAGAAGAAGAAGAAGAAGAAGAAGAAGAAGAAGAAGAAGAAGAAGAAGAAGAAGAAGAAGAAGAAGAAGAAGAAGACGATGATGATGACGACGATGATAATGATGATGATGATGATGATGATGATGATGATGATGATGACGACGACGATGATGATGATGATGACGATGATGATGATGATAATGATGGCGATGATGATGTGATGATGGAATACGTAAAAGGAGAACACCTTGAAAGATGACAAAAGATCGATATGTCGGACAGAAACAAGCAACAAAGGGAAAATCATTGGGAGAAAAGTGTTGGTGAGTGAGCATTATGATGAGTCACATTGGTGGGACAGTGCAGACGATGCTGATCTTCAATGCTATTCGGTTTTTTTAAATGACAAAGATAGAAACCCTTTTCGTAAGGTGTAAAAGATTAAACATATCATTCACCTTGGTCAGACTGTCAATACGGTGTGTTAACGGATCACTTATGTTCGCACCCAATTATATGTATGAATAAACCTCATACTGCGGTCTGTTTGAATACAATCTCTGCGACAATTTCTCTTAGATTTGCATGGATGTCACCCAGTGATGACACTTCCGGTCGTCGAAATCACAGCAATAACTTCCAATTAGAAAACACCGGGTCTAAATGGCCATAAAGATTGGATTCTGTTCCGAATTATCCTTGTCTATAGCGATATTAGGTACGCATCGTTATCATGAAATCATCGGATGCCACAACGCTTTAGCGTGATCCATATTTTTAAGCCTTTCGATAGACTTGACTGCTTGAGATAAGACTAATCCTCCAATGACATTTGTGATCGACCTTGAATGTAATGTCCCTTAATTCCAAATTGACGGGCTGTATATATCATAAGATTAACATGAGGAACAATGAATTTATATATATACAGCAATATATATATAGATATATAATATATAGAGATAGATATATAGAGATATATATATATATATAGATATAGATAGAGAGAGGGGATATATATATATATTTTTAGATATATATGTATATATATACATATATATATATGTATATCAATATATATATATGTATATATATCAATAAATATATATATACATATATATATATATTTATATGCATAGATAAATATATATATATATTTAAATATGCATTTATACATATCTATACATATATATGTATATTTATATATAAATATTTATATATATTTATATATATATATATATTTATATATATATTTATATATATAAATATATTTATATATGTATATATATAAATATATATATATAGATATTTATTTAGATATATATATTTTTGTGGATATATATATATATAAATATATAGATACATATATATACATGTTTGTATATAACATTAGATCTCCTGATGTCAATGGCACTCTATGTAATGAGCAAATAACAAGTAACAGTGATCTTACTACAGTATAGATATCCATAACGAACATCACTGATGCTGACAACCGGTTCGCAGGTTGCTCTTCCACGCCTATCTCTAAGTTTCTTAAATATAATCGTTACGTGTTTTGGTAGTTGTTGGTGACTGGATCAAGCATTTCCATCCTTTAAGAAGAATATTCAAATGAGCGGCTCCGAGAAGAGCTGCGATAACTAAATACCGTGGGTTTTCTTGAACTCTGCTAATATAATCGGTTAATGCTGTGGAGAAGTTATAAGTGTGACGCTTGGACAAACATTTTATGCCTCGAAGAGCATTTGGTGTATTCATATTTGATGGCGCTACTTAAACGAAATAAGCTTTCAATTGCTATAAGTGACCTGTATTATATTGCATTAAGCGTACGAATAAGTCGAGATTCAATCATGTTCTGTTGTACATGTGTTCGCTCTTTTATATTTTGCTTATAGTCATTAGCCTGAAGTAGTAAACGTAATGAAATCCACTTTTGTCGTGTGTTTTATGCAGGGTTAGAGCACAGTTAGAATTGTCAATTTCAGGTAAGTTTCGCGATGTCACGATCTCCCTCTTTCAATGTCTTATGTTCAACACGCTGTGTCGGACCCGCTCTCTCTTCCTCTCTCAGTTTTTCTCTATATGGATCTTTTTTTACCTATCTGTGTATTTTAGGTATATTATGCACCTATTCATCAACAACCGTTCTTATTATTACATATATTTGCTTCATTTCTCTTTGAAATGCGATGGTTCGATTGTCATAGTTTATCGCAAGAGGCAGTTTGATATGTATTTTTTTTAAATTTAGCACATTGCGCGTGTCGGTCATTAATCTTGCTCAGTGTATCAGCGGCTACTTTGTATCCAATTGTAAACAAGTCCCATAAGCTGGTGTAAAAGAGCATACTTTATTCGGTTGTCACTCACACTAGTTGGACGTGTCATCCTTATTGTTTAGTGCTATATTCGCATTGTCTTTGAAAATATTGTCTAAATAATGATAGGTATCATTGCAATCACTAAACTTGCAGTACGTTAGGCATTCCAGTGGCTCCAAGCATATTGTATGAACATGTTAGAATCACGTCACCAACAGCTCAAGCGTCGATGGTTGGATGTAATGCTATTGACACCAGAATATTATTCTTGCCTATGAATTTGTACGAAATCAAATAAGTATCATCAAAACGTCATTTCGAATAAAGCGCGGGTTCTTATATCCTGTGCACTAGAGGTATATATGGTTAGAGGCACCGTGTGAATTGGCGGTGATAATATCCAATTAATCCCGCTGGTCCTGTGTACATACCTTCGTTCACGACTGTAATGAAGGTAAATGTTAATACATAGAAAAGTATTCTGCTGGATGATTACCAACGCACTTATTTTGTATCTCCCCCGACGTATTATCGAGAAAATAGGCTATAACTTTTTACTTTTTCCTTTTTGATAATAAATGTGATTCTTCTGTACTTAGATTAGCATGAGTTTTAGACAGCTGTCATTTGATATAAAGCTTACCGACTAACCCATTGGGTTAATAAATGCCATGTGACAGTGGTCCGACCAAACCAAATGATTGTCAATTATAAAATGTTATATCCACGGTAAATGAATGTCATTGAATAACTGAACACGACAGCCAAACATCTTTGGACCCTTCCATAAAATGGCTTAAAGAAGTTTGAATTATGTTATTGATAGTCATATACAGGTGGTAGTGTGACTGCCAGGTTGAATAATTCACCAGCATTAAAGAATCTTTGATTATGGAGGGCTGGCAAACGCACTAGATTGACAAAGAACATTTGCGAATTGCTCTGAACTCGATGAACATTGATTTATCACCTTATACAGTCAGTGTATAAATATATCTGCAGTACATTTTCATGACTTTATAGATTTAGAAAAACCTTATCTGATCAGTTTAATCATGCGAGGCCAGCATTATCAGATTATCATTCGGAGAGCTATCCAACTTCATAACTGACAATGCAATACGCTATATGAATCATTCCTGGCATGAAATATCTTGACATTTGTCAAGCATTAGACGCTGATCGAAAATAATTATGGTTATTTGTGTGACGAAATCCTAATATTTGGCTAAGGGCCTTTTGATATTAGCGCGCTCTTAGAAAAAATTGCACGCCGGACCAAGTTATTTTATTTGTATTATTTAATAACGCAATTCTATCATAGCTCCGATATTTGTTTTCATATAAATGCGATTTTACGCGTAAATGCAGGCATTGATTTGGTTGTATAGCACAATCCATGACAAATAATGTGTTACACCGTAAGACATATTCAACATTATCTACTGATTAGCAAATATGTATATTGATTGAATCACAGATGCATTCATATTGCGTTATTCCTAGCAAATGCAACTATGCATTCGGACAGTATTTGATTTTCTTATTAACGTTGTATATCTCTTTATAGCATGTAAATACGCACACATATAAAAACAAGTACACGCACATTACAACACACAAACAAACAAACACACATACAGACACATTCACACATATGTTTCGCCATATGAAGGTGTGCATGGAGCTCACGCGGGACGCAGTAGTTCATTAAGTAAGTGCAAAAGTCTAATTAAAACCGACAACAATAGCCAATTATGTGCATTAGCATATCAACGACTTATTACACCGCTGTCGTAATCAATATCCTTGAGAAGACAAGTCATAAAACATAAGCCAGTAATCTTATAATTGGGTCATAAATTAATGCAAGCATGGAAATGGATACAAATGTAAGAGAAAAAACTACAGCGACTAAATAACATGATATAATTGGATCCATGGTTTTACCACAGATAAAACGCAAGATATGGCATTAACTAATCGTAGTTTAGCGACTCAGAGTATGTAGGTATAATCCTCAATAAGTAAGCATTCAATTATGTAAAATGAAAACCCGTATCTGTAAATGACATGATATATTTTGTAATATAATTTTGACAGGCGTTTGCTCCCTTTTACTAAAAGGATATTTTGCCAAATCGCTCGCTGCAAACAGTAACATATTACCCATAGATGAGTTGCTTTGCTGCCAAATCGCTCACAAATATAATTTTGGCTCCCAAACCAGTTTATTCGCGTAAGTTCGCGCGTGGTCTCGACTTGAACACTTAGATAGTTGTTATTATCCTGTTATGCACATTATAATCTGGGTACAGCGGAGCGTATGGAGCAAACACAACTTTAAGCTCTCATTGCGCACCTTTGGATGTGTATTTGATGGCACATAACCTCCAAGGGAAGCGGCATGTAGGTGGAATCACATAAATCTAGAGTCAAGAAAATGTTTTATGCCACTGATTATGAGAAAGCCTAAAGCAAGTGTCCGAGATTTATTCGACTGATGTCTCTAATTTCATGATTGGATGCGCTGCGGACAGCGGAGGTTTTACTGCTGTTGAAATACCCTCAGGAGATACGAAACTTGATTGCACAGTTAACTCATTGCAGTTTGTGCAGACCAACGTCTGTGTCTGAGATGTCTGTTTTACTAGTGCAACGCCCTAAAACCGAGCGCCATCATATCAATTAATAACCTATTGATTAAAAATTTAATCTTTTGAATGCGCATATTACTTCTTCATTGAGAACCATAACGCTATCACTCATTTATTCGGTTATTGTTACATATAAACAATCATTCCAGTATTAATATTTTCAATCAAATGTGAAAATGTTTATGTTCATCGACAGCAAATGCTTGTTGAGAATAGTTATTTAATTACACAATAAAACATTTACACTCTTCAGTCAACTCTTCGTTGCCACGTTGCTGTAAATGCAAGTATTACATTTGATGATTGCAGCATGGAGCACTATTAATCCTATGGATAATAATTCACACGATCATAGAATCTAATTACGATCGGGATGGGTTGTGTCGTTAACAGAAACTGGTCCTCAATGTTTCGTCATGTGCTGCATATATTCTGAAGCTGTATCGCACAGGTTAGAACTGTCGTTCAGTTGGTAATCGTGAAAGGAATGGGCGTATGTGAATTCTTTGTCATTTGGATATGACGGAGACGGGGGGTGGGGTGTTACAATAGAATATAAAGAATTACCCATATTATATAGCGTAGTTTGTAGTTGGATGTAATGACAAGTAGCTCTATTTGAATGAGCTAAAGAGGTGAACGTGGCGGATCATCATCAATTAAATATTTATGCATTGCAGATATTACCAAAAACATCACTGCTCTGCCGGCGAGCAATGATAGTTACCTTTTTATTTGTGTAACATGCTACATGTCATGACAGGCCTGATACAATGGTAAACTACATTAATGATCCCAAAAAAATAAACAAGGTCACTCAAAATATACTTACATGGGATATTCTCATCTGTAATATGGCTTCGTTTGTTAAAAAACATGCGTTAAGTCATTGTTCTTTTTCTAAAATACCGATTTGCTTGCCAAATTGGAATCTTGCATTAAGTGGCCCCTTCTTTCTTCTGTATGGGTTAACAAAGCCCACAACCATGCGCGACTGGGTACATCTGGCAAAAATGGTGACTTTCACAATGCTGAGCTTCTCAAACAAACACCTTTCTGAAGGCAGCAACATCAGCCGTATGACTAAATTGATTCAATAACTTAATAACCCAAAATCTAGATAATCTCTAAAGTAATAGGTGTGTACATTACTTAATAGGAACTGAAAATAACAAAACCATAATCTACGAAACACAATTTGCGTTCATTATGCAGTTCACCAATTATGACCATATTCGCAAATAAATAACAGCAAATATGAGAAAATTATTTTAATGACCCAGCGGGTTGTATCAATTAACCACACCAAAGAAATAATATCAATGCTTTACGATATTTTGGACCGAGATAGTCCTGAATATATATATATATATATATATATATATATATATATATATATATATATATATATATAGATATATATATATATATATAGATATATATATAGATATATATATATAATATATCTATATATATATATATATATATATATATATATATATATATGTTATAATGCCCTCATAACCGAACAAATTTATTGCGTAATGGAATCTCGAATATTTGCATACATTGCAGCATCATCTGTTCGTGGTGTCTACTCGCACATGCCGTGATACATTGTGAATAGTTGCTCGAGCAATGATGAATTTGCGTTACGCAGTCGAACAGTAATCACTGCTTTTCACTTGAAAGGATCTTTTGGGTTCACACATATAAATCAAGGCCGCTGAGACTGTGGAACGGTGCCAAACGGTAACTTACAAGTAACGATGGAACATGTGTATGTCATGCTTTCTTCATCTGTTATCCGGCGCAAATGCGATTACTTCCATAATCTGAATGTAGAAGCATAACATTATGAAATATCAAAACCAACTGACACAGCTCCACGCACATATGCAAACTGAAAGCCTAGTGCATCATCAATCATGAATCTGGAGTGTGCAAATGCCTCTGAATCATACCCCAAGAATATCGTCAATTACTCTCATTGGGCTTTTGAACAGAACTGAGTGATACAACTTATTATCTGTCACATTCAGTTTATGATATATACAGACTGGGTATTGGTGGGGCGCCTCATTCAGAGATGATAATAAATCTTTTACAGCAGTTTTTTTTAAACTGGATGACACCGAACGCAAAATGGTATCAGATATCATTGTTATTTCATATCACACTGCATACATAATATCGCAAAAGGCCGAATGATTTGTGGCGTAATGCAGAACAGAATCACGTTATGAGTCAATCAAATTTATATGGCCATAGAGACGATATGTATTCATATATTGAACGACAATAGACTACGAAGATGTTTACAATCCGAATACAACAGTATTGTATGGACGTCCCTGGATTGAAAAATCCTACTCGTATTACGAGAGAATATAACAACATATTCAATCTCAGCAATATTGAAACCCCAGTAACTGTAAAGGTATGACATGGTTTATTCGTAGTAATATTTTCATCTAAAGAACATCATCATCATGCCACCATTACTCTTTAAAGATATATATCGGAGGTCATCCATTTTAGGTTCCTCTCATCTCGATCGAACTGCCACTCTGTACGATTCTTCTACATCGCCTACTCTACAAAGAGTTAATGATAATAATAACAGTAGTATTCACTGACATCCTCACCATAATCATCATTATCGTCATGATTATATCATTATAATCATTATTATCGTTACCATCAATTCAAGTTCTCATGAAAGTAAAATCTAAAAACATAACCAATTTTCAGATTGGAAATGTAATGATGAGTAATCTTACAGAATCTAACAAAATCGCTTATGAGTGTCTGTAAATAGTCCATGGCAACAACTTCTGGTGACATATGACGTAAAAGCGACTTAGTTCATCTTCGGCATGTAGTCGGGAAGTTGTACGTTGTTTGCTCTTGCTTATTTCTTCTTTACTACGTAGCAGATCGAAGAAAGAACTGCTAGTTATTGATAAGAAAATCGCGTTATATACGATCCCGAAAATTCATATTTTAACTATTACTTGTCCTGTAACTGTAGGATCAAGATTCAAATCTCCTGAGGATATTTAAGGAATTATTGACTTTTTCTAGCATACGTAACCCCTACTGACTCGGGATTCATGTATCAGAGCTTAGCTTGATCCTTTTTGACATATGCAGACCCTTGGGCAATCAACACATATGGTCCATATGTCACAAGCAATAATGCAACCCGCACCCCGATATCTAGTGAGAGATTGATCTCGCCTGAAAAGGGTGCTACGCCATTAATTATCAATGAAATGTGCAACGTGATACCGACATTGCGCAGATTAATATCGTTTCTATAGCAAATTAAAACATCTGCTCTTGGTAAATACGTTGCTTACCAACAGAATCAGTTAAGGTTATGCTTATCGAGCAGAGAGCACAACCTATTCCATTGTAAATTGCTTGCACTTATTTGCGCAGGTGAATACCATTTCACTAATGTTATTGACCGGTCAAGCAGAGTTATCTAGGAAGTTCCAGCGTTTGTGCACAATGGCTGATATACATTTTAATCACTCAAAAGCATCTGTTAAATGTTACCAACACTATAGGCGTCTAATAGAAATCATTTTTCTTTTGCACTTTCTTTATTATCGTCTGCGACGTGAGGTGTATGTTTGGAGATCAGATAGAAGTGTCGACTGACAGACAGGTATCGTACAATATATATGATGCTTGCCATTGTGCATAAGCGCTACGGCATAAGTGCTTTGTCTAACCTTGTTTTGAGCGAGACAACACTCGTCGCGCGTTGACCTGCTGTATTCGTCAATGCGAAAATAAATCAGTTTGATTCTTCAAGCCCGGCCATTCTAGGCAGTTGATAGGTATCTTTTAATCGACCGTTCTTAGCATGCGTTACACTGGCCGTTGTTTAACCACGAATAATAACTACTAGATGATGCACATGTCATTGAAAAACGACAAATTGCATTGAACCGACTTGGATCTAACTAAATATGAGCCCTGCAAGTTCACTAACACAGGTTTGGTAGCTGGAATGTTTAATAGATATTGAGGTAGACGACATGCAAACCCTACGATCACATCATTGAATAGACCGCAACAGAAGCAGCAGTCAAACCCCCTCTGTCTTCGCTTGTATCTCATTCAATCATGAGATAAGCAACGTCAGTCAAAGTAATATGTGGCACTTGCCCTAGGCTGATGCAAACATCAGCGACATAGTGCATTCTCCTTTCCTGCAACCATAGCTGTATATGATGCAAGCTACAAGTCGTTTCCATTGGAAGTCAAGTGTCATCAATTACACACCAAAAGATTTAAGGTACAATATAAGAGCTTAAAGTTGTGTTTAAAATGACAATTTCTATCCAACCGTCATACAACTGTCCAAGTGTTCAAGTCGAAACCAAGTTAACTTATATAGCGTGCCACACATTTACGTGGATTAACTCGTTTTGGAGCCAGAATAGTTCAACTTGCACTTATATTAAGGATGGTCAATGTTTGAGGCGTGCTTTAAGTAACAGTCAACGTGACAGTCCGAGGTAGTTAGAAATTCTATTCAATACCCAGTATTATATAATAATGATAATAGATTCGTTTCTGTTTGTTATGTTGGCAAAGAAAATGAAACGTTTGGAACTTTGTTTGGTGATTGTGCCCGACTTTCTAGCACACGCCGTAAAGACATCTTTTAGTATGCGAAACAACCAAGTGCTATGACCGTTTTATCATTCTCCGTAGCTTTACACAAACTGCAAGAGTTTCAAGATGAGAACAAGCAGCCAGCGCTATGATGTAAGATTAGTATACTGCAACAAGATGTTTGAGCTTTAATCCTTTGAGTGTGTAATCGATTCTCCTGTGGTGGATAGAAGATATACAGCCGCGCTTCCAAACAGTAGCTTGATCATCCAGCACTCGATATAATATTCAACGATAAAGGCTACGGAGAGCATCCTTAGAGAGGTGATTTATTCAAGGTTGTTTCCATTGTGCGCGACCTCTGTTCTGATCGAAGGAGGCTTGGCTAAAGCTCTCATGACGTTCATACAGCTTTGAGCTAGCAAGTAGTAACTTGATCGAGTTGTAATGATAGATGTGCTTAATGATGACATAATGATAAACACTAGAGAAAACCGGGAAATATGCCCTATGTAGACAAAGATATATGGGATCTCGACAACATTGGTGTTTTGTGCTCATATTTATCCACAGGCCTACAGTAGTTTCGCACACTACATAAACTGAAATACGCTATGTATTCAGTGGGTATATTAATGGTTCATAGGTTAGTCAAGGTTAGACATTTGCCGCCTTGACACGTGCTACCAGCTTAGATCGTATTTTAGAAAACTAGCGCTACAAAGTTGTCTCTTCAACAATCAGTGCTGCAGACCAGTAAGTTCCAGCGCTCAGGTTATCTGGTGTTACGCTGCTGTCCAAACCCTAGCGACAATTCTTATCGTATTTGAGCCAGTCCAAACCGGATTTGCATTTAATGCACACACACACACACACACACACACACACACACACACACACACACACACACACACACACACACACACACACACACACACACACACACACACACACACACACACACACACACACACACACACACACACACACACACACACACACACACACACACACATACACACACACACAAACACACACATAGACGCACACATACATACACACACACATACACACACACATGTGTGTGTGTGTGTGTTTGTGTCTGTGTCTGTGTCTGTATCAAATGCGAGTCCGGTTTTGACAGGCTCTGCGCTCAAACACGATGACACTTGTACAAAACTATTGATTGAACCTACTGACTTAATGTGGCATTCTGCAACACTGATTAAGGTAGGCACTACATTGTAATGCCTGTTGTCTAACTTACGATATGATCTGGTAGCATGAGTTAAGGACGCAAAAGTCTATGGTGAAATTGCATTTCCTATTACTTGAATTACCTATTAGCCGTCAATTAACCTACAGATTACATAGTGTATTTCAATTCATCATTTGTGAACTAATGAAGGCCTTGTTGTGGATATATATAACCACAAACCACCCATTCGATCCCATATCTCGTTGTCTCTTTAGTGCATATTTCTCTTGATACACGTTTTTCTCTAGGGTGTGTATTATCATGTCACCATAAAGCACAATGTTCATCTCCACTCGATCTACTTGCTAGCTCAAAGCTGTGAGAACGCCATGTGAGATTTAGCCACGCATCCTTCGATCTGAACAGAGGTCTTGCAAAATGGGAACAAAATTTATTCGCTCTCAAAGGATAATTCATCTCTCTCAGGATGCTCTCCGTAAACGTTTTTGTTGAATAAAATGTAAAGTGCTACATGCTCTAGTTACTGTTTGTGAACGCGGCTGTATATCTCCTATCTGGCACAGTAGAATCGGTTTCACACTCAAAGAATTAAAGCTCGAACGTCTTGTTGCAGTCTACTATTATATCATAGCCGGGTCAACCATGGTCCAACCTCATCTCAACGCTCATTTAGCCATAATCAAGCATATATATGTATCATGTCGCATTTTAGAGTGTAATTAGAAACAACTTGGAATTCTTGATGTGTTGGATTTCATTTTCAAATGCACTACTGGTTAATTGTTCGAATGTGAATGTTTGGCTTGGTTTGGTACCTTTAGTCACTTCGTTGGCACACATATATAGCTTTCTGGAGTCAATGAGACCCTCACATTTCATCAGAGAATACATTTGACAATATGACGGAAGTTATCCTATATTATTTGTAATTGTTGAGTTCAAAGGTCTCAGATGGGCTAGATCAGCAAGATTAAAATTGTTTGAAAAGTTATTGTTACAGAAACAGGTTTTTCTTTTTACAGTTTCACACTGAAAACGATGAGAATGAGCCGATGAGTGTAATTTAACGAAAGGGTCACTTTACGTCGCACACGATGATAATAAAATTCCAAAATAAACGGGATCTCTGTTAGACGCCTTTTGCATTGGCGATATTTAACAGATGCTTTTCGAGCAAATGAATTGATCATGTATATCTAGCACATTATGGCTTTTACAATGCAGAACTTCTATAATAAGGATCTTTCTAAAGGCAGCAACCTCAGCCGTTATACAAAATTGATTGAATAACACAAGAGCCAGATAATCCCGAAAGCGAGAGATGTGTACATTGCACAAAAGAGGTAAAAATATCAAAATCATTTTGTGCCAAACACAATTCGTGTTCATTATGCAGCTCACTATTAAAGAGGCTGTTCAGCCTCATATAAGGCAATCAGGGATCATTTGGTAAATACATTACTACGCTCGATGCGGTTACGAAATAATGCCGTCGTTTATTTGGTGCGTCAAATTTTACTTCATCCAAAATTATGCTGGTAATTTTTAAACATATTTGTTTCACTGGAAATCCAAAAGATGTACAGAAGAAGGCTATTTCATTTAGCTGTGTCAGTCCATCGATAACGATACCTCCCTAAAACCATCAGCCGCTCGTTTGTCGGCTGTAAATCACTACGCGCGCCTTATAACTACCTCGCTACGGATGTGTATATTTCCGCTTTTCAAAATGTAGTTTTCTTTAAATCAAGGTTGTGGGCAACACCAACACGATAAATAGTAACTTTTGTCCTACCATATGGTACGTTTTATCATACAATGGAATTAAGCACACTGTATTCGTCATCATCTAACACTGAAAAATTTCCCGCCGACGCTCGCTGGAGATTGAAACTGAAACCTCACTGTCGTCCGTCCGCAAACACAACTCAGCTGCGATGTTTATGAAGTTTTCATTGAAGGGAGGTCCGGTCACCGTTAGCCCTGCCGATCAAAATGGATCCAAAACGTTTGCCACATTAATAAATCCGGCGTTCGAAACTTCGAGGGTTCCATATTGTACTCGGGAGGTACTCAATGAACAATTGCCCATTCAGTCTGCGTAGGCTGCAGATTACGAGAGACTTGAGACCCCAAGCGGTTCCACTTCCACAACCCATTTACCCGTTGCGGTGATATTGGAGGGACTGGCCAGTGGAGATTAAGTGCTACAAGAGATACCCCCTCGCAAGCGTAATTTCTCACAACAACAACAAAACTGCAGAAGGCGGGAGTTAGGATCTACTTTCAAAGACCGCAGTGCCGCGTAGCGAGTGAAAGTCTGAAAATGTAACATTTTTGGTTTCCAAGGTGCTGTTACCAAGCAGCTTGCTAGGCAACCACTTTCCTTATATGGGGCTGAACAGTCTCTTTAATGTCCATATTCGCAAAATATATAGCTGCAAATGCGAGAAAATTATTCTAATGACACAGCGGGTTGTATTAAGTAAGCATTAATCCGTAGATCTTCACATTAAATCAATAATATCACTGTTGTACGATATATTGGACCGAGATAGCCATTGATATATTTATGAAACAATGCGCCCCAAACAGAACGATTTCACAGCTCAATGGAATCTTGCATATTTGCATACATTACAGCATCACCTGATTGTGGTATAAATTCGCACATGCTGCGATATATTTGAATAGTTACACAAGCAATTAAACTGTTATCCCTGTTTTCCCACTTGAAATGATCCTGAGTAGTGTCTAATGCTTACGCATATTTTGACAAAGAGGAATGATAAAAGTTGAATAGGTAACGATCCGATGTTGATTAGTCATAATTAATAACGAATTCACAGGTACGTCAATGACTGAAGCAAGTCATCCTCTATATATACCGTCATTTTTTTATTGGTGAAGAGGCATAAGGGCGAATGTTGCGCTATTGTACCAAACTAATTCCGTGAATTCTTGTAAATACATATAAAATGAAGCACTAACATTGTACTCTGACAAACAAGACAAACGTTATATGGGGTCACGCAAATCATAGTCACCGAGACTGTAGAATGTTGCCAAACGTTATCGTTGAAGAAGTGAAGGAATATGTATGCCATGCTTTCTATATATGTTATCCGGCGCAAATGCAATTACTTGAATAATATCAATGTACAAGGATACCATTATTAAATATCAAAAACAACTGACCATCTTCCATGTGCAGATGCAAACTTAATGCCTGGCGCGTCAACAATCATGAAATTGGAGCGTGCAAATGCCATTGAATCATCATCCCCCCTGAATAGCGTGTTTAGTCAACTACTCTCACTGGGCCTTTGAACAATACCGAGTGAAGCAAATGCAGTTGATCGCCATAGACGAATGGTAATGCAGAACTGAATTACGTTATGAGCTAAACTTCTATGCTCATAGAGATGATATGCATTTTACGATATGCCATTTCTCCGTCATCATCATCATCATCATCATCATCATTATCATCATCTTCACTACTATTATCATCATTATCACTATCATCATCACCGGCATTAGTACTATCATCTGTACCATCATCTCTACCTATATCATCACCGAAATCGTTATGATCATCATCAACAAAAACATCGTCCTTATCATCATCAGGGTCCGTGTCTCTAAATTAGTATTTTGCATCACCATTTTAACTTTTATCAACGTTATCATCTTTATTATCTTCAAAGTTTACATCATCATTTCCGATACAAATCCACTATACATCTGTTTACGGTCCAGGTATTTTTGAAGTGTGAATCTACGCATGCATATGCTTCAACCATTGAAATGCACCCACAATTGGATCTCTTTTTCTCTCTATAAGTATTTGTTGCGTGAATTTTACGGGTTAGTTTAATTCGTGCAAAACATTGCCGCGATATTTCGATTTTTTATTATCAAAATCACTGGTTTTACCTTACATTGGCTGTCAATTATGACCAAATAATGCTTAAGTTATTCGTCACACTGTACACCATCAACATGTGACCATTCGTGGGCGAAGTACAGGATAATAGCTCTGATATTGAACGACGTTATGAGCCACAAATGCAGATGTTTGCAATTGCCGAAAACAACAGTTAGTTTAAGGATGTCTTGGATTGAGAATCTCTACGAGAGAATATATCAACACATTTAATCTCAGTGACGCAGTATATTGAAAACCCAGTATCTGTAAAGGTATGACATGATATATTCGTAGTAATATTTTGACAGGCATTTGTTAAACAAACTCTTAGATTAACTGGGTTTAATCCTGTTCATTGTGTCACTATTCATTCTTTTAGCGAAGCAAGTTGATCTATCAGAGGTCATCTCCCCTTAAGGTAGGTCACTTTAAGTCTCGATAGATTACTGACACTCTGTCCCCGATTCTTTCTGCGAAAATCGGTCTTTGCAAAGCATTCAACGAAACATTTAGATAAGAAATTTGAGTCCATTCGTTGCGATCTACGATGCATGGCCCAAATGCATTTTTCCTGCTCGATATGAGTACACCTGTTAACATTCCTGCCACATGGCCCCTATAAAACATCAATGCTAGATTAACAGAACCTAAGGATCGGAAATATATCCCCATGCCGATCTAGTGAACTGCTATCTGATATGCCGAATTAATAGCATTAAGGGGTAATAGCATCAGCACCGACTATGTCACCTATGAAATGTTGGACAAGCCAGTCACCCAATAATGAGCCAAGAACGGGTGTTCCCGACGATTGTTTTATTACATTAAACCAGCTGATGAATACACCCAAAAAGTCTTTCCTAGAATCCTTTAGAAGAGTCGACGACTTCATACCCGAAACAGCAAGAGACGCAGCTGACATTAGACATACTCTAAAATCTACACTAAATCTAATTCAACAGGTGAAGGGCGGTTGTAAATCTGCGCACGCACGATAATTGAAGAATGAAAGGAGATGAGGTCCGGCGCTTACCCCATGAAAACCAAAGCAGGCATTCAATATGCCTATAAATCCTAGGAGAAACCAGACGAAAATGTTAACATCCTTTTGAAGTTGCTTTTAGAACTCAAGCGGCAGACATTAATCAGGCAAAGAGGATCGGCCCCTTTGATAAAACAGAGAAGTCGTGCCACATAACCGTTGCGGAGTTAAGCAAATACTATGCAATTGGACGAAACTAGGAGATTCAAAAGAAACGTCATTGATGATATATATGTTAATTACGATAACTCGCACAGACAGATGACTAAGCGGCAAGAGTTCACATCAAAAATGATGTCGGCCAAACAGTAATGAAATTGTAGCTTAACGAATATTGTAACATTGTATTGAATCATGCAATAGACAGTAAGTTATGAAATCTTCCGTTCTTTGCCGTGATGAAGACTTTTTTGAATATTATAAACTCTTATGGAAAGAAAACAATAAAAACAGAAATGCACATTTTGTGATGTATTTCACGACTATAGTGATAGAACGGATGCTGATTCTAACGTAGAAATATATTTGTCTAATTCAAACAACATATCAGAAGATTTGAAATATAATACATAGAACAAATCATTCAGTGTACTAATCAATTCGACGCTTACATAAATGCCCTATGTTATGATTGCACAGTAATAGGACTAAGTATATCTTTGCTAAAGGCGTCAAATAGTGATTCCAACGGTGTCGATTATTATAAATCGGAGCATGTAAGTAAGGAAGATAGCGGTGCCTAGGGATATACATCTAGGTATATACAAAGGAAAGATAGCGGTGTCAATGGTTATACCGCTGATCAAGTGTGTAGGGCAGATAGCAGGGTGGCATTACTTTTCACAATAATGTCAACTGACTTGATTTATCAGATAATGTTCGGGCAGAATGTGATCACGAGCATGTGTTTAATTTCGCCATCGATAACATATTCTTCTCCCTAAAGATGGATGGGTCACTAATCGTTACTGATGCAAAATCATGTGTAAAGTTAGGGGGCAGTTAGTGCTGGGGAACGCGGATCGGTCTAAATACCAGTAAATAAGTTCATATTTAATGTTCATTTCAGTTGCTCGGTAAATGTAACTGGGCATGTGACAAAGAATGATGCCTATAAAACACATATTGATGACACCTGCTGTTTGCACAAATGTGATGATGCCACCGTATTGAGCATTCACTTGTGCGGCCTAAAGTAGGAGTATTTGTCTGCCGAGAAGCCGTCCGTAATTTCCATGTTGTCTGGTCTCATGGAAAAAAAACAATACTTGCGATCATGACTTTAATTGCAAATGCGATATTACATAACATACAGTTCCATCTTATCATAACATGGCTGACATGATTTGAGTGACGTTTTATTCATCATTAGCTTGTGACTAATTATTGCATGTGCAATGAGAGGAGAACATATCAGCAGATACTTCAAATAGGATCGGTTCGCACATATTATTGACGGTCAGTACCAATGTTTACATAGGTGTTCACTTGAGGATTATTTACACGTGCATTTAGCAGATAAACTACAATTTGTTTATGCGATATCCTGCGTTTATTTAATGGGTAAAGCCACGGCTCCAATTATTCCATGTTATTAAGCAGCTATAGTTGTTTTCTAAACTAATTGCAACACTTTTTGTGCATGCAATAATTCATGACCCTATTATAAGATGACAGGCATATGTTTAACGATTTGATAATGCAAGGATATTGATTACGACAACAGTGTTGTGAGTCGTTTATATGCTACAGCACAGCCTGGGCTATTAGGCTTCGAGACCCTGCTAATTATCCATGGACACCCAATAGTGGGTATGCACTTCAAAATAGCTTAGCAATCAAACGTTGGCACGTTCTTGATTCTAATTCTACTTTTTTTGGATGATTTGATAAAACAACACAGTAAGTTTTTCAGCACCTCGCTAGCAACATCTTTTGATGACGAGTGAAAGTTGGTCCACTTTAAATGGACACAATGTTAGAAGTCAACTTAAAATTTCATAACCATAACAAGTTATTTGTCATGGATTGTGCATAAATCAATAAGTTATAGTTTTTTTCCCGATAATACGCTGGGGAAGGGGTCGGGCAAGAACCGAAACAGCTGCATTGGTAATCGTTTTTTAGGAAATATGTTTTAAGAAAATGCGAATATAGCTCTAATCAATACGGATGACTCATCCATCTAGCGTAATTGACAATATATATATAGATATATATATATATATATATATATAGAGATATATATAGATAGATAGAGAGATATAGAGAGAGAGAGAGATAGAGGGAAATAGAGAGATAGACATTTATATATATAGATATATATGAGGGAGAGAAATAGATATATACACATTATATATATATAGAAAATATATATATAGACATTTATATATATATAAATATATATATCTATACATTATATATCTATATCTATATATATATATATATATATATATATCTATATATATATATATATATATATATATATATATATATATATATATATATATATATATATATATAGATATATGCAGATCGTATCTCATGTTAAGCTGCTGATATATACAGCCCGTCAATGGGGAACGAAGCGACATCCCAGTCGACAGCGATCACAAATAACATTGGAGGAATAGTCTTATCTTAAGCAATCAAGTCTATCGGAGGGCTTAAAAGGATGGAACGCGTCAAAGCATAATGGCATCCGATGATTTCATGATAGCGATGTATGCATAATATCGCCTTAGAAAATGAAAATTAGGAGCAGAATCTAATCTTTATGGACATTTAGACCCGGTGTTTTATACTTGGAAGTCATACCTGTGATTTCAACGATTCGATATGTCATCACTGGGTGACATCCATGCAAATCTCAATAAAACTGTTGCAGAGATTGCATTTAAACAGACCGCAGTATGAGTTAAATTCATATATATATATATATATAATAGGTGTGAACATAAGTGATCTGTTTACCATATTTGTGAAGCAAATATTTCCACTTTTGCATCCTTTGCAGCTGAAGATTGCTGTTTTTCGGCAACCATTTTATGTATTGGACGAAACACATCCAACCTGTCTATTTCTAAATTCCTTTAGTACTCGTAAGAAGCCCTCATAGAGGCTATTAGCTCGGACAAGAGTCGCAATGTGAAGGATATTGATCCGCATAGTTCCTGTCATCAATCGTTAACATGCTGCTTATCTTAATCTTATAATTTCTCCATCATTATGAAGTAAAATCACTCAAATATCGGAGGGCAAAAGTGAAGAATCTATCATACGGCACCAGAAACAAGCAAATGAGGCTGTGATGGCTTATGATGGCGCCAAGCTACATATGTACAAGAAACGTTTCTGCTGTTACGTACTGTACTCGACAAACCGTGAATGAATACATGGAGCGTCCGTGATAGAAAATTGATAATTGCCACGGTCGATGTTGTCAAATCGCTCACCGCTATTCGCATTCTTTTACTAACAGGCAATTTTACCAAATAGCTCACTACAAACCGCAGCATTACCCATAGATTATGTTGTCAAATCGCTCCCAATTATAATTATGGCTCCCCAACCGGTTTATCTACGTAGATTTGTGGCACGCAACGGCTTTATTAGTTAACTTGGTCTCATTATACACATTATAATCTGGGTACAGCCGAGCGAATTGAACAAACACAACTTTTAGCTCAAATATGTACCTTAGGATGTGTGATTGATGGCTCATGACCTCCAAGGGAAGTGGCGTGTAGGTTTCGTCATACACAGGGAAAATGCATTATGTCACGGATTATAAGTAAGCCCACAGCAAGTGTCCGAGATTTCTTCTACAGATGTCTCTAATTTCATGATTGGATGCGCTGAATTATTAGGTCATTTAGTCATTACCAAATAACAACCGGCGAGATACGACCAGTGTCGGCATCTGTCCGCGGATCATGCTGGACTTGCATGCATATGATATGCATAATGGATTTTCCACGATACGTTTAATCGATAAGAGCCGGGTCAACCATGGCCCAACCTCAACTAATCATGAGTGTAACTCGCGCTCATTTAGCCATAATCAAGCGTATATATGTATCATGTCGCATTTTAGAGTGTAATTAGAAACAACTTGGAATTCTTGATGTGTTGGATTTCATTTTCAAATGCACTACTGATTAATTGTTCGAATGTGAATGTTTGGCTTGGTTTGGTAACTTTAGTCACTTCGTTGGCACACATATATAGCTTTCTGGAGTCAATGAGACCCTCACATTTCATCAGAGAATACATTTGACAATATGACGGAAGTTATCCCATATTATTTGTAATTGTTGAGTTCAAAGGTCTTAGATGGGCTAGATCAGCAAGAATAACATTGTTTGAAAAGTTATTGTTACAGAAACAGGTTTGTCTTTTAACAGTTTCACACTGAAAACGATGAGAATGAGCCGATGAGCGTAATTTAACGAAAGGGTCACCTTACGTCGCGCACGATGATAATAAAAGTCCAAAATAAACGGGATCTCTGTTAGACGTCTATTACATTGGCGATATTTAACAGATGCCTTTCGAGCGAATGAAATGATCATGTATATCTAGCACATTATGGCTTTTACAATGCAGAGCTTCCATAATAAGGATCTTTCTGAAGGCTACATGGCTAATGTTGCGCTATTGTACCAAACTAATTCCGTGAATTCTTGTAAATACATATAAAATGAAGCACTAACATTGTACACTGACAAATAAGACAAACGTTATATGGGGTCATGCAAATCATAGTCACCGAGACTGTAGAATGTTGCCAAACGTTATCGTTGAAGAAGTGAAGGAATATGTATGCCATGCTTTCTATATATGTTATCCGGCGCAAATGCGATTACTTCATTAATCTTAATATACAAGCATACCATTATTAAATATCAACAACAACTGACCACCTTTCATGTGCAGATGCAGACTTAAAGCCCGGCGCGTCATCAATCCTGAATTTGGAGCGTGCAAATGCCATTGAATCATCCCGCAAGAATAGCGTGTTTAGTCAGTTACTCTCACTGGTCCTTTGAGCAGAACTGAATGAAGCAAATGCAGCTGATCGCGATAGACGAATGGTAATGCAGAACAGAATTACGTTATGAGTCTATGGTCATAGAGATGATATGCATTTTACGATATGCCTTTTCTCCGTCGTCATCAACATCATCACCATCATCATTATTATCATCATTATCACCATCATCATCACCGGAATTAGTACCATCATCAGTACCATCATCTCCTCCAATATCATCACCGAAATCGTTATGATCATCAACATCAAAAACATCGTCCTTATCATCAGGGTCCGTGTCTCTAAATTCGCATTTTGCATCACCATGTAAACTTTTATCAAGGTTATCATCTTTAATTTCTTCAACGTTAACATCATCATTTCCGATACAAATCCACGATACATCTGTATACGGTCCAGGTACTTTTGAAGTGTGAATCTACGCATGCATATGCTTCAATCTTTGAAATGCACCCTGAATTGGATCTTTCTTTCTCTGTATAAGTATTTGTTGTGTGAATTTTTGATTGAAAAAATCTCAAACGAAATTTACGGGTTAGTTTAATTCGTACCAAACAATTCCGCGATATTTCTTTTTTTCATTATCCAAATCACTGGTTTTACCTTAACATTGACTGTCAATGATGACCAAATGATGCTTAAGTTATTTGTCACACTGTACACCATCCACATGTGACCATTTGTGGGCGATGTACAGGATAATAGCTCAGATATTGAACGACGTTATGAGCCACAAATGCAGATGTTTGCAATTGCCGAATACAACAGTTAGTTAAAAGATGCCCTGGCTTGAGAATCTCTACGAGAGAATATATCAACACATTTAATCTCAGTGACGCAGTATAATGAAAACCTATTATTTGTAAAGGTATGACATGATATATTCGTAGTAATATTTTAACAGGCGTTTGTTAAACAAACTCTTAGAATAGCTGGCGTTAAACTTGTTCATTGTGCCACCATTCATTCTTTTAGCCAAGCAAGTTGATCTATCAGAGGTCATCTCCAATTAAGGTAGCTCACTCTAAGTCTCGATAGATTACTGACACTCTGTCCCCGATTCTTTCTGCGCGAATCACGCAACGGAACAGCCATCGCTAAGCATTTTTATAACAAATGTGAGTCCATCCGTGACGATCTACG
This sequence comes from Urechis unicinctus, assembly GCA_034190875.2. Lineage (NCBI taxonomy): Eukaryota > Metazoa > Annelida > Polychaeta > Xenopneusta > Urechidae > Urechis > Urechis unicinctus. Next base: position 16,451,616 of record CM067352.1, on the reverse strand, counting down.
ATGCATGGCCCAAATGCATTTTTCTGCTCGATATGAGTACATCTGTTAACATTCCTGCCACATGGCCCCTATAAAACCTCAATGCTAGATTAATAGAACCTACGGATTGGCAATATATCCACATGCCGATCTAGTGAACAGCTAACTGATATGCCGAATAAATTGCATTAAGAGGTAATAGCATCAGATAGGGCTCACGATGTTTACACGCATCATCGTTTGTTGTCTGACATGCTTGCTAGAATCTGAAGTATATGAATATGAGCACATAAAGATCGGTTGCTGGATGTCGCACCGGAGTCTTCTAATTAACCCCCAAAGTCTTTAAGAAACGCTCAGGGGAGTAAATGACACCACCGACTATGTCACCAATGAAATATTCGACAAGCCAGTCACCCAATATTGAGTCAGGATCACGTGATCACGGAGAATGTTATTACAAATTCAACCAGCTGATGAAAACACCCCAAATCCTTTAGAAGAGTCGATGACTTCATACCCACATTAACAGGAAACAGAAAAGTCGTGCCACATAACCGTTGCGGAGTTAAGCAAATACTATGAAATTGGACGAAACTAGGAGATTCAAAAGAAACTTCATTGATGATATCTATGTTAATTACAATAACTCGCACAGACAGATGACTAAGCGGCAAGGGTTTACATCAAAAATGATCTCGGCCAAACAGTGATGAACTTGTAGCTTAATGAATATTGTAACATTGTAATGAATCATGCAATAGACAGTGAGTTACGAAATCTTCCGTTCTTTGCCGTGATGAAGACTTCTTTGATTATCTTAAACTCTTAAGGAAAGAAAACAATAAAAACAGAAATCCACATTTTGTGATGTATTTTTGTTCTAACATAGAAATATATGTGTCTAGCTCTAACAACATATCACAAGATTTGAAATATAACGCATTGAACGAAGCACTGAGTGTAGTGTTCAATTCGACGCTGGCATAAACGCCCTATGTTATGATTGCACAGGAATAGGATTTCGCTTAAGGCGTCAAATAGTGATTCCAACGGTGTCGATGGTTATATATCGTAGCATATTGGTAGGTAAGATATCAGTGTAGAAGGATATAAATCTGAGCATATACAAAGGGAAAATGGCGGTGTCAATGGTTATACCACTGAGCATGTGTGTAGGGTAGATTGCAGGGTGGCATTGCTTTTCACAATAATGTTAACTGTCTTGATATATCAGATAACGTTTGGCCAGAATATGATCACGAGCATGTATTAAATTTCGCCATTAATAATATCTTCTTCTCTCTAAAGTAGTTGAGGAAGAGTCAGAAATCGTTATCGATGCATAATCATGTAAACAGTTAGGGACAGTTGGTGCAGTGGAACGGCCACAGTGTCTATAAATAAGTCTGCATTAAATGTTCAATACAGTAAATGTATACGGGCATGTCACAAAAATGATGCCACTAATATCACAGATTGATGACACCTGTTGTATGCATCAATGTAATGATGCCACCGTATTGAGCATTTAATTATGCGGCTTAACGTAGGGGTGTTTGTATTAGTGCATGTGTGCGTATTGACATGCTATGAAGAATAGGAAATTAAATTGACGTCATCTACTTATTACCGTATGCCTTCGAGACCCTGCTAATTATCCATGGAGACGCCAACTTGGGTAAACACAACAAGTATATTTGCACTTCGCTATCAGCGCCTGTGGATGACGATTGACAGGTGGTTCTCTTTAAACGGACACAAATAAATCACAATATTTCATAACCATGACAAGTTATTTGTCATGGTTTGTGCTAAACAACCAAATCAATGCCATAAAACCTGTCTGTAATTACGCGTTAAATCGCATTTATTGGATAACAATATATTAGCGCTATGACAGGATTTCGTTACTAAAATATTAAAAATATACCTACTTTGTCCGGCAGACAATTGTTCCTAAGAGCGCGTCAGTATCTATATGACATTTATGGGTAATGCGGAAAGCTCTTTTACACCAACCTATAGAACTACAAGGTAGCCGTTGATACACTGAGAAAGATAAATGACCGAAACGAGCAAATTGTTTAATTTAGATGAATACAATTTTCTTTTGAATACATCCCAATGCATATTGTATGGTGCCTCTTACGATAACTTATGATAATCAAAACATCGCATTTCAACTGGAAATACAGCAAATATGTCATAGAATACGAACGACTGTAACAACATAGGGGCATGGTACATAGAAAGTACACAGAAAGGTATGAGATATCAATATAGAAAAAAGAACTGAGAGAGAGAGAGGGTGGGAGCGAGACAGCGAGGTAAACGAAGGACCGGGAAAGAGGGAGATCTTGAAATCGCGAAACCTATCTGAAATTGACAACTGTACGTGTACTCTGACCACTACACAAAGAAACGGGATTTTACTCCATTTACTACTTCAGATAGATGGCAAAATGCGCGACATAATACAGCGGACACATGTACAACAGAATCTCGACTTGTTCGTACGCCTAATGAAATCTAATAAGGGTCACCTACAAATATTGAATGCTTATTATTTCATTTAAGAGGCGCCAGCGAATGTGAATACACCTGTTCTCTTCAAAGTGTCAAATGTTTGTCTTAGCGTCACACTGATAACTTCTCCACAGCATTACCGGGTTATATAACCATAGTTAAAGAAAACCTACGGTATGCAGTTTTCGCAGCAAGTTTTCTGGCCTGCTCATTTGACAATTCCTCGTAAAGGATGCAAATGTTTGATCCAGTACCAACAACTACCATAGCACGTAACGTTTATATTTATGAAAGTGCACATTATTACTTGTGTTAAGCTGATGATATATACAACCCGTCAATTCGAAATGCAGCGACATCACATTCAAAGGTAACCACAAATCTCATTGGAGGAATAGTCCTATCTCAAGCAGTCAAGTCTATCTAAGAGCTAAACAAGATGCTCTGTTGGATTTCTTTTTAAAATGAAACAAATTGAAATTGTCGGAATGAGAATTTTCGGGCTGCTTCGATCAATTTAGTCACACACATATAGCTTTCTTGCATCAATGAGATACAAACATTTTTTTAAAGAACACATATGACGTTATGACCGCACTGTTCGTAGTTGTGTGGGTTCAAAGGCTTAGAAGTCCAGATTTGTATGGCTAAAATAGTTTGAAAAGTTATTGTTACAGAAAAAGGTCTGTCTTCGACCAGTTTCGCACTGAAACAATGTTGATGAGCTGAAGAGTGTATGGCAACAAAAGGGTTACCGCTTTGGAACAATTTTATTAATTGCCCTAGTAGGTCGTTTTGCCACACCGTGTGGCGATGTGTAGCCCGACTATACTGTTTATTGAGATGTAGATGTCAAGGAAGCAAAGAAGAGGGCAAAATTGTCTAATCATCTAACACCAGGCACCAGTACACTATAAGAGCCGAGCTATGTTATCATGACGCGGTCAGTAACAGCTGAGCGAGAAGACAGTACGGCTCCGTTAAAAGACTTCCATTAATTTACGAAAGCCCTAGCTAGGTTTGATGTCCGATATTATGGATGGCTTGTTTTTTAAAGCCGTTATGGTTTCTGTGATGAGAATCATCTGGATATCACCAGCGATGTCTTTACCTTACGAGGTCTGATAGAGAATCGGACACAATCACAAAAGGGAAGAAATCTTTTTAATTTTACCTGCTACTATACCAATCAGAAACAAATATATGATAACAATTATTATACATTATCAGGCACTGAGTTGATTTTTAAACAATATCTGAGTGTCACACTGGCTGTAACGATATTTGTTACATGGAGCGTCCGTGAAAGATGTCCAAATTGACTGTACCCACGGGTGATGTTGTCAAATCGCTCACAGCCATTCGCATCCTTTTACTAACAGGCAATTTTGCCAAACCACTCACTGGAAACCGCAACATTACCCAAAGGTGAGGTGGTCAAATCGCTTACAATTATAATATTGGTTTCCAACCTAGTTTATCCACGTTAGTTCGTGGCGCGCAACTGCTTCATTTGTTAACATGGTCTCGACGTGACCACTTTGAAGTCGAGCGTACGGAACAAAACCCAAGCATTATGCATTATGTCACTGATTATGAGTAAGCCTACAGTAAGTGTCCGAGATAACTTGTACTGATGTCTCTAATTTTATGATTAGATTCGCTGCAGACAGCGGAGGTTTTACTGCTGCTGAAATACCCTCAGGAGATATGAATGTTGATTGCACAGTTAAGTCATTGCAGTTTGTGCAGACCAACGTCTGTATCAAAGATGTCTGCTTAACTAGTGCAACCCCCTAAAAGCGAGCTCCATCATATCAATCAATAACCTGTCGGTTACAATTTAATCTTTTTAATGCACATATTACTTCTAGTTTGAGAACCATATTGCTTTCATTCATTTATTACGTTAGTTTTACATATAAATAATCATTCCAATATTCATGTTTTCAACAAATGTGAAAATGTTCATGTTTATCAAACAGCAAATGCTTGTTTAGAATAGTTATTCAATTGCACAATATAATATTTACACCCTTGCATGAGAAAGTTTTCGTTAGGGAACGTGATCTCTTTGACACTCTACAGTCAACTCGTTGCACCATTGCTTTAAATGTTCATACTCAATGTATTACGTTTGATGATTGCAGCATGGAACACTATTATTCCTATTGTAAAAATTCACACGATCATAGAATCAAATTACGATCGGGATGGGCTGTTTCGTTAAAAGGAATTGGTCCTCAATGCGTTTAGTCATTGTTCTCATTTTCTAAAACCGATATGCTTGCCAAATAAATCTCGTATTAAGTGGTCTCTTCTTTTTTCTGTATAGGTTAACAAAACACAAAACCATCGTCATGTGCTGCATATGTTCTAAAGCTGTTTTGCAGAGGTTAGAACGGACGTTCAGTTAGTAATCATGAAAGAAATGCGCGTATAAGAATAATTTGGTCATAACTAAATGACTTTCGACGAGATACGATCAGTGTCGGCATCGGTCCGTTGATAACACTAGCCATGCATCCAAATGATATGCATAATGGATTCCCCACGATGCGTGGTATCGATAAGATGGGGGTCGAGGGCGAGGGGTTGGGTGTTTATAATTGAACATAAAGAATAAGCCACATTATATAGCGTACTGCAGCTGAATGTGACGACACGTAGCTCTATTTTAGGAATGAGCTAAAGAGGTGAACGCGGCGGATCATCATCAATTAAACACTAATGCATGGCAGATATTACCAGAAATATCATTGCTCTGCCGGCGAACAATGAAAGTTATATTTTTATTTATACTACATGCTACATGGCACGACAGGCCTGATACAATAGTAAACTACATTAATGATCCCAAAATGATGAACAAGGTCACTCAAAATACTTTTACATGGGATGATCTCATCTGTATTATGGCTTCGATTGTTAAACCACATGCGTTTAGTCATTGTTCTTTTTTTCTAAAACCGATATGCTTGCCAAATAAGAAATCTCGTATTAAGTGGTGTCTTCCTTTTTCTGTATAGGTTAACAAAACACAAAACCATGCTCGACTGGGTGCATCTGGCACATTATGACTTTCACAATGCTGAGCTTCCCAAATAAGCACCTGACCTAAGGCAGCAACATCTACCGTTAGACTAAATTGATTGAATAACTCAGTAACCAAAAATCTATATAATCTCTTAAGTGATAGATCTGTACACTACATAAAAGGAACTAAATATAACAAAACCATTCTTCAAAACACAATTCCGGTTCATTACTCAGTTCTCCATCAATGACTATATTCGCTCATAAATCGCAGCAAATGTGAGAAAATTATTTTTATGACCCAGCGGGTTGTATCAAGTCATCACATAAAAGAAATAATACTGCTTTACGATATTTTAGACCGAGATAGCCCTGATAAATGCTTGTAATAATGCTCCCACGAAAGGATGTAATGCGTCTGAATCGATTCATCCTCTTAATATACCGTCATTAATTATTGGCAAAGACACATGATGGCAAATGTTGTTCAATCGAACCAATATAATTGCGTGAATTCTTGTATATACATATCAGATGAAGGACTACGTTATTACGTTATGTGTCAAATTTCTATGATCATAGAGACAATAAGTATTCGACGATATGCCTTTTCTCCATCATCATCATCGTCATCATTATAATCACCATTGTTATCATCATCATCATCATCATCATCATCATCATTATTATTATCGTCATCATCATCATCACCGTCACCAGTATCATCATCTTTGCAAGTATCACCACCGTTATCGTTATCATCAGTAATAAATGCATCGTCCTCGTCATCATCGTCCGTGTCTTTAAATTCTTAGTTTTCATCACCAATTCATGTTTTATCATCATTGTTATCTCCAACGTCACCATATGCATTCCCGATACAAATCCACTTTACATCTGCATAAGGTCCAGGTATGGATGATGTGTGAATCTACGCGTGAATATGCTTCAATCTTTGAAATGCATCAACAAAGGGATCGCAGTTTAATAATTTGTTGCGTGGAACTTTGATTGAAAGTATTACAAACGAAATTCAGTAAAGATATTTTAGTTCGTGCGAACAAATTCCACGATAATTCGTTTTCTTATAGTCAAAATCACTGGTTTCAGTTAACATTCGCTGTCATTTATGACCAAATGATGCTAAGGCTATTCGTCATGCTGAATACTATCGAGGTGTGGCCATTCGTGGGCGATATAATCCTACAGCATTATACCTCATATATTAAACGACCTTATTAGTAACTAACGCAGATGTTTACAATTGCCGAATACAACAGTGACTGTATGGACGTCCTGGATTGAAAATCACTGCTCGTATTAACGAGAGAATATACCAATATATTCAATCTCAGTGACGCAGCATATTGAAGACACAATATCTGTAAAGAAACATTAAGAATAGCTTGCGTTAATCTTGTGCTATTGGCCACCATTAACTCTTTTAACGAAACAACTTGATATACCAGAGGTCATCTACACTTTAAGTGGGTCACTCTTAGTCTCGATAGATTACTGACACTCTGTCCCCTATTCTTTCAGCACGCATCAGCCTTTGCCATATACAAAGCATGGCACTAAGAAAGAGTTACTTCCATGTTGTCTGCTCTCATGACAAAATCAATCAGTTATTGTGGACATTAATTAAAATACAAATACGGTATTACAAAACATGAAGTGCCATTTAATCATAACATGGCAGATTTGAGTGACGTTTTGTTTATCATGCGATTGCGATGGAATATTGCAGGTGTTCCAAATGAGCCATCAAGCACTGTTCTATGATGCGACGCAGTTCTCCTACATTCACCACCGACTGATAGGGAGGTAGAGATCATGCCTACGCGTTGATCTTTGCTTCATGAGTACATATCATCATCATCATCATCATCATCATCATCATCATCATCATCATCATCACCATCATCATCATGATTGTGTTCATCTTGATCAGCTTGTTATTCATCGTATATGTTACACTACTTCTACTACTTCTACTACTAATAATAATAACAATAATATTCATTGACATCCTCTCCATGATCATTATTATCATCATGATTATATCATTAATATTATCATCATAATTTTGATGATTTCCATGGATTTTTTTAACCTTCTAAACGAAATATAGAAAGTTAAAGCAGAAGGCATCACACTAATTCGCGCACAATACTAATTCATAATATTGATATGAAGCATGATGGTCTGCCGTTCAGCATTTAATCAACATAAAGTGGGCAAATATTTATTGGTCCAATTTCATGTTCGTAACCGAGCTGTGAGCAACAATGCGGGGTATGTGGTCGACTTATGTCAGAGTCAGTGTTTACGGTCATGTTGATCGCAGATACTTAAAGTAGGACCGTTTTCCCACACATTATTGGCGGTCAGTACTAATGTTTGCATAGGTGTTCACTTGAGAATTATTAAAATTTGATTTATCCGATAAACTGCAATTTGCTTATGCAATATCCTGAATTTAATTTATGGACAAAACCACGGATCCAATTATTCCATGTTATTGAGCCGCTCTTGTTTTTTTCTCTCTACCATTTGCATCCATTTTCGTGCATACAACAATTTATGACCCAATTATAAGATGACAGGCATATGTTTAACGACTTGTCTACACAAGGATATTGATAACGACAGCGGTGTAATGAGTCGTTTATATGCTACATTACAGATCGGGCTATTGTGGTCGGTTTTAATTAGACTCTTGCGTTTACTCAATGTACTTCCGCATCCCGCGTAAGTTCCATTCACATCTTAATATGGCCAAGCATATGGTGAGTTTGCGTGTATATTGGTGTGTGTGTTTGTGTATGTGCGTGTGTGCTTGTAATTATATGTGTGTATGTGTGCGTATGTACATTCTATGAACAATTATTTAACATAAATAAGAAAATCAATTACAGTCCGCATGCAATGTTGCATTTGCTAAGAATAACACAATATGAATGCATCTGTGATTCACTCAATCTTCTCAACTTTTAAACGTATGACTCCGAGACCCTGCATATTATGTACGGACTCGCCATTGAGGATATGCACTTCAAAAAAGCTAAGCAATCAGACGTCGGCCCGTTCTTGATTCTAATGCGACTGGAATGGGGTGATTGTATATGTGTGCCGCCTGCGTGTGATGCTATGATAAACAACACCACATGCTTATCAACACCTAGTTATCGATGTCTTAAAATAACGATTGGCAGGTGGTCCACTTTAAACGGACACAATGTAAGTACTTAAACACAATATTTGATAACCATAACGAAGACAAATAGTGCTTCAGGACGTTTCATCAAGACTGATACAATACAAGGTAAGCTTTCATATTCTGATGTGTGAATATGTGGGCTTGTTGTGGGACTGTATCTGATTTGTTTATGAATGCTCGGAGCACAGTAAGTATGGTTGTTTAAAGATAAAAATATAATATAGAAGGATAGACATGGCAAATGGGCGTAAAAAAGAGTTCTAGGGATCTGTCTTAGTAGATAAAGATGTGGCGTACCGAATCAAATTATTCTGACGCGACAGCGAAAGCCAATAGACTTTAGAGAGTAATGATGAATTGATAAAAATTCACTTACATTGTTGTCATTACAAATGCTGTTGGGGCCCATTGAAACCTTGCATTTTTATATATCGCGGATTCCTCTGAAGATCCCGACAACTCATTGATGTGTGGACGCAGTCATTGTTTTATGCATAGATGCCACATCTTTGTAGTAGTTGATTATGATAAATATGTCTTACGTATTACAAATTATTTGTCATGGATTGTGCTAAAACAAGCTGTGAATCAACAACTAAATCAATGCTCTGCACCTTGGCCAGTTCATTTGGTGATCTTGCAACGATCTTGTGTGATCGCTTATGGAGCATTTCACTCAGGCTAGAGCAAGGTTGTCATCTGACGGTCCGTTTTAACTTATTTTACACACCGACTGATTAGCTGTTTTTACAGGAGTGATAGAGTGTAAACATAGATGTAGGTAATACAAACCTCCACCTATTGGCCATTTATAACAATGCCAAGCAAGAAGTAAATCGATCAACTAATTTTTATAGTACTTGCATCACAGCCATTTACGCGTAAAATTGCAGTTATATGATAATAGAATATTGGAGCTATGATAAGATTGCTTCATTTAATGTGAATAACTTAACTACTTGGTCCGGCGGGCAGTTGTTCCTATGAGCGTGCCTATATCAAATGGCCAATGGCCA
>CM067352.1:16409333-16436833 GCA_034190875.2 Urechis unicinctus | reverse complement strand
ATTTCGAATAGCGGATGTTAATCATGTCCAAGGTCTTACCAGTTACACGACGGCGACCGGCAGGTGGATATATCAGCAGTCATCTCAACTTTCGCCTCGGGCAAACTAAATTGACCTTACTTGATTGTTATCACACATTCCCCCATGCATAAAGCCCATATCGGCTTTTGCAGCTTTCATATCGAGATAAAGTTTATGCGTTTCAGTCCCGAAACAGCTTATATATCGAATGTGAGTACACCTTTCAACATCCCTGAAGCGTTGCTTCATATCAGCCTTGAAATCGGATATATGTAAAACCGTTAGCAATCCTGGTATTGTAACAGCTCTTATATCTCGAATATGAGTACAAACTTCATCATCCCTGAAGCAGATTGCAGATTTCGCGTCGGATATAATCACTCGCTCCCATTCATAAACCATGAACTCACAACAGCTCTCATCACAAATCAATAACAATAAGCGAGCATCAACACTTGGTTTGATGCTGTTTACACGCACACACAAACACACACACATATATAAATATATATATATATATATATATATATATATATATATATATATATATATATATATATATATATATAAAATAAATATATATAAATATACATAAATATATATATATGAGTATGAATATATATATGTATATATATACATATATATTTAGATATATATATATAGATGCCTATATATACATATATATACATATATACATACAGAATATAGATATATATATATTAGATAGATATAGAGATCTCTAATATATATAAATATATATATATAGATATATATATATATATAGATATATGTAAATATGTATATATATTTATTATCTATATGTATATATATATATCCCTGACATATATATATATATATATATATATATATATGTATATATATACATATCTACATACATTTTATAAACATATATATATATATATATGTAAAATATTAAATGTATATATATATATATATATAATATATATATATACATATATATTTATGTATATACATATATATATATGCATATATATGCGTAAATATATATATATATACATATATATATATACATACATATATATATATATATATATATATATATATATATATATGCATATATATATATGTATGTATATGCATATATATATATCAATATATATATAAATATATATATACATATATATATATATTTATAAAAATATATATATATATAGTTGTATATATATAAATATATATTTTTTGATTTACATATACAAATATGCATATATATATAAATATATATATATTTATATATATATACATTTATACATATATATGTACATATATTTATATATTGGTTTGTGTATGTATATGTGTGTGTGTTTGTGTGTGTTTTTGTGTGTATACTATCTAGCGATTACCAATGTTAAAACATGTATTTGAAGATTGTCTGTTATGATATGCAAATGACTTGCAACCGAGCATTTCTATCAGAGACTTTATTAAATATATTGTTATTTAGTTAAGCAGACTGTCTTATGTAATGCTTTTCTCTACCATTGACGCCAGTTTCATAGCCCTGTTAACACATAGAGTCCTTGCATATATCACTTTCCCAGTAAAACACGTCGCTAACAATAGGGTGCCACCATCATTTTACCGATATATATTTGCATATCCTGCTAACCCAAGTTCAGTTTAATACTGCCTACCGATGCATACATTTTACGCTAAATGCCAGTCAGCCATCAAAACATTGATGAATATTTTTATTGCAATCGCCCATGAATCATAAAATAAGTGCGTAACATTGTAGGTAATTGCCTAGTCACAGGTAAATTGAGAAGTTCATGAATAGTTCATGTCTATTGCTCTACGGGTAATTTTGGAATAAGCAGTCGCATCCTCTACAGTGCGAGACGCACAGCTCAGGGTCACTTTTGTCATCGTAATGTTAAACTCTGGTGATTCCTCAATTATTTACAACGATCCCTTGCAGCAGATGATTCGGCGCACTATAAAAGACAAGGTCAGCATATACTTTTGAACGCAGTGTTCATGATTGGTAATTCATATATTAAAGATAGACATATTACCACAGCGGCCCTTGCTTTAAGCGAAATACAGGCAGTTTGTCACAGGAAGACGAGCGTAATGGCCGTGAGACAAAGGCTCATGCGTCACGTATTTCGGGTCAGGTATTGATCTGAAATCCACCGTGCTCATCGGTGGTTGTGAGTGGCGAAGAATGCTTGGCCGTTTAACCATAATCTTCCTTGAGCTCACACGCAGTATCACACCAATTGCGCCCACACCAACACTCATGCCTTCGAGCTAACTCCTTCACTTCGTGATCAATTCAGTTTACTATATTTCACCTAGCGTCTAAACTTATTCTTATCAAACGCTAATGTATGATGCTTAACGGCGTGATCTAATTGTTCTGCGATTGAAATGGATGTACTCATATTCGATATAACCTGATAACGCAGGAAGCGCCGACAATAGCTGAGAGAATGGGAAACTGTGCTAAATAAACAAGTCAGGGAACTTATGATCGCTACTGATATATAAACTTGCCGTTCGCCGTCGAGTTACTGGGGAGACTATGTAAATGATCAATGTCCACTGTTCTGTGGGAAGAAAATGGCAAAAAACAGTTACTTGGACAACGGTTGTCATAAGTAAATTTATTTCTACTAAAAGGAATAGGATTGTCATGCGCTGCGTCACAAGGACTGATTTTATTGGTATAGTTCCTCATAAATAAGATTTTAAATCCAGGTAATTCCTTCTACAACTGTAGTATTAAGCGATGATGTACATCTGCATTTAGGTGTTAACGGAGTCGTTCAATAACTGAAGTAATATTCTATAGGGTCATTTTGCCCCGCAATTGTCACATTTCTTAGGCATGCATTATGAGAAGTGACATTATCAACATTTTCGAATCGAAAAACAATGTAAAACTAATACCAATGATTCATTCCGAGACATATGGGCAATTAGGTATTCGGCGAAAACCATTCATTGTCTTCCTATCGCTTGGAAGAGCGACAGCGGGTTATAGGGTAGAAAGTCACACATGAACAAACTGAGCGCATTAGAGGATTGATAGCAAATATATGATGTAGTTTTCTTACTACGGCTCATGCAATATCAACCGTATTGTACAACGGCAGCTCTCTGGTAAATATTACCATGAGTAGATCAATTTGCAGCCAGTTTGGTTTAATGGATCCGGGATATGAAATAGAACTCATGTATAAGACTTTAAGCCCATTTAGAGTTGAAAGCGATGTCCAGGCAAACTGATGTGGACAGCGATCATTGTTTAGGTGAAAAGTTGTTCGTCTGCCCTATGTCAATTCTGGCTAGTTACGTGGGTGCCGAGCTTTTAATGCAATATTTGGAATTGATGACATTTGCAGCCTTGATGGCGAGGACCTTGTGCATTGCAATACACAGAAAGAGATTCCTGACACATATGCTTCCCGCTATGCACAGTCGTTAGGCATAAGAAGACACCATTCATGAAGTGGCATTGTCGGGATGTTTTCCTCTAAAGGCGACAACTTTGTCAAATAACACTTAAGGCATATACTTCGCGTGCAGAATATATCTAAGGAGCAACTGTAATGCCTAGCAACATATTCCTTTTGAAATATGTACATTAGGAAAACATTGAAACAAGCTAGGTCCAACCATTTATAAAGAGAGCGGAGTGTGTAAATGTTGTTTGCAGTTTGCGAGAATTCAATTGGGACCTAAAACACAACCACGACGAGTTGACCATAGGTGTGCTCGGCAGCAGATCTGTCATGTTCAGCATCAGACGACCTTTTTGCATCGAGCCTTGTGCAGCCTTTTTAATGTGAGATACGAGTATCAGCCCTAAAAAAATATTTTTTTCCTCTGGTCGAGAGCTTTAACAAATTGTTATGTACCAAGGACAATCGAACGCAAACGGGTGCAAATTGCATATTATTATCGCTAAGAATTTATGTTGTTATGTGTTCATATACAAAATCTAGCCTGAATTGTGCTATTGTACGGGCAGATTGAATCGATGATCACTTCTTGCATTGACCTAAAACACACCCACGACGAGTTGACCATTGTAGTGCTCTGCAGCAGATCTGTCATGTTCAGTGTCATACGACCAATTTGCAGAGAGGCTTGTGCAGCCACTTTGACGTGAGATACGAGTATCAGCCTTAAAAAGATATTTTTTTTCCTCTGGACGAGAGCTTTAACAAATTGTTATGTACCAAGGACAATCGAACGCAAACGGGTGCAAATTGCATATTATTATCGCTAAGAATTTATGTTGTTATGTGTTCATATACAAAATCTAGCCTGAATTGTGCTATTGTACGGGCAGATTGAATCGATGATCACTTCTTGCATTGGAATAAATTGCGACAAATGCCAACGCAAGAACTGACTTGAAGTCATTATTTCATACATATTATAAGCGTCTCAATAGATCATGTAGCGATGATACAAAATATAAAGCTATCAAAGCCGATGTGTACCACAACATTATGAGAAGACATATAAATAAGTGGACTATTATTTTTGAGTATCGATTAATCAGAAAACAGACCCGCCAGAACGTTGGGTTGTCGGGAGTTTTACTCGTAACTACACACTTCCAATTATCATTCTGATTGAACCGGTTGTGTGCATTCTGATGTCGACGATTCCATACGATAATTGTTTAAATACATGTGCAGACAGAATGACCGTAGACGCAACAGAATGGATAAGCGTCATATTTCACAACCCAAAATACCAGATCCTAATAAGTTCGATTTCTACCATATATCAATGTCCAAAGATTTGTAATTGTGTGCGGTATAATTGTCGGACACATTCACTGATATAACAAACCGATACATACCTTCCATGACGTCAATGACCCATTTATTTACCGGACAATTGTGGTTAAAATGGTACATATTCATCAGCGCCACCCCGTTCAGGCGCTTTAAGCACTCACAGTCTCAATAAGACGTTGCCTATTGGTTTCTGATTTCGACCGAGCCACTATTAAGTATTTTCTAACTGAAAAATGGGTGACGCGATAGTGCAATGCACTACGCTTAACGTTTCACTACTGCGCTTGACGGCGGATCTAATCAGCCGATCTTATTGTGCCACAATGATGTTTTGTCAGTCCAATCTGCAACTATTTTCTGTGAAAACAGCAATTTATGACCCCATTGTAAGATGACAGGCGTACATTTAACGACTCGTCTATGCAAGGATATTGATCAGGACTTTCCTGCAATGAGTCGTTTATATGCTAAACACAGCGTGCTCCATTGTTGCTGGTTTTAATAAGACCGCTAAGGTTTTTCTGTGACTGCTGCATAACACGTGGAGCCCGCATTCATCTTGATAAGTCATATGCTAACATATATACTCATCGATTGATGGCATATTACATGACAACAAATTCGCATTGAATATGAAAGGTATTCACACTGAAAATCAACAAATTGGGGTAGTTAAGTTGACAGGAATGGAATGCGTATTTGCTACAACTGAAAAATAACCGTCCAAAATATCAGATGGGATACGGCGCTCGAAGACCCGATGAAGGTGATCACATTGCAAATTTGTTTATATACATCTAACCGTTTATACAAGGCACATAATATTTAATTTTTCAACGCTCACATATACGTATTCATATACATACATACGTATATATTTTTATACGTAGATTTGCATATGCGTATATATTTGTATATATGTGTATGCATTTACATTAATGATTAGCTAAATATTAAATAAGCAGAAACATACAACTGCATAATATGTATATATATATATATATATATATATATATATATATATATATATATATATATATATATATATATATATATATATAGTATATATATATATATATATATATATATATATATATATATATATATATATATATATATATATATATATATATATATATATATATATATATATATATATATATATATATATTAAGATAAGATAATTTATTAGCCCTATTCGGGAATTTGTTTTACAGTCTACAATTGACTCGTGTATCTCTGTCATTATCCCCGTGTCCCGGCCCCTGCTAGACCCGTGTTTTGGCAGGAAAATTCCAGATGGCGCTAGAAGACGGGTGCTGTGATGAAGAAGCAGTGACCCACAGATATCGAGCAGTTCCTTCCTGGTGTAGGACAGCATATGCTTTATTTGCACACGGTCGTCACATGATCGGCAACTCACGATACATATTGTCATTATTGATGTAGTGGTCAGAAAGACGGCTGGTCGTTTGGTGACATTGATGTAGTTTCCAAGGTCGAAGAGTGTGAAAGACACTGGAAACAGGACCAGGCAAAGCACGTGGCTTTCCGAGAAGTGAAGCGCATAGTTGAGCAGCGGGAAAAACACAATGTCCCTTCCTGGGTAGCTGATGAGAAAGTCCAACAGATTCAGATATATCCTTTGATTCAAAGATGTTGTAGACGATCTTATTCACACCCTGCACTAAAAACACAAGCCCAACAAAGGCCAAAACACGAGGCAAATGGCAGAAAAACACGAGCACACACCAGACTGCGTGTCGCCGCGGTGCAGCGCCACCTAGTACATATCATATCATATCATATTAGTACGAACGCAACCTTTAGTGGACAAACCGCTAACCTTTCGTAGACGAAAGGATATACCAGTATGTCCACATAACGTCAAAGCACATTTTCTTTCAAAATGATAATCTTTCACGATCAATATCTCTAGATTTAGAATTTTATAGCGATATAAAATTTTAACAACTAACCATTCGTTGACATAACAAGCAAACAAGATCGCGAAATGCTCCCAATGGTTCATAATGATCGCATCTACGCCAAATATTATGTTTCTAATTTACGATGATTAAAATGATTTAAAAATTTCGATATTCAGCAAATATTCAAAAAATATATATAAGCACAAAAGGTTATATTTATACGTATCAATTTGAGTCGTGACCTTTCGTGGAAGACCTTTCTGGGACCAAAAGTATATACCAGGATAAAAATTGATAAAAAGATTTGCATTCGAATTGAACTATTTCTTTGTTTCAATTAAAGTATTTATATATATATTATATATATATATATATATATATATATATATATATATATATATATATATATATATATATATATATATATATATGTATATATATATATATATATATATATTATATATGTATATGTGTATATATATATTTATACATATATATATATATTATTATATATATATTTATATATATATCTATATATATATATATATATATATTTATATATTTATATATCTATATATATATATATATATATATATATATATATAGACACGATTACATCTATTTGTAGACTCAAACCATTAGTGTAAATTTGAATAGTACATTTTTTATATATGTATATATATGCATTAATTTCACCATCATATGTACGAATTTGCTGGTGCGAGTATATTTTTTATAGATTTGTTAAATATATAAAATGATGTTTTTATGCATCCTTGTCTTGGCGAATTAATGACGAAAAAGCACCCTTAAATATTTCAACTCAACCCACTTAAGATTCACTTAGACGTTTCCGATGTACTTAAACATGGATGGATGATCTTAAATGAAACACTTATGGCCGCAAGCCATCGAGCACTTGCTCCATATTCTTCTTCTCATCAGTTATTTAAAACAATTTAACAATAAACATTGCCAGCTTTTATATATATATATATATATATATATATATATATATATATATATATATATATATATGTATATATTTATATATATATATATATATATATATATATATATATATGTATAGGTATATATAAATAAATAGTAACATATATATATTTAAACATATATACAGAGAGATATATATATATTTATATATACATATATATATGTATGTATATATGTACATATATATACATATGGACGGATGGATATATGAATGTGGATAAGTTCATATGTGTATACATATATATATATATATATTTATATGTTTATATATGTATATATATATAATGTATATATATATATATATATATATATATATAGTAATATATAGAGAGAGAGGAAGAGAGATATACATATATGTGTTCATATGCATATATATATATGTGTGTATATATACATGATGGATGTATATATATGCATAAGTATTTATGTATATATATATATACATACATATATATATATATATATATATATATATATAAATGTATAGTAACATATAAATATATAGATATATATAGAGAGATATATATGTGTATATATACTTGTAAATATTAGTACTTTAATAGGTACATATTCATGTGTATATTTATTTATGCATAAGTAAATATATATAGACTCATATATATGTATTTACGTATATTTATATATATATATATGTATTTTTACGTATATATTTATATATATATATATATATATATTCATATTTATTTAAATATATATATATATATGTAAATATGCATATGTGTACATATTTATGTTTATATATATAAATATATATATATATATATATATATATATATATATATGCACATATTTGTAAGTGAATATGTATATACATATATTTATGTATATGTTTATACATATATATATATGTATACACACATATATTTATAAAATATATATATATATATATATAAATATATAATTATTTATATATATATATCTATATTTATATATATAAATGTGCACATATATATCACTATCATCACCATTATCACCAACATCATCCTCGTCACCCTCCCCCTGATCACCATCATCATCATTATCATCATCAAAATCGTCATCAGTATCTTCATAATATATTCATAGTCTGAACATCTTCTGTATCGCAATATGTTTTATCACCTGGTGATTCAGACGATTGTGATATTTATATTGTCAGCTAAAACTTTATGATTCGCCATTTGTATTGTCAACCTCATCGTCATCACAAATATGCCAATCGTCATTTTCTTCGCGAATTCACATTACCTCCCGATACTGTCTGCTCATAGCTTGTTCATATGCTAACGTCTTGACCGATTTGTGTCCACTTCAAGGCACTATTAATTGTAATCTCATTTCCTTTGGTGGGTGATTTGTTACTTAACACCATTATTAGACATATAGCAGAATATATTTGTTATCCATCCCACAAGTGCGCTTCGTTTGTTCATGTCGGACTTTCTACCCCATAACCCGCTTTGGCATTCCTAGCGACCATGATTTGTTTTTTCTATGAGATGCGACTCAGCGAATACTCTTACTCTTATGTCGTGGAATGAATCACTGGTAATAGTTTAGCATCGTCTTCCGATTGTGACCAAATGCTGCTAAGGTCACTTCTCATAATGCACACCAACGAAATGTGACTATTGCTTGGCAAAATGAACGCATAGAATATTACTGAACGACCCAATAGTCCCCAAAACCAGATATACATCATCGATGAATACTATAGTTACAAAATGAATGACCTGGATTGAAAATCATTATTTTTGTTTAAGAGGCACTGTACCAATAAAACCAGTCCTTTGGACGCAGCGCAGCTGTTAGTAGCAATAAAGGTATGACATTCAGTATTCTTATGACAACTGTTTGCCATATAACAGGTTTCTTACCATTTTGTTGTACTTGGAACCGTGGACATAGATCATATACCTGCTCTCACCAGTAACTCGACGGCGAACGACTAGTTTATATTTCAAAGGCGATCATAACTTCCCCGATTATTTGGCACAGCCCCAATTCTCTCATTTAACGTCGGCTTTTGCTGCTTTTTAAAATCGAATATGAGTACATCTATTACAAAGCTGGAACAGATTGATCCTTGAGGGATCAGGGAAGGTCGCAGAAGGCAGGGAGCGCTGCCACTTAGATCGATCATTTGGCGACACGCCCTCGTGCATCCTAGGGTAGCGTTTGATAAGGATAAGTGAAGATGCTAGGTGAAATGGAGTTCACTGAATTACTCACAAAGCGATGGAGTTTGCTCAAAAGCATAGGAGTTGGTGTGGGCGCAATTGGTGTGATACTGCGTGTGAGCTCAAGGAAGATTATGGTTAAACGGTCATGCATTCCTCGCCATTCTCAACCACCAATGAGCTCGATGGATTTCAGTGCAATACCTGAGGCAAGATACGTGCTGTATGATCCTTTGTCTCACGACCATTGCTCTCAAACTGTATTTCGCTTACCTCTATCTTGAATATATGAATAATCGATTGATCCACGGGGTTTAACATTACAACGACAAGAGTGACCCTGTTTATGTGCGTAATATTACTGCAACTTTGATGTCGGTCTGTACGTTAAACGAGTTGTGCGTCTCGTACTGTAAAGGAGGCGGCAGCTTATTCCAATACTTATCCGTAGATCAATATGCAAGAACTATTCATTAATTTTTACATTGACCTGTGTCTAGGTAATTCCGTTCAATATCACGCATTTTATAAACTATCGGCGAATGGAGTAATCTCTGGTTGAACCTCTCTGCTGCAAATCATTTGCATTACATGATTTAAAATCTTCAAATACATGTTTCCATTCTACAGACGCGCGCACACACATTTGTATATATATATATATATATATATATATATATATATATATATATATATATATATATATATATATATATATATATATATATCTAAATATATATTTATGTATATATATGTAAATATATATATATATAAATGTATATATATATAAATGTATATTTATATATTTATATATACATATATAATTTATATATATATATATGTATGTATATATATCTTTTATCTATATACATATATATTTATATATATATATATATATATATATATCTATATATATCTATATATATATATATATATATATATGTATGTATGTATATATATATATATGTTTGCAGTGACAATAACCACGGTGACAGCACGTAGACTTTTATTAAGGAAAGTTGAAACTAATATGAGTAGGGTTCACGTATATTGACGCCATTGCTTGGGGCTATAAATTTAGCTTGAGCCTAAATATTGCTTTATTTATATTCAGAATAACTCATGGACGCTTGCACCGTCTACATAATCCCAGCTAGCTATTGTAAGACATCTGAACCTCATGGATAACAGCGATTTTCACGGTCAATACGAAGCAAAATTGATGTAACACATTTGTTATTGGTAGTTGTAAAACCTCTTATTTTTAAAGGCAGATTTAACTCAAACAGTGTTCAATACTAACAGAATCTCAGACAAGGTTAAACTACCAATATGAATTACATCTGCCAAACAAAATGGCAGGACACTACAGTAGTTCATGTTCAATGTGATTTTGGGGTAACAAAGTAAACTTATTAGTTGAGACAGATTGTCCTGTTTAGATTTCAGAGAATTGGCAAAAGGAGACATGAGTCAAAACATGCTCATGGTCGTTTGATTTGCGTTTTGTCGGAAATATGGATCTAACTGCATACAAAAACGTCTATTCAATTACATGTAATTACACACAAATAACCGTTCGCTCCAAGCGCCGCATCATGGTTTATCAACGATCGTCAGTGGTCTCCAGTGAAACTAATTACCACGTTGCCATATGACACTTCGTCTGATGGAACGTGCTAATTATCAATAAACACCATAATTTTAATCACTCAAGCTGAGAAAAGTGGGAAACCAGATCGGTAAAATATGCAAAACTTACCGCTGGCTAACCCTGACTCTTGTAGGTATTTAACTATATTTTCCAGAATGTCAGAGATCAATCTAATCTTATCTGATCACTTAATTTTCACTCACCCCTCTAACCAGATATGCCTCTCGTGGATAAGAGGTATGTACTGCAATAAGCGAAGTCTCCACCTTCAAGGCTAAAAGTCCAAACCTTGCATCGAATGCTCTGCCCCTTCATAGCTGTATAGCAAGTTGCTAACAAGCGCACATCGGCAACTTATCAACCCACAAAAATGCCGATGTCCACTTCCGTTTGTTTGGGACATCGCCTTCAATTACAAATAGTCATCAAGTCCAAAACTTGAACTATATGTTTACCTCTACATCCTATGGAACAAACCAGCTGTTAATTGATATTCACTCATGTGCAGTACAGGTTATTTTTCGAGATCAAATGTAAATTTCGGATGGCCATTCGTCAAACACTTGTCTGCCTTCGACGTAGTGGGAAATCAATTGATATCGGTGATTGTGGGGATAAACGTGGGGACACTGTGCTAACTAGAGGGATAAGTCACGGCTGTAATTAGGTGCAGCCCATGGATATTTAAGGTGGGACAACGATAGGGAGGGTATCAGGAGATCCCGTATAGCTGCTTCTCTTCTAAATTGCCGTTGCCTCTTAGACCAGCCGCAATACCCATTACAACGACATGTCGGTAATAATACTTAATTCATCAACAAGCAAAGCAAGTTGTCGGCGTCAAACTTTAGTAAGTTACAGACCTTGGCCCCTTTTCATAACGAACCTTAACCTGATTAGTATCCCTGAGTGTAAGATTCCGCGATCTCAGTTCGGATTCATGAAACAATAACCTAGCGATCTCAGCTCATTGCCGGTAAGCTGCCAAAAAGACGAATGGCTATCATTTAGCACATATATAAAGTATCATTTAGTGATCATCAGATAGAAAACTATTATAGTTTACTTACTAGTCAACGACGTACTTTGTAATAGTCTACCGTGGTTATCGACTGTCAAACTAGAAAGGAACAGCCTTGGTTGATTAGGAATTTATAACTCAGCTTAATGAAATCAGACCGTACGATATTATATGATATCAAGCTACCGTTATGATGCAGCCATTCACAACGAGTTTCAAAGACATATTCCGAAGCACTCGGAGCAATAGCATTGCTATTCAAGAACATGACCACAACAGCGTGATTAACCATTGTTTTTAGCGAGACGATTTACACAATAATTATGTCTAACAATCAGTACAAGTGATACACGATTCCATCAAGTCGTAAATGATTGTTATATTCATATGGAAATTCCCATCCACAATGATAATCCCGCAAACCATTCCTAACCCACTGCATCTGTCTCGCTAACAAGGCAACAACAGCCTGTTCGAAGCAACCCGATGAATGCGAGCAATTAATACAGATACCGATGAAAATTGGCGTGTTATAGATAACGAATGACTCGTTATGTTTTCAGTTTACGAATATACGTGCTCTTGTTTATATCTGAGAATTCCTGGAAAATATTACTGTAGAACAGCCATTTTTTAAGTTTCCCTGCCAGATTCGTATATGAGCCGACGCAACGTCTTAAGTATTTTTATGAATAAGATTGGGACTGTGAACTCAGCTAACAGTCTCAAAAACCTGTATTTATCAATCATTATAAAGGCCTATTATCTTTTGGATTCAGTAAAAGGAAGACTATTGTATACTTACATGGAACATAGTTTGCCGTTGATGCAGCGCATTGCAAAAAGTAAAATAATTATCCAGGGAAAATATATGAGCGCTTGGGTACGCAACGTAGGGTTGGTTAAGTATTTTGAAGTCTCGTGTTACGTAACTATATGTCAGTGAAGAAGTATTGATGAATGTCATATTGTGGAAACGTAGTGACGAATAAAACGCATGACATTAACTGTTAGATTAATTATAATTTACCGTGTTAGGCCTTAAAATTATGGCATGCGTGTATCTAAGCTATGCACAAATATTCCATTGACCCTTATCCAGCCGCTGCCAAACACATATCCAACATCAATAAGGCATTACAACGTCTACATCCGATTAATTCCGAGCGCAAATGATGTTCGTGTTATGCAGATAGAAAGTAGATTTGTTTTGTATTAAATCTACAATTATCACGTTGATTTGCGATTGATCTCTCACTTAATTGAAACAGCGGTTATATAAAAAGCCCAGCGACCCATAACTGGTCATTAAACGCATTTAATAGGGGTTACAAACTTTAGCAATGTCAACTAGCCTTGAGATAAATAGTTGGCGGTTATAACCTCGCTGGGTATCTTCATATCCTATTTAGAAACGGTCCGATTACATGTCGTGACGTTTATTTGAGGTGACAATACCATAGTGCTGTTTCTATAAATAAACAATGTTGTTGACGCATCCTTGTCTTTGTGAATTTATGGACGAAAAGCGCCCATTAATGTTTCAGAGCAAACCACTTTACGTTTACTTAGGCAAGTCCGATTTACATAACTACAAATGGAAGATCTTAAATGAAGACAAGAGTATTCATGGCCATCAACCATCGAGCACTGGTCCTAAAAAATTCTTCTGATCTGTTATTTCAAGCAACTGGTAAATAAACACTTATTGCCGTTATTGTTGGAGTGAAATATACACACACACAGATACACACACACACACACTACACACACAAATATATATATATATATATATATATATATATATATATATATATATATATATATATATATATATATATATATATATATATATATACGTGTAAATAAACACTGCCGTTATTGTTGGAGTGAAATGTACACACACACAGATACACACACACACACACTACACACACACAAATATATATATATATATATATATATATATATATATATATATATATATATATATATATATATATATATATATACGTGTAAATAAACACTGCCGTTATTGTTGGAGTGAAATGTACACACACACAGATACACACACACACTACACACACAAATATACATATACATATATATATATATAAATATTTGTTATATATATATATATATATATATATATATATATATATATATATATATATATATATATATATATATATATATATATATATATATATATATATATATATATATATTCTCGATGGCCAAATTAACATGATGACTTGATAGAAACACAACTGCTTTGATTGTCGAAGCTGTTGATTTTGGCATAAAAACAGACATGCAACAAGTGGAATTCTATTCCACTGATGAACCTGCTTATGCAATATACCCTACAGAAATAATTAAAGTAAGTATGCCTCGTGTACCTCCAGTTGGTAAGCAATAAGTTTATCAAGGTCAAGTCCCTAATTGTTTTGAAAACGCATTTTTACTGCATGACGTCAGTTCCAAGTGGCACATACGGCAAGGTCAATGAATAATACGACCTGATATTCTGACATGATGTAGCTCTCAACAGATTTTCATCGATAGGAGTGTTGAGGATTAGGGGGCATTGTCATTATTGCTAATTAGATATAAATTATATATGTTGGTAGTCCTGGATAAGCACTTATCTGAAAAAATTATTGGGGTGGTGGTGCAGCAATACTAAGCGGTATATTTCAAAATTTGAACATTCGTAGCTGAATCGTAGTTGTTGCGGTCGAAGTCAGGGTGGTCGTAAATGCCTTCTGAGTCGTCTTCTGCGCCGAAGTTGGGGAAGCGAACCAGCTGTTGTTGGTTCTTGTCAATAGTGCTTGGGTTGTTAGTAATGACTACACATTACCGCACGGCCTTTACCCCGAGGGGCTCGTGTAGCTTGCGATATGGATTTAGCTCGCGGTTGTATATATTATTCAAGCTGACAGTTGAACTATAACGAATGTATCGTTAATACAATCACATGCAAGGTGGACTTTGACGACGCAGCATATGACCACGGCGGCGAAGAGCAGCCCGAGGCTGGGAGAATATAGAACATATGATATATGCTGAGTAAGCTTATCTCTAACAATATATTTTTTATGCCGATTTCGAAGGCCTTAGGAAATGTTGCACGAAGGCTTTTGCAACGGGTTGGCCCTAGTAGCGTTGATGGTTTTCTTTTTAGTGAGTTCAAGGCCAGAGGTTACTGGGCTAGTATGCTGCTTTTCTTCCGAATACTAATATGATACAAATAATTAAAGAGAGAGCAATTTATGTAGTGTGACCATGCATGTGGATATAACAGGAGATGATATAGCTTCAGGCAGTAAACGACGCTATTTGCAACACATCATTGCTGTGAAGGACGTGATAGTGACTTTGTCCAGAATTGGAAATCATTGTTTGGTTGCTCAAGAGAGACTTAACCAACATAACATGTCCCAACTAAAAAGTGGAACGAACGGCATGGCATGTTTGATATCATGATAGCCGTGGGCGTTATTTTCTAGTTACGACAAAATCATGTTTATGTTATCACCAGCTACTCTACGGCGAATAGCAAGTGAATATATCAGAGGTGATTTCCGTTGTTGCCTTAGGCGATAATTCTCCGCCTGACTTGAATGCTGGACCGCAGTTCTCAGACCATATGCTTGATTAAGGTTCTGGGAATTTGAACCACAGTAAACCTTTCAGTAAATTATGCCTTATAACGAATTCTACATCAAATCGGAGTATATCCGCTACAATCCCTGAATCAGCTTTCATGTAGGATATGAGAACACTCATCACCGTTTGTGAAACATGGGCAAACGGAAAGGCAGAAAATAGTATTGAGAAATAAAGCGTATAGTCAAATGATATACGGAACGTAGTTAAGGGGTATAAGGAACTTGTAAAAAGTAAAGGAACCTTATCGCAGTGGGGAATATTGATCTCAGGAATCAGCATAATGACCGGAAGAAGTGCAAGTTAAAACTGAAAATGCAGGTATCCAAATCTTGAATGTAGCTTAATTACGTATTGATTGTGGTTTGAAGATCAAATGAAAGGTGTTGTGCAATGTGCGTATCCTGTCTGACTATGTTTATACGACCAGGCATTTCGGAACGTGGATTATTTTGTTGTACTGCATATGAGATAAAGGAAAAAACTCGAGGGTCGAATACTTCGTGCCACACCTAATTCTCGTAATAAACAGTTCGAGTAATATGATAGTCAGAGGGTCATTGTCTCACGATCATAATGTGTCTCTTGCTTGTAGTAGGTGCCTGTATCGTGTTGAAACCAAGGGATGAAGTCGTTATACGAATATCCCATACAGTGCGCGCATCGATATATGAAAAATTACTCTTTGTGATTCAAACGTAGATTGTGACCTTTTGGGTGTGCCAGCGGGTGCGTTCCGCGTCATAGTCATTAAATACGATAATCAATAGGGTTTAAATAACGACCACTGTGGCTTTGTGAGTAGCACTCCGGTAACATTGTTGTCTGTTCGTATATCTGATAGTCAGTGTCCCTTGTATTTGAGGCTATATATGGCGAGGCCTACTAGTAGCTCAAACGACCTGTAGGTCATCTCGTTGATTATATTGCGCTGGCCTGAGACTAGGTAAGTATATTCGATATCATCCATTTTGACATGAACACTCGACGAATGTTATTCAGTTTTTCATCAACGCTCAGGAGGAAGAACCGCATTTCTTGCTATGCTCCAGTACCAAACTATGCAACACGTATGGGGATTTGCAGAAATTTTCAAGCCACCAATTTTGACTTGAACTTGTGTTGGTTGAGAGGGAACATCTAGATCTGTATGATGAAGGTGGGCGCTCTTCTGTTAGCTGTGTGTATTTATGGTGACGTATGGGCAGCCTCTGTCTACAGAGAGGCCGTTCGCTGCCCCACAACAGGTAACCTCAATATTACCTGTCCTGAAGATAAAACTGTCGACTATTGCAAACATAACTCGGACTGCAAGGAAGGCATATGCTGTGATGATTACTGCGGAAAAGTCTGCAAAATCGGTAACGCAAGTAAGCCGTTATTATTAGTCATCTGCAGGCAGCGCACTCGTGTAATCATCCAACTTGAGGATTTGATGGTTTCTCCGCTTTGTATTTTTGTCAACTACATAACTGCTACTTAATATTGCCTGTCTTCAGAATGTGATCCTAAGCCTTGTCGTATGATGGTATGTGATTCTGGATTCGCCACCGACCGCTATGGATGTGAAATTTGTATGTGCGCAGATCAATGCTCCGTGAGTTAATGTAGACATCATTTAGTTATTATAACCATCATTGTAACCTCCTACGTCACGCGGATAATTGTAATCTTAATGCGCTCGAGATCGACATCATCAACGTATTAATAATAACAATCCTCATCATCTACTTCATCATAATAATCATCATCAGCATCATCATCATCATCAACAACGTTGTCATCTTGTTACGTATAATCATCGGTGTCGTCGCTGTATGTATAATCATCACCATGGTAATTCTTCATCATAATCATTGTAATTATCGTTGCAATCCTTTGCTGCAATATTATTATAATAATAGTCATCATCATAATAACCACCATATGCGTCATCATCATAATCACCGCCATATGCGTCATCATCATAATCACCACCATATGCGTCATCATCACAATCACCACCATATGCGTCATCATCATAATCACCGCCATATGCGTCATCATCATATTCACCACCATATGCGTCATCATCATAATCACCACCATATGCGTCATCATCATAATCACCACCATATGCGTCATCATCATAATCACCACCATATGCGTCATCATCATAATCACCGCCATATGCGTCATCATCATAATCACCACCATATGCGTCATCATCATAATCACCACCATATGCGTCATCATCATAATCACCACCATATGCGTCATCATCATAATCACCACCATATGCGTCATCATCATAATCACCGCCATATGCGTCATCATCATAATCACCACCATATGCTAAATGGCTTGTGCGGACTAAGCATTCCTATGGTCATGCTTGCTACAAAATAACCTTCCGTTCTTTGTATTTGTCATGTACAGGGTGCTTGCAGCGCCGAAGAGAAATGCGTCCCGAGCGTCTGCAAATACCCTCCGTGTGACTACATCTGTGTGCCAAAACACAATAATGTCCCATAACAAAAGTCGGCAGAGTGTGGGAACAATTTGAAATACGGCAATCGCGGTTAAATAGGACGGTGGACAGTCAATCGTTGGTCAACATTATTTTCTCTTGAATTCGATGGGGTCTTTGATTACAATATAATATTTCTGACCCCCATTATTTGTTCATATGATTGACAATCATCAAAGAAAATTTAACTCAAAGAATTTGGTAATTATCCTTACTTAGAGTAACATACATACATACAGCGTGTATATTGGTGCAATGTACAATGAAGTAGTGTACGATTTATCAAAAATCATTTGGGTTGCAATTTGGTTCCAATATCGAAACCGAAGGAGGCGAGTGAATATGAACACGGGTTTTGATGTCAATTAATGTTTCACTGTCACAATGTGTGCTACCCAAACTCTGCCTTATACGCATAAAAAAATTAATATCTCAATGTAAATACATTTGAACTAAGCTCCTAGAGCCTTTGTTGCAAGATATCATATACTAAAATGATGTTCAAAAGCCTAAGGGGCTGTCGTCAGGATCCAAATTTACAAAGAGCGTGGGAGAACATTATGGCTTGAACGGCTGTTCTTCCGCTGCAAAAACATTGAGGGAATACAAAGAAAGATGAACAGTATTAAAAGAGAACAATCTGTGAGTGTTTGTCTCGTTAAAGTAATTCGTGTGAATGCGAGCCCGACATCATTGTGACCTACTGAGAATAGGCCATTCTGGCCGTATAGAAATGATGAAGCAAGCGTCTTTGTTAATCGGCATCACGTTGTGCAGGTCATTACAGTCAGTGTGCGTAGCGTGGTTCCTGAGATGCGAGTTCACTACATACCGAGGCACACATATATGTTAAGTTGTAAATATGTGGTAAAAAACTGGATCATTATAACGAATTGTGTATCTGTCTCTATATCAGGTTGTGTGAGTTGACTATATCGAATGTGAATGTTTGGGGAATTAGTATCTTCAAGTCATTGCTGCATTTTCCTCGAGCCGTATTGGACACGGTGATGGTGTTGCAACTCACGCCGTATCATGCAAGGATTCAATTGCATATAGTGTGCATCCTTGTTGAGACTTTTTATATTAAATAGAATGTTCTTTATAATGGATAATGGTAGACTAGGCACCAAAACGTTTTTTGGGCATGCGATACAGACCGAATTTTTTTTTGATTTATCGGGACCAATGATGCACAGACCTTGAAGTAAATGTAAGATCACGATAATTGAGAAAGTGAAAATCTTGATTCCCGAATATCTCAGTGTATAATGCTTCGATTATCACACGGTTTACACCCTTTAGTAGCTTAATTTAACACACTTTCACTAATATGAGCAGCTGTAAAGAATAAACTGTTTTCCCAAGCGTTCCAGGTCTAAAAATCGCGGTACCAGTCCAAATGTCAAACCAAAGTGTCAGGAATATTTCGAGCGCCCCTCAGTATATGTCCGACGGTTATAAAGATTGCGTCTCCGTGAAAGCTTAAGTCGGATCCCTAGATTACATGGATGTCAATTCCGGTTACAAAACCATCAAATTTTCACAAAATGACACAAGTTTAATGCTTAATACCTCCATATTTTCGATTTTCGGAAAGTGTAATGTAATTGTAAACTCTTTCTGAATATATGTAATTGTAAATAATGCATAGTTAAACAAATTCTAGCAGGTCTAAAATCTCTAAACTTAATAAGTTTTATAATGGAAATGTTTTTATCAAAATGTTCGTCGTTTACAAAGCGCGTTGAGTTTGAAAATAGATTTCCGCATGGAAATTGTTTTGTAAATTTTCGATCCCTTATAAAATAGTAAATATCGTTCCATTGGTTATAATAATTGCGCCAGCTGTTATCATGGACAGCCTGAATCTAATCCTCGAATTTGATTGATAGTGCAGTGTTCATATCCGGTTACGAATGAATCAAAGTTAAAACAGAACTGAAATCTGAAGTATACGCATCGTTACTTCGTCGTTAATGATCATATCGAAAATCTTATTTCACTTGAAAGAAGTCCGCTCAATTCTAAAGGGTGTCTCTTCTGCAGGGTTTTCACGTGTTTGGTAACAGCATCCTACACATCAAGGAACACAAAGGTCGCCGCTGCTCTCTGCTCGCCTCATCGACATGCTGTCAAGCATGGCACGCAGCGGCTATATTTAATAAGACACGAAGCTTTTCCTTGTGTAGGCCGAATCATTGACATTCTATAATGGCCGTTCACCAAGTTCCAAAAGGCCGAGGTTGCGCATGGTCCAAGTTGCTTGATAACGTTTAGTAACAGCTTAACTGGGATTTATTCAGACTGAGCTAATTTGCGTAAGCAATGTTACATAAGCAGAAGTATTCATTCGTCAAATGTACACAGCGATATCGATTTCAGTGCCTTTGTTATTATTATGTGTGGCTCATACAAATTAACTGGATGCTGGATGAAGAGTTTAGGGTCTGGAAAATATGTAATAGAACATACTAGTTTGAGTGGACGAGTGCAGCAGGTCAGGATTATATATTTATAAATATATATATATATATAAAGTATATATGTATGTATATATAAATATATATATATATATATACAATATATATATATTTATATGTATATATATTCATAAATACATATATATTTATATAAATAAATGTATATACATATGTACATACATATATATATATATATATATATATATATATATATATATATATATATATATATATATATATATATATATATATATATATATATACATACATATATTAGGTATGGTTAAAACATTACATTAAAACAGTTGCCTTTAAATACATATCAATTCGGATTTGAAAGATTTCAGTGAAACTATCTTGGCTGGTTAACTATTCCATGGGGTCTCAATGCGGTCGGAAAAGCTGTTTCGTCTTAATTCTGTCCCAGTCATGGATTTTGTCAGAGTGTAAGAATTCCCGAAGTTGGGCACTGCGACGCTGAAAAAAATCAACACTTATACTTTCTAAACTATTGAACATCTTATATACCTAGATGATGTGCCTACTGAGACCACAACAGAATTGCATTCTCTAGATGAGGCCTAACGAGTGCCTTATTAAGTTTGATAAAGTTTGATATCCCGAAATTGGGCGTTCATAGTACTGCGATGCTGAAAATCATCAACACTTAAAATTTCCAATATAATGAACATCTTATATACCTAGACGAGGTGGCACAGTGTTTAAAGAGTAGTCAGTCCTAATAAGCGCAGCCATCGTTCTTAGCCAAACTAGAATACAGGCTATGAGCATTTGAATCCTTTCTAATATATTTATCTGTCACGTTGAAGGAATAGTGACCACATCAGAATTGCATAATCTAAATGAGGACCCAACGAGTGCCTTATAAAGTTTGTTAAAGTGAAAGTCGGTTTGATCATCCCGAGTCTTTACTACTGCTGCACTGCATTGCCTGTTGGATTTAAATGACTGATCAATTATGGCACCGGAATCCTTTTCATCTGACATTTTATCAAGATAAGAATCACTCATTCGGTTTTTAAAACACGTCATTTGACCGACCTATACGCAGTACATGTTTTAAGTTAGAAAGCATTAGGCAATCATTTCCCTAGTATACGCGTTGTGTAAGCTTTGGTCTGAGTTGTATGCCGGGTTTCGGTCCTCAGCCTGGAGTGAAGTTTGTAGTCATCTGTAAATGTTTTTACCATTATGTCCACAGCGCTGTCTAGATCATTGATCAGGGACACCGCTGGCCTGATAATATCAGCTCTGAGCTCAACATATTCCTGTCAATGGCACCCTCCAAAAAAACACGGACCGCTTCAACATAGCCATCATACAACGTGAATCTGACTGGTTTTTATGAGCAAGGTAAGTACGCCGAAACAACACTGATGCGAACCCAATGAATGAGCAATACAAGGACAAATGAATCAGCCTCAAGATTGATTGCAACTTTTTTAGCATTTTGTTAGGGCATCAACCAATACACGTAGATCTATGCTTATCCAAAACGTAAGTAGTACAATTCGTCGGTGTGGTTAAAATATTTCAGCATAAATATGCTCCAGGGCCGCCTAAGACTGAGTCGAGGCATCGCAACTGTCAATGATTGTTTGGAAAAGGCTCTAGTTGTTAATATTGTTTACTGGTATACCGAAAAATAATTAAACTGACGCTGCATGTGGTTAAAATATTTCTGCATGAATGAGATATAGGGCCGCCTAAGACTGAGTCCAGGCATCGCAACTGTCAATAATTGTTTGGAAAAGGCTCTAGTTGTTAATATTGTTTTATTGGAATACAGACAAATACTTAGACTGACGCTACAGTAGCCATAGCATGGATATATGGTTGGTATTGAATAATTGTTTTGGGGTTATCTTGGTGTACTTTATTTTGCATTGCATTGGACACATGCACTCAGTTCCTCATAATATGCTAAAGAATGTGCAGGAGAAGCAAATATAGAACGTATATTGCTGAATTCTAGTCAATGACAGGAGCAGCTGGAGGGGGTGGTGGTGGTGTGGGTGTGGAAATATTGGGTCGGCTTGAGCAATACAATAATTGTTGTTCTCTTTTTTATGAGCATTTGCAATATTATTTGCAAAACAATAAATTTAATGTCTTGTAAGAGAAACCAAGGACAGAAGTAGCAAATATGTCTGCACGAAACAAGCCACAAAAAAAGATCCAATTACATATTATTCAAAAAGAATGAGCCTGTCGACTACTGTGATATGCCCCGCTTTTAATACCAAACGTGATTTAAGACTCAAAAAACAAATCGAGTGATATTGTCCCTAAGATTCCTCCACGAACAACCACCTCCTTATTTTGCTTGCTGATAAGATATAAAAAAAGCTATCCTCTTTTCGAAGTCACGAATAGCAACGTCACTAGGAAACCTGTCGTGGTTTTCTGGACTCCTCCAAGAGGTAAATGTTCAAGTAAACAGCAAACTATAATTCCGGTAAACATTGTGATCACTGCTTAAGGGATCGTTTTGCTTATGCATTACAACTTTCAACGCTGCAACTAATAATTATTTGTTTTGATTTTGTGCGGCCCATATAACACAGCCGAATAAAATATGCTGATTATAACATTATCATTAGGCTGGAATACACATGATGCACAGTAAAAAAAAATCTCTTTCATACGGTCTCATCGGCTCAGCGATAAACATCTCTCTTAAACCTAGAACCGCATTAAAGGTGACTGTAAATCATTATGACAAACTCACTACTCTTATATACTCTTATTTTACTTTTACTATCTCATCTTCTCAGCTACCACTCGACTGCGATGCTCGTGGAATTTTTAATAAAGGCAGGCCGTCACCATAAGCCAGGTCAGCCAGGATGGATCAAAGATAACATTATTAGATAGTCGAGTTGTATCAATGACCACATTTCACAAAATTAATACCAACGCCAGAGTTATTTCCGACCACGAAAATGGGGATGGGGCCTTTTGCTCGAACGTGATTGCTTCATTCGCTCACAAACTTTGCAATACCTTGCCGGTCTGTGTGTAAATTTTTGCACAACTGCTAGAGCAATAATGAGATGTTAAATAAGAAATAACTCCCGACACACAACCGGGTTAAGACGGAATCAATTATAACATTGTATCTCTTACTAATGACATTTGTCCGCCAAATTTGATGAGAAACTTCGCCATTGCATGAGTATCAAATTAGTCTGGTACGATCATTCGAAATGTTCATATGCAATATTGCCTCGACTTGACGACAGCGACAGATTTGCTGCATATTTCATATCGGGATGAAAGCAATGCGCGCAATGTATCGTACAGGTATGTATAGCATCAGTACATCCAGAGACTAACGCCATCATTATAGCAACAGGTGGGAAGGCAACAGTCACCACTGTCTCAGTAGATGTTGATGATGCAGAGCACCGATGCAATATAGAATACAATATAAGTCTAGCTAAGCTTATCTAAAATTTATGATTTAAGCCAGAAGGTCAACAATTTAAACTGTGTCATGACTGTCGGACTGATAAAAACATTATAATCATTCGTGTGTTATCAGCCAATGCAGGCATTAGCAAGA
The DNA here is from genome assembly GCA_034190875.2 of Urechis unicinctus. NCBI lineage: Eukaryota > Metazoa > Annelida > Polychaeta > Xenopneusta > Urechidae > Urechis > Urechis unicinctus. Next base: position 16,411,957 of record CM067352.1, on the reverse strand, counting down.
ATAAAACGTTCTTGCGGAATATATCACCAGAAACACGCCATACGCATTTATCGCCCATCTCCTGAAGATGATCTTCCACAGGGGCTCGAATGTGTAGAATAAAGAATGAATGCAAATAAAAATGAATCCATATGCCGATAAGGCAGCTAACCAAAGTGAAGATACTGCCATTTCCTTGCATGAATAAGAGCTCTTTCGTCGCGTGAAATATATGTACACAGTTCCAAACAAACATGGATCATGACGTCCATGTTGTACTGCGATGCTGTCATAAATGACGGCAAACCAATCTACAGGAGTTGAAGAGTCAGGGGTTCTTGATATGCGACCATATATAAGTTCTTGCATTATTTCCTTACATAACATTCTAATGGTTAGAAGTAAGTCTGGTAAAACATCAAAACGGCCAAAACCCTTCTGCACATAATTACAAAATGTACTATCAAAGCCTCCATGTTGTAGATTAATGGTTATATGAAACATTGTAAACGTCAATCACTCCAACGGACAGTTTTCTATCTAAGATTTCACCAGGGCACTGATAAACAAGACCTTCGCTCTAATCTAAGTGTGTCATGTGTGTAATTGGAGTGTGAGAAATATACCAGATGGAGTTGATAATTCGGTATTGTTAAAATGAGAATGATGTGTATGGGTTCATTTGGCAAAAATATTAAGCACCATCAGCCAACTACAAATGCAAGGCCTCACCAATTATTAACAGAGGGAACACAGTGGTCATGCAGGCTATCACTGTACCTCACAATTTAATCCCGCAAGCTTCACTGTTAGATCTTAAGTTTTGGCTTTTATGCAGCAAAGGTTCAATAGCCTTCGAATGCCCCTTTATAATGTCACCTCTCTGCCAGGGACTCCATGGCCAACAGCGCTGTAGGTATCAAGTCTTGATTCTGTACTTCGTGCCGAAACTCATAGTTTACTTTGACGCCAGGACCTCTCATAAATATGGGTATCTGTAGACTATTACCAATCCATTGCCCGTGTCCAGTCCGGAACCCGCCGTGGTCACTGCTCAAAGTTATTAGAAAATCGTCGGCCAGCCCGGCCTCGTCCACAGCATCGAGTACTTGTCCCACTAGCCCGTCAACTACGTCAACCGCGTCATGATATGGGTCCGTACACCAGCGTTACCGTGACCAGCTCCGTCCACCTGGTCCATGTAGAGTAATGTGTACGACCTGTCCTCTGACTTGTGTATCTGCTGTATGTATTGTGAGACATTGGCGGCTAAGAAGGCATCGCATTCTTGAGTACCACCCTTAGCAGAAGACGACAGAACATTTCGTTGTCAACACTTCCCGGGTCGCCAGTATTCAAAATATAGCCCCACCAACTCCAGTCGTAATAAGCTGCAGTATGTATGCTGTCATCTTGTGATTTGATCACGCGGAATACATTGGGTGTCGGAAAGTCCACGCCGTAATAGGTGTAATTAATTGATTGTGGCCAAGCGCAGGAGGATGCCACGAATTAGAAGTGACCCCGCATTGACGAAGCAGGGATGCAAACCGTCTATCCCGATCTGCAGCACGTGGTTGATGCCGCGATTGCGTTTTTTATCGTCACATCGTCGACTCCAGCTTATCGTTCCAGAATACCTCTCACCTTTGTCATCTTGTCGGCATTGCGCCGACGCTGTTTACATAAGAAATGACGCATCTATTATTGTATTCAATACAAATTATTTCATTCAGTTAGGAAACGATATCATCCGGGCAATTGTATTTATCGTTCATTCATGATTCTCACATGCGCCTAAAGCATATCAAAGACCGCAATTGTTTCTGTTAATTGGTTGGGCATATATCGCAGCTATAGGAATTAGCTTCATGGGTTTCCTACATTTCATATTATGATTAGCGCGGCGCAAGAGGAGGGGTAATTATTCGATTTGTCATTTGTCATTTACAAGGGGACATTGTAATGGTGGCTGATTGAATCTTACGTTTACACCTGGGAAAGTCAAAATATTCCCAGTCAACCACGCCAGCGCCAGTAAAGCACCACTTGCCCTCGGTACGTGTGTCTGGGTCCGGGCTCCTGCAATAGGAACCGTCTATCTCCATGAGTGTCACACCGGTTTCAAGCAGCTGATGAAGTTGCTCCAGTGTTAAGACTTCCCAAGACAGACATGATTGTCCGGACCGCGTCTTGGACACGTGACCGCGGTACTCAGTACCAGCTGCAGTACGTAGGCACTCGGGGTACTCTGCACTCAGTGAGACATTCGAGTGTAAAACCATCGACAAGCAAACAAGCAAATTAGCCCTTTCGCAATCTATTAATGTTTAGCGTGAATACGGTCGACAGGTAAGACCGTCAGTCGTGCATCCGTGGTGAAATAATAATTTCGAAATAGTCTAAAACGAAATAGAACTTGACAATCTTATTGTGACGTTATAGGAGAGTCATCTTCACTCGCTATGCCGTTCACGAGTTACAGACTTTGCTATGTGTTATAAGAGAATCAACTTCACTCGACATGACATTTACGAGTTACAGCCTTCTTTATGTTTTGTAGGAGAACGTGTTAAAGACTTTCTTTTATAGGAGAATCGCCTTCACTCGACATGACATTCACGAGTTACAGACTGTGTGTTATA
>CM067352.1:16266152-16401516 GCA_034190875.2 Urechis unicinctus | reverse complement strand
CTGTAGCACAGCGCAAAATGCGGTTCATCCGCACAGCTTCCTCGTGGTTTTTTCCCATATCACCCACGTGACCATGCGATAACTAACACTTACTGATGCGAGGGTAAGTCCGTGTAAGGACGACAAGTAGTCTTAGTGGTGCACCTCTGAGCCCGTACTGGGACGCTATGATGTATTATAGGTACGCCAGTAAGCCTGTGTTAAAACTTGTGTGGCCTTACCGACGCTGGCCACCTTCAGGATGGAAACGTTTACATACAATTGTGCTTGATGTGTTGAATCCATATTATGACATTTATTACTTGTCCATGTATAACACACAGTCTGTAACTCGTGAATGTCATGTCGAGTGAAGGCGATTCTCCTATAAAAGAAAGTCTTTAACACGTTCTCCTACAAAACATAAAGAAGGCTGTAACTCGTAAATGTCATGTCGAGTGAAGTTGATTCTCTTATAACACATAGCAAAGTCTGTAACTCGTGAACGGCATAGCTAGTGAAGATGACTCTCCTATAACGTCACAATAAGATTGTCAAGTTCTATTTCGTTTTAGACTATTTCGAAATTATTATTTCACCACGGATGCACGACTGACGGTCTTACCTGTCGACCGTATTCACGCTAAACATTAATAGAATGCGAAAGGGCTAATTTGCTTGTTTGCTTGTCGATGGTTTTACACTCGAATGTCTCACTGAGTGCAGAGTACCCCGAGTGCCGACGTACTGCAGCTGGTACTGAGTACCGCAGTCACGTGTCCAAGACGCGGTCCGGACAATCATGTCTGTCTTGGGAAGTCTTAACACTGGAGCAACTTCATCAGCTGCGTGAAACCGGTGTGACACTCATGGAGATAGACGGTTCCTATTGCAGGAACCCGGACCCAGACACACGTACTGAGGGCGTGTGGTGCTTTACTGGCGCTGGCGTGGTTGACTGGGAATATTTTGACATTCCCAGGTGTAAACGTAAGATTCAATCAGCCACCATTACAATGTCCCCTTGTAAATGACAAATCGAATAATTACCCCTCCTCTTGCGCCGCGCTAATCATAATATGAAATGTAGGAAACCCATGAAGCTAATTCCTATAGCTGCGATATATGCCCAACCAATTAACAGAAAAAATTGCGGTCTTTGATATGCTTTAGGCGCATGTGAGAATCATGAATGAACGATAAATACAATTGCCCGATGATATCGTTTCCTAACTGAATGAAATAATTTGTATTGAATACAATAATAGATGCGTCATTTCTCATTTAAACAGCGTCTGCGCAATGCCGACAAGATGACAAAGGTGAGAGGTATTCTGGAACGATAAGCTGGAGTCGACGATGTGACGATAAAAAACGCAATCGCAGCATCAACCACGTGCTGCAGATCGGGATAGACGGTTTGCATCCCTGCTTCGTCAATGCGGGGTCACTTCTAATTCGTGGCGTCCTCCTGCGCTTGGCCACAATCAATTAATTACACCTATTACGGCGTCGACTTTCCGACACCCAATGTATTCCGCGTGATCAAATCACAAGATGACAGCATACATACTGCAGCTTATTACGACTGGAGTTGGTGGGGCTATATTTTGAATACTAGCGACCCGGGAAGTGTTGACAACGAAATGTTCTGTCGTCTTCTGCTAACGGTGGTACTCCAGCATGCGATGCCTTCTTAGCCGCCAATGTCTCACAATACATACAGCAGATACACAAGTCAGAGGACAGGTCGTACACATTACTCTACATGGACCAGGTGGACGGAGCCGGTCACGGTAACGGCTGGTGTACGAACCCATATCATGACGCGGTTGACGTAGTTGACAGGCTAGTGGGACAAGTACTCGATGCTGTGGACGAGGCCGGGCTGGCCGACGATTTCGTAATAATTCTGAGCAGTGACCACAGTGGGTTCGGGACTGGACATGGGGAATGGATTGATAACTGTCTACATATTCCCATATTTATGAGAGGTCCTGGCGTTATACTAAACTACGAGTTTCAACATCAGGTACGCAATCAAGACTTGATACCTACAGTGCTGTTGGCCATGGGTTTTGATTAGAGATCATGGCAGAGAGGTGACATTATAAAAGAGGCATTCGATGGCTATTGAACCTTTGCTGAATAAAATCAAGAACTTAAGATCTAACAGTGAAGCTTGTGGGATTGATTTGTGAGGTACAGTGATGGCATGTATGACCAGTGTGTTCCCTCTGTTATTAATTGGTGAGGCCTTGCATGTGTAGTTGACCGATGGTGCTTTATGTTTTCGCTAGATAAATATATACACATCATTCTCATTTTTATAACACCGAATTATCAACTCCATCTGGTATATTTCTCACACTTCAATTACGCACATGGCACACTTAGATTAGAGCGAAGGTCTTGTTTATCAGTGCCCTGGTAAAATCTTAGATAGAAAACTGTCCGTTGGAATGATTGACGTTTACAATGTTTCATATAACCATTAATCTACAACATGGAGGCTTTGATAGTACATTTGGTCATTATGAACAGTTGGCTATGAGCCGTTTTGATATTTTACCAGACTTACCAATGATCATTGGAACGTTTATAAGGAAATGATGTACGAACATCTATATGGTCGCATATCAAGTCCCCATGACTCCTCAACTCCTAAATAATGGTTTGCCGTTATTCATTACAGTATCGCAGTACAACATGGACCGTCATGATCCATGTTTGTTCGCAACAGTGTACATATATCACACACCACGAAGCAACGCTTAATTGGGCGAGGAAATAGCAGTACATTGGCTTTGATTACCTGCCGTATCTGCATATGGATTCATTTTTATTTGCATTCATTCTTTATTCTGCACATTCGAGCCCCCGTGGAAGATCATCTTCAGGAGATGGGCGATAAATGCGTATGGCCGTGTTTCTGGTGATATATTCCGCAAGAGCGTTTTATCTTGCTAATGCCTGCATTGGCTGATAACCCACGAATGATTATAATGTTTTTATCAGCCCGACAGTCATGACACAGTTTAAATTGTTGACCTTCTGGCTTAAATCAGAAATTTTAGATAAGCTTAGCTAGACTTATATTGTATTCTATATTGCATCGGTGCTCTGCATCATCAACATCTACTGAGACAGTGGTGACTGTTGCCTTCCCACCTGTTGCTATAATGATGGCGTTAGTCTCTGGATGTGCTGATGCTGTACATACCTGTACGATACATTGCGCGCATTGCTTTCATCCCGATATGAAATATGCAGCAAATCTGTCGCTGTCGTCAAGTCGAGGCAAATACTGCATATGAACATTTCGAATGATCGTACCAGATTAATTTGATACTCATGCAATGGCGAAGTTTCTCATCAAATTTGGCGGACAAATGTCATTAGAAAGAGATACAATGTTATAACTGATCCCGTCTTAACCCGGTTGTGTGTCGGGAGTTATTTCTTATTTAACATCTCATTATTGCTCTAGCAGTTGTGCAAAAATTTACACACAGACCGGCAAGGTATTGCAAAGTTTGTGAGCGAATGAAGCAATCACGTTCGAGCAAAAGGCCCCATCCCCATTTTCGTGGTCGGAAATAACTCTGGCGTTGGTATTAATTTTGTGAAATGTGGTCATTGATACAACTCGACTATCTAATAATGTTATCTTTGATCCATCGTGGCTGACCTGGCTTATGGTGACGGCCTGCCTTTATTAAAACTTCCACGAGCATCGCAGTCGAGTGGTAGCTGAGAAGATGAGATAGTAAAAGTATACACAGAGTAATGAGTTTGTCATAATGATTTACAGTCACCTTTAATGCGGTTCTAGGTTTAAGAGAGATGTTTATCGATGAGCCGATGAGACCATATGAAAGAGATTGTTTTAATGTGGATCATGTATATTCCAGCCTAATGATAATGTTATAATCAGAATATTTTATTCGGCTGTGTTAAATGGGCCGCACAAAATCAAAACAAATAATTATTAGTTGCAGCGTTGAAAGTTGTAATGCATAAGCAAAACGATCCCTTAAGCAGTGATCACAATGTTTACCGGAATTATAGTTTGCTGTTTGCTTGAACATTTACCTCTTGGAGGAGTCCAGAAAACCACGACAGGTTTCCTAGTGACGTTGCTATTCGTGACTTCGAAAAGAGGGTGGCTCTTTGTTATATACTATCAGCAAGCAAAATAAGGAGGTGGTTGCTCGTGGGGGGATCTTAGGGTCAATATCATTCGAAATGTTTTTTGAGTCTTAAATCACGTTTGGTATTAAAATCGGGGCATATTGCAGTAGTCGACAGGCTCATTCTTTTTGAATAATGTGTAATTGGATCTTTTTTGTGGCTTGTTTCGTGTAGACATATTTGCTACTTTTATCCTTGGTTTCTCTTACAAGACAATCAATTAATTGTCAAGTTTGGCAAATAATGTTGCACATGCTCATTAAAAAGAGAACAACAATTATTGTATTGCGCAAGCCGACCCAATATTTCCACACCCACACCACCACCGCCCCCTCCAGCTGCTCCTGTCATTGACTAGAATTCAGCAATATACGTTCTATATTAGCTTCTCTTGCACATTCTTTAGCATATTATTAGGAACTGAGTGCATGTGTCCAATGCAATGCAAAATAAAGTAGACCAAGATAACCCCAAAACAGTCATTCAATACCAACCATCTATCCATGCTATGGTTACTGTAGCGTCAGTCTAAGTATTATTCTGTATTCCAATAAAACAATATTAACAACTATAGCCTTTTCCAAACAATTATTGACAGTTGCGATGCCTGGACGCAGTCTTAGGCGGCCCTTTATGCAGAAATATTTTAACCACATGCAGCGTCAGTCTAATTATTTTTCGGTATACCAGTAAACAATATTAACAACTAGAGCCTTTTCCAAACAATCATTGACAGTTGCGATGCCTCGACTCAGTCTTAGGCGGCCCTGGAGCATATTCATGCTGAAATATTTTAAGCACACCGACGAATTGTACTACTTACGTTTTGGATAAGCATAGATCTAAGTGTATTGGCTTGGGATGTTCATTCGGCACCATAGACACCGATAGCTCAAGGAATATTACCAAGTAAATTAGTATAATTTGTCAGTTTAGATCAGGTTAAATGGGCAGCATATATATATATATATATATATATATATATATATATATATATATATATATATATATATATATATATATATATATATATATATATATATATATATATATATATATAAATCTATATATAAATATATATATATAAATATATCTATATATTTATCTATATATATCTACATATATATATCTAGATATATATATAAATATATATATTGATATATATCTATCTATATGTCTATATATATGTATATATATAGATATATATAGATTTAAGCTGCCCATGAATATCTATATATATATACATATATATTTATATAAATATATATATATTTATATATATGTATATATAAGTACTTTTTCTTTCAGAATGCCACTGCATGTTGTAACGTGCTACCAACAACCATTTATCAACTAAAAGACATGTTTGTGTCACTTTACAAATGTGAAAAAAACATTTCGCATTAAGTGAACTATATATCACGTCAACCTTTGATTGTCACAAGGTGTAAATGTTTAGTTACAGCATTCTGAACGATATCCTAACAGTGCGGTCATATCACGTGCGAACTGCACAAATTGCTGACAAGTCGGTAAAATTCGCTCATATTATTTTTCCATTCTCCAGAAACCGTAAATGATGAGATAAGGAAAAACACAAAATATATACAGATCTTCAAATGTGTAACTATATTGTTCCATACATCTAGCATGTTCTGGATCACACGCCGCTCTTGGTGAGAGGCTGACCTCTTATTAAGTACAATTACGAAACGATGCAGTATGTAATATGAATGAAAAAGTCTAATTACGTTGATTGACTCTGTTGTATCTAAGCGCGCATCTTGGTATGTAGTGGCTGAGCTCAACACGACAATCAACTAGGAATGAACATCTCTCATTCAGCACCCTAGATCAGTCCGGATATTACGTATAATCAGTGCTGAGTTTTGCAAACATTATAGTCCGACATTAAAACTTTTCACTGAAATAAGTTGCGAATTAGTCCACCTACGGCAGAAGAGAATTAGCACACTCGGTGTTTAGCGCGGCATGCCAAGACCGGATCAATATAACACGTTCCGTACCCAGGCAATTCTCTAGTCATTTCTTACCTTCAATGTTTAAAATCATACCAGATGTGACAGCCGCTTAATTCTTTGTGAACGATATCGCCCAATACATTTGTATGAATGATGGCAGTTAAGTTGAAGAATCGATCCTTAAAGGACTGCTATCGATTTGTGAGCTTTGCGGTTACATCATTTTGCGTCGATGGCGAGCATTAATCCAAAACCGGTTTGATTGATGCCCCAACAAAATGCTAAAAAAGTTGCAATCAATCTTGATGCGGATTCAATTGTAATTGTATTGCTCATTCATTGGGTTTGCATCATTGTTGTTTCGGCGTACTTACCTTGCTCATAAAAAACAGCCAGATTCAGGTTGTATGATGGCTATGTTGAAGCGGTCCGTGTTTTTTTGGAGGGTGCCATTGACAGGAATATGTTGAGCTCAGAGCTGATATTATCAGGCTAGCGGTGTCCCTGATCAATGATCTAGACAGCGCTGTGGACATAATGGTAAAAACATTTACAGATGACTACAAACTTCACTCCAGGCTGAGGACCGAAACCCGGCATACAACTCAGACCAAAGCTTACGCAACGCGTATACTAGGGAACTGATTGCCTAATGCTTTCTAACTTAAAACATGTACTGCGTATAGGTCGGTCAAATGACGTGTTTTAAAAACCGAATGAGTGATTCTTATCTTGATAAAATGTCAGATGAAAAGGATTTCGGTGCCATAATTGATCAGTCATTTAAATCCAACAGGCAATGCAGTGCAGCAGTAGTAAAGACTCGGGATGATCAGACCGACATTCACTTTAACAAACTTTATAAGGCACTCGTTGGGTCCTCATTTAGATTATGCAATTCTGATGTGGTCACTATTCCTTCAACGTGACAGATATATATTAGAAAGGATTCAAATGCTCATAGCCTGTATTCTAGTTTGGCTAAGAACGATGGCTGCGAATATTAGGACTGACTACTCTTTAAACACTGTGCCACCTCGCCTAGGTATATAAGATGTTCATTGTATTGTAAATTTTAAGTGTTGATGATTTTCAGCATCGCAGTACTATGAACGCCCAATTTAGGGATATCAAACTTTATAAAACTTGATAAGGCACTCGTTAGGCCTCATCTAGAGAATGCAATTATGTTGTGGTCTCAGTAGGCACATCATCTAGGTATATAAGATGTTCAATAGTTTAGAAAGTATAAGCGTTGATTTTTTTCAGCATCGCAGTGCTATGAACCCCCAACTTCGTGTGTGTATGTATGTACATATATATATATATATATTTATATATATATATATATATATATATAGAGAGATATATATATATATATATATATATATATATATATATATATATAGATATACATATACATATATATATACATTTCTATATATATAAATATATATATATATCTCTATTTATGAATATATATATAAATATATATGTTGTATATATATATATATATCTCTTTATATATACTACATATATACTTATATATATTTATATATATATATATTTATAAATATATAACCCTGACCTGCTGCACTCGTCCACTCAAACTAGTATGTTCTTTTACATATTTTCCAGACCTTAAACTCTTCATCCAACATCCAGTTAATTTGTATGAGCCACACATATTAATAACAAAGGCACTGAAATCGATATCGCTGTGTACATTTGACGAATGAATACTTCTGCTTATGTAACATTGCTTACGCAAATTAGCTCAGTCTGAATAAATCCCACTTAAGCTGCTACTTAACGTTATCAAGCAACTTGGACCATGCGCAACCTCGGCCTTTTGGAAAGAGCAACTGCTAGGTACATGGGGGAACTTGGTGAACGGCCATGATAGAATGTCAATGATTCGGCCTACACAAGGAAAAGCTTCGTGTCTTATTATATATAGCCGCTGCGTGCCATGCTTGACAGCATGTCGATAAGGCGAGCAGAGAGCAGCAGCGACCTTTGTGTTCCTCGATGAGTAGGATGCTGTTACCAAACCCGTGAAAACCCTGCAGAAGAGACACCCGTTAGAATTGAGCGGACTTCTTTCAAGTGAAATAAAATTTTCGATATGATCATTAACGACGAAGTAACGATGCGTATACTTCAGATTTCAGTTCTGTTTTAACTTTGATTCATTCGTAACCGGATATGAACACTCCACTATCAATCAATTTCGAGGATTAGATTCAGGCTGTCCATGATAACAGCTGGCGCAATTATTATAACCAATGGAACGATATTTACTATTTTATAAGGGATCGAAAATTTACAAAACAATTTCCATGCGGAAATCTTTTTTCAAACTCAAAGCGCTTTGTAAACGACGAACATTTTGATAAAAACATATCCATTATAAAAATTATTAAGTTAAGAGATTTTAGACCTGCTAGAATTTGTTTAACTATGCATTATTTACAATTACATATATTCAGAAAGAGTTTACAATTACATTACACTTTCAGAAAATCGAAAATATGGAGGTATTAAGCATTAAACTTGTGTCATTTTGTGAAAGTTTTGATGGTTTTGTAACCGGAATTGACATCCATGTAATCTAGGGATCCGACTTAAGCTTTCACGGAGACGCAATCTTTATAACCGTCGGACATATACTGAGGGGCGCTCGAAATATTCCTGACACTTTGGTTTGACATTCGGACTGGTACCGCGATTTTTAGACCGGGAACGCTTGGGAAAACAGTCTATTCTTTACAGCTGCTCATATTAGTGAAAGTGTGTTAAATTAAGCTACTAAAGGGTGTAAACCGTGTGATAATCGAAGCATTATACACTGAGATATTCGGGAATCAAGATTTTCACTTTCTCATTTATCGTGATCTTACATTGACTTCAAGGTCTGTGCATCATTGGTCCCGATAAATAAAAAAAAATTCGGTCTGTATCGCATGCCAAAGAAAAGTTTTGGTGCCTAGTCTACCATTTTCCATTATAAAGAACATTCTATTTAATATAAAAAGTGTCAACAAGGATGCACACTATATGCAATTGAATCCTTGCATGATACGGCGTGAGTTGCAACACCATCACCGTGTCCAATACGGCTCGAGAAAAATGCAGCAGTGACTTGAAGATACTAATTCCTCATACATTCACATTCGATATAGTCAACTCACACAACCTGGTATAGAGACAGATGCACAATTCGTTATAATGATCCAGTTTTTTACCACATATTTACAACTTAACATATATGTGTGCATCGGTATGTAGTGAACTCGCATCTCAGGAACCACGCTACGCACACTGACTGTGATGACCTGCACGACGTGATGCCGATTCACAAAGACGCTTGCTTCATCATTTCTTTACGGCCAGAATGGCCTATTCTCAGTAGGTCACAATGATGTCGGGCTCGCAATCACACGAATTACTTTAACGAGACAAACAAACACTCACAGATTGTTCTCTTTTAATACTGTTCATCTTTCTTTGTATTCCCTCAATGTTTTTGCAGCGGAAGAACAGCCGTTCAAGCCATAACGTTCTTCCACGCTCTTTGTAAATTTGGATCCTGACGACAGCCCCTTAGGCTTTTGAACATCATTTTAGTATATGATATCTTGCAACAAAGGCTCTAGGAGCTTAGTTCAAATGTATTTACAGTGAGATTAGTGAGCGTATAAGGCAGAGTTTGGGTAGCACACATTGTGACAGCGAAACATTAATTGACATCAAAACCCGTGTTCATATTCACTCGCCTACTGTCGGTTTTGATATTGGAACCAAATTGCAACCCAAATGATTTTTGACGAATCGTACACTACTTCATTGTACATTGCACCAATATACACGCTGTATGTATGTATGTTACTCTAAGTTAGGATAATTACCAAATTCTTTGAGTTAAATTTTCTTTGATGATTGTCAATCATATGAACAAATAATGGGTGTCAGAAATATTATATTGTAATCAAAGACCCCATAGAATTCAAGAGAAAATAATGTTGACCAACGATTGACTGTCCACAGTCCAATTTAACAGCGATTGCCGTATTTCAAATTGTTCCCACACTCTGCCGACTTTTGTTATGGGACATTATTGTGTTTTGGCACACAGATGTAGTCACACGGAGGGTATTTGCAGGCGCTCGGGACGCATTTCTCTTCGGCGCTGCAAGCACCCTGTACATGACAAATACAAAGAACGGAAGGTTATTTTGTAGCAAGCATGACCATAGGAATGCTTAGTCCGCACAACCATTTAGCCAACTAAGGATGATGATGACGCATCTGGTGGTGATTATGATGATGACGCATATGGTGGTGATTACGATGATGACGCATATGGTGGTGATTATGATGATGACGCATATGGTGGTGATTATGATGATGACGCATATGGTGGTGATTATGATGATGACGCATATGGAAGTGATTATGATGATGACGCATATGGTGGTGATTATGATGATGACGCATATGGCGGTGATTATGATGATGACGCATATGGTGGTTATTATGATGATGACTATTATTATAACAATATTGAAGCAATCGATTGCAACGATAGTAACAATGATTATGATGAAGAATTACCATGGTGATGATTATACATACAGCGACGACACCGATAATTATACGTAACAAGATGACAACGTTGTTGGTGATGATGATGATGATGATGATTATGATGAAGTAGGTGATGAGGATTGTTATTATTAATACGATGATGATGTCGATCTCGAGCGCATAAAGATTACAATTATCCGCGTGACGATGGTGGTGGAGGTTACAATGATGGTTACAATAACTAAATGATGTCTACATTAACTCACAGAGCATTGATCTGCGCACATACAAATTTCACATCCATAGCGGTCGGTGGCGAATCCAGAATCACATACCATCATACGACAAGGCTTAGGATCACATTCTGAAGACAGGCAATATTAAGTAGCAGTTATGTAGTTGACAAAAATACAAAGCGGATGATTACACGAGTGCGCTGCCTGCAGATGACTAATAATAACGGCTTACTTGCGTTACCGATTTTGCAGACTTTTCCGCAGTAATCATCACAGCATATGCCTTCCTTGCAGTCCGAGTTATGTTTGCAATAGTCGACAGTTTTATCTTCAGGACAGGTAATATTGAGGTTACCTGTTGTGGGGCAGCGAACGGCCTCTCTGTAGACAGAGGCTGCCCATACGTCACCATAAATACACACAGCTAACAGAATAGCGCCCACCTTCATCATATAGATCTAGATGTTCTCTCTCAACCAACACAAGTTCAAGTCAAAATTGGTGGCTTGAAAATTTCTGCAAATCCCCATACGTGTTGCATAGTTTGGTACTGGAGCATAGCAAGAAATGCGGTTCTTCCTCCTGAGCGTTGATGAAAAACTGAATAACATGCGTCGAGTGTTCATGTCAAAATGGATGATATCGAATATAGTTACCTAGCCTCAAGCCAGCGCAATATAATCAACGAGATGACCTACAGGTCGTTTGAGCTACTAGTAGGCCTCGCCATATATAGCCTCAAATACAAGGGACACTGACTATCAGATATACGAACAGACAACAATGTTACCGGAGTGCTACTCACAAAGCCACAGTGGTCGTTATTTAAACCCTATTGATTATCGTATTTAATGACTATGACGCGGAACGCACCCGATGGCACACCCAAAAGGTCACAATCTACGTTTGAATCACAAAGAGTAATTTTTCATATATCGATGCGCTGCACTGTATAGGATATACGTATAACGACTTCATCCCTTGGTTTCAACACACAGGCACCTACTACAAGCAAGAGACACATTATGATCGTGAGACAATGACCCTCTGACTATCATATTACTCGAACTGTTTATTACGAGAATTAGGTGTGGTACGAAGTATTTGACCCTCGAGTTTTTTCCTTTATCTCATATGCAGTACAACAAAATAATCCACGTTCCGAAATGCCTAGTCGTATAAACATAGTCAGACAGGATACGCACATTGCACAACACCTTTCATTTGATCTTCAAACCACAATCAATACGTAATTAAGCTACATTCAAGATTTGGATACGCTGCATTTTCAGTTTTAACTTGCACTTCTTCCGGTCATTATGTTGATTCCTGAGATCAATATTCCCCACTGCGATAAGGTTCCTTTACTTTTTATAAGTTCCTTATACCCCTTAACTACGTTCCGTATATCATTTGACTATACGCTTTATTCCCCAATACTATTTTCTGCATTTCCGTTTGCCCATGTTTCACAAACGGTGATGAGTGTTCTCATATCCTACATGAAAGCTGTAGCGGATATACTCCGATTTGATGTAGAATTCGTTATAAGGCATAATTTACTGAAAGGTTTACTATGGTTCAAATTCCCAGAACCTTAATCAAGCATATGGTCTGAGAACTGCGGTCAAGCATTCAAGTCAGGCGGAGAACTATCGCCTAAGGCAACAACGGAAATCACCTCTGATATATTCACTTGCTATTCGCCGTAGAGTAGCTGGTGATAACATACACATGATTTTGTCGTAACTAGAAAATAACGCCCACGGCTATCATGATATCAAACATGCCATGCCGTTCGTTCCACTTTTTAGTCGGGACATGTTATGTTGGTTAAGTTCTCTCTTGAGCAACCAAACAATGATTTTCAATTCTGGACAAAGTCACTATCACGTCCTTCACAGCAATGATGTGTTACTAATAGCGTCGTTCACTGCCTGTAGCTACATCATCTCCTGTTATATCCACATGCATGGTCACACTACATAAATTGCTCTCTCTTTAATTATTTGTATCATATTAGTATTCGGAAGAAAAGCAGCATACTAGCCCAGTAACTTCTGGCCTTGAACTCACTAAAAAGAAAACCATCAACGCTACTAGGGCCAACCCGTTGCAAAAGCCTTCGTGCAACATTTCCTAAGGCCTTCGAAATCGGCATAAAAAATATATTGTTAGAGATAAGCTTCCTCAGCATATATCATATGTTCTATATTCTCCCAGCCTCGGGCTGCTCTTCGCCGTCGTGGTCATATGCTGCGTCGTCAAAGTCCACCTTGCATGTGATTGTATTAACGATACATTCGTTATAGTTCAACTGTCAGCTTGAATAATATATACAGCCGCGAGCTAAATCCATATCGCAAGCTACACGAGCCCCTCGGGGTAAAGGCCGTGCGGTAATGTGTAGTCATTACTAACAACCCAAGCACTATTGACAAGAACCAACAACAGCTGGTTCGCTTCCCCAACTTCGGCGCAGAAGACGACTCAGAAGGCATTTACGACCACCCTGACTTCGACCGCAACAACTACGATTCAGCTACGAATGTTCAAATTTTGAAATATACCGCTTAGTATTGCTGCACCACCACCCCAATAAATTTTTCAGATAAGTGCTTATCCAGGACTACCAACATATATAATTTATATCTAATTAGCAATAATGACAATGCCCCCTAATCCTCAACACTCCTATCGATGAAAATCTGTTGAGAGCTACATCATGTCAGAATATCAGGTCGTATTATTCATTGACCTTGCCGTATGTGCCACTTGGAACTGACGTCATGCAGTAAAAATGCGTTTTCAAAACAATTAGGAACTTGACCTTGATAAACTTATTGCTTACCAACTGGAGGTACACGAGGCATACTTACTTTAATTATTTCTGTAGGGTATATTGCATAAGCAGGTTCATCAGTGGAATAGAATTCCACTTGTTGCATGTCTGTTTTTATGCCAAAATCAACAGCTTCGACAATCAAAGCGGTTGTGTTTCTATCAAGTCATCATGTTAATTTGACCATCGAGAATATATATATATATATATATATATATATATATATATATATATATATATATATATATATATATATATAACAAATATTTATATATATATATATGTATATGTATATTTGTGTGTGTAGTGTGTGTGTATCTGTGTGTGTGTACATTTCACTCCAACAATAACGGCAGTGTTTATTTACACGTATATATATATATATATATATATATATATATATATATATATATATATATATATATATATATATATATATATATATATATATATATATATATATATTTGTGTGTGTGTAGTGTGTGTGTGTGTGTATCTGTGTGTGTGTATATTTCACTCCAACAATAACACCAATAAGTGTTTATTTACCAGTTGCTTGAAATAACAGATCAGAAGAATGTTTTAGGACCAGTGCTCGATGGTTGATGGCCATGAATACACTTGTCTTCATTTAAGATCTTCCATTTGTAGTTATATAAATCGGACTTGCCTAAGTAAACGTAAAGTGGTTTGCTCTGAAACATTAATGGGCGCTTTTTGGCCATAAATTCACAAGACAAGGATGCATCAAAAACATTGTTTATTTATAGAAACAGCACTATGGTATTGTCACCTCAAATAAGCGTCACGACATGTAATCGGACCGTTTCTAAATAGGACATGAAGATACCCAGCGAGGTTATAACCGCCAACTATTTATCTCAAGGCTAGTTGACATTGCTAAAGTTTGTTACCCCTATGAAATGCGTTTAATGACCAGTTATGGGTTGCTGGGCATTTTATATAACCGCTGTTTCAATTAAGTGACAGATCAATCGCAAATCAACGTGATAATTGTAGATTTAATACAAAACAAATCTATTTTCTATCTGCATAACACGAACATCATTTGCGCTCGGAATTAATCGGATGTAGACGTTGTAATGCCTTATTGATGTTGGATATGTGTTTGGCAGCGGCTGGATAAGGGTCAATGGAATATTTGTGCATAGCTTAGATACACGCATGCCATAATTTTAAGGCCTAACACGGTAAATTATAATTAATCTAACAGTTAATGTCATGCGTTTTATTCGTCACTACGTTTCCACAATATGACATTCATCAATACTTCTTCACTGACATATAGTTACGTAACACGAGACTTCAAAATACTTAACCAACCCTACGTTGCGTACCCAAGCGCTCATATATTTTCCCTGGATAATTATTTTACTTTTTGCAATGCGCTGCATCAACGGCAAACTATGTTCCATGTAAGCATACAATAGTCTTCCTTTTACTGAATCCAAAAGATAATAGGCCTTTATAATGATTGATAAATACAGGTTTTTGAGACTGTTAGCTGAGTTCACAGTCCCAATCTTATTCATAAAAATACTTAAGACGTTGCGTCGGCTCAAATACGAATCTGGCAGGGAAACTTAAAAAATGGCTGTTGTACAGTAATATTTTCCAGGAATTCTCAGATATAAACAAGAGCACGTATATTCGTAAACTGAAAACATAACGAGTCATTCGTTATCTATAACACGCCAATTTTCATCGGTATCTGTATTAATTGCTCGCATTCATCGGGTTGCTTCGAACAGGCTGTTGTTGCCTTGTTAGCGAGACAGATGCAGTGGGTTAGGAATGGTTTGCGGGATTATCATTGTGGATGGGAATTTCCATATGAATATAACAATCATTTACGATTTGATGGAATCGTGTATCACTTGTACTGATTATTAGACATAATTATTGTGTAAATCGTCTCGCTAAAAACAATGGTTAATCACGCTGTTGTGGTCATGTTCTTGAATAGCAATGCTATTGCTCCGAGTGCTTCGGAATATGTCTTTGCAACTCGTTGTGAATGGCTGCATCATAACGGTAGCTTGATATCATATAATATCGTACGGTCTGATTTCATTAAGCTGAGTTATAAATTCCTAATCAACCAAGGCTGTTCCTTTCTAGTTTGACAGTCGATAACCACGGTAGACTATTACAAAGTACGTCGTTGACTAGTAAGTAAACTATAATAGTTTTCTATCTGATGATCACTAAATGATACTTTATATATATGTGCTAAATGATAGCCATTCGTCTTTTTGGCAGCTTACCGGCAATGAGCTGAGATCGCTAGGTTATTGTTTCATGAATCCGAACTGAGATCGCGGAATCTTACACTCAGGGATACTAATCAGGTTAAGGTTCGTTATGAAAAGGGGCCAAGGTCTGTAACTTACTAAAGTTTGACGCCGACAACTTGCTTTGCTTGTTGATGAATTAAGTATTATTACCGACATGTCGTTGTAATGGGTATTGCGGCTGGTCTAAGAGGCAACGGCAATTTAGAAGAGAAGCAGCTATACGGGATCTCCTGATACCCTCCCTATCGTTGTCCCACCTTAAATATCCATGGGCTGCACCTAATTACAGCCGTGACTTATCCCTCTAGTTAGCACAGTGTCCCCACGTTTATCCCCACAATCACCGATATCAATTGATTTCCCACTACGTCGAAGGCAGACAAGTGTTTGACGAATGGCCATCCGAAATTTACATTTGATCTCGAAAAATAACCTGTACTGCACATGAGTGAATATCAATTAACAGCTGGTTTGTTCCATAGGATGTAGAGGTAAACATATAGTTCAAGTTTTGGACTTGATGACTATTTGTAATTGAAGGCGATGTCCCAACAAACGGAAGTGGACATCGGCATTTTTGTGGGTTGATAAGTTGCCGATGTGCGCTTGTTAGCAACTTGCTATACAGCTATGAAGGGGCAGAGCATTCGATGCAAGGTTTGGACTTTTAGCCTTGAAGGTGGAGACTTCGCTTATTGCAGTACATACCTCTTATCCACGAGAGGCATATCTGGTTAGAGGGGTGAGTGAAAATTAAGTGATCAGATAAGATTAGATTGATCTCTGACATTCTGGAAAATATAGTTAAATACCTACAAGAGTCAGGGTTAGCCAGCGGTAAGTTTTGCATATTTTACCGATCTGGTTCCCCACTTTTCTCAGCTTGAGTGATTAAAATTATGGTGTTTATTGATAATTAGCACGTTCCATCAGACGAAGTGTCATATGGCAACGTGGTAATTAGTTTCACTGGAGACCACTGACGATCGTTGATAAACCATGATGCGGCGCTTGGAGCGAACGGTTATTTGTGTGTAATTACATGTAATTGAATAGACGTTTTTGTATGCAGTTAGATCCATATTTCTGACAAAACGCAAAAACAACGACCATGAGCATGTTTTGACTCATGTCTCCTTTTGCCAATTCTCTGAAATCTCAGCAGGACAATCTGTCTCAACTAATAATTTTACTTTGTTACCCCAAAATCACATTGAACATGAACTACTGTAGTGTCCTACCATTTTGTTTGGCAGATGTAATTCATATTGGTAGTTTAACCTTGTCTGAGATTCTGTTAGTGTTGAACACTGTTTGAGTTAAATCTGCCTTTAAAAATAAGAGGTTTTACAACTACCAATAACAAATGTGTTACATCAATTTTGCTTCGTATTGACCGTGAAAATCGCTGTTATCCATGAGGTTCAGATGTCTTACAATAGCTAGCTGGGATAATGTGATGACGGTGCAAGCGTCCATGGGTAATTCTGAATATAAATAAAGCAATATTTAGGCTCAAGCTAAATTTATAGCCCCAAGCAATGGCGTCAATATACGTGAACCCTACTCATATTAATTTCAACTTTCCCTAATAAAAGTCTACGTGCTGTCACCGTGGTTATTGTCACTGCAAACATATAGATAATACATATATATATAGATAGATATATAGAGATATAGAGAGATAGAGAGAGAGAGAGAGATAGAGAGAGAGAGAGAGAGATATAGATATATAGAGAGATAGAGAGAGAGATAGATAGATAGGGAGAGATATACATACAGATAGATATAGACATATATATAATTATAGAGGTATATAGAAAGATATAAAATAGACAGGAGATAGATAGATATATTATATATATAGATATATAATACAGATATATATATACATAAATATATATTTAGATATATATATATATATATATATATATATATCTATATATATATATATATATATACCCTATATATATATATATATATATATATATATATATATATATATTTATATATATATATATACAAATGTGTGTGCTTGCGTCTGTAGAATGGAAACATGTATTTGAAGATTTTAAATCATGTAATGCAAATGATTTGCAGCAGAGAGGTTCAACCAGAGATTACTCCATTCGCCGATAGTTTATAAAATGCGTGATATTGAACGGAATTACCTAGACACAGGTCAATGTAGAAATTAATGAATAGTTCTTGCCTATTGATCTACGGATAAGTATTGGAATAAGCTGCCGCCTCCTTTACAGTACGAGACGCACAACTCGTTTAACGTACAGACCGACATCAAAGTTGCAGTAATATTACGCACATAAACAGGGTCACTCTTGTCGTTGTAATGTTAAACCCCGTGGATCAATCGATTATTCATATATTCAAGATAGAGGTAAGCGAAATACAGTTTGAGAGCAATGGTCGTGAGACAAAGGATCATACAGCACGTATCTTGCCTCAGGTATTGCACTGAAATCCATCGAGCTCATTGGTGGTTGTGAGTGGCGAAGAATGCTTGGCCTTTTAACCATAATCTTCCTTGAGCTCACACGCAGTATCACACCAATTGCGCCCACACCAACTCCTATGCTTTTGAGCAAACTCCATCGCTTTGTAAGTAATTCAGTGAACTCCATTTCACCTAGCATCTTCACTTATCCTTATCAAACGCTACCCTAGGATGCACGAGGGCGTGTCGCCAAATGAGCGATCTAAGTGGCAACGCTCCCTGCCTTCTGCGACCTTCCCTGATCCCTCAAGGATCAATCTGTTCACGCTTTGTAATAGATGTACTCATATTCGATTTTAAAAAGCAGCAAAAGCCGACGTTCAATGAGAGAATTGGGGCTGTGCCAAATAATCTGGGATGTTATGATCGCCTTTGAAATATAAACTAGTCGTTCGCCGTCGAGTTACTGGTGAGAGCAGGTAAGAAACCTGTTATTTGGCAAACAGTTGTCATAAGAATACTGAATGTCATACCTTTATTGCTACTAACAGCTGCGCTGCGCCCAAAGGACTGGTTTTATTGGTATAGTGCCTCTTAAACAAAAATAATGATTTTCAATCCAGGTCATTCATTTTGCAACTATAGTATTTATCGATGATGTATATCTGGTTTTGGGGACTATTGGGTCGTTCAGTAATATTCTATGCGTTCATTTTGCCAAGCAATGGTCACATTTCGTTGGTGTGCATTATGAGAAGTGACCTTAGCAGCATTTGGTCACAATCGGAAGACGATGCTAAACTATTACCAGTGATTCATTCCACGACATAAGAGTAAGAGTATTCGCTGAGTCGCATTTCATAGAAAAAACAACTCATGGTCTTCTTATCGCTAGGAATGCCAAAGCGGGTTATGGGGTAGAAAGTCCGACATGAACAAACGTAGCGCACTTGTGGGATGGATAACAAATATATTCTGCTATATGTCTAATAATGGTGTTAAGTAACCAATCACCCACCAAAGGAAATGAGATTACAATTAATAGTGCCTTGAAGTGGACAAATCGGTCAAGACGTTAGCATATGAACATGCTATCAGACAGTATCGGGAGGTAATGTGAATTCGCGAAGAAAATGACGATTGGCATATTTGTGATGACGATGAGGTTGACAATACAAATGGCGAATCATAAAGTTTTAGCTGACAATATAAATATCCCAATCGTCTGAATCACCAGGTGATAAAACATATTGCGATACAGAAGATGTTCAGACTATGAATATATTATGAAGATACTGATGACGATTTTGATGATGATAATGATGATGATGGTGATCAGGGGGAGGGTGACGAGGATGATGTTGGTGATAATGGTGATGATAGTGATATATATATGTGCACATATATATATAAATATAGAAATATATATAAATAATTATATATTTATATATATATATATATTTATAAATATATGTGTGTATACATATATATATATATGTATAAACATATACATAAATATATGTATATACATATTCACTTACAAATATGTGCATATATATATATATATATATATATATATATTATATATATAAACATAAATATGTACACATATGCATATTTACATATATATATATATATATTTAAATAAATATGGATATATATATATATACATAAATATATACGTAAATACATATATATATATATATATATTTTTATATAAATATACGTAAATACATATATATGAGTCTATATATATTTACTTATGCATAAATAAATATACACATGAATATGTACCTATTAAAGTACTAATATTTACAAGTATATATACATATATATATCTCTCTATATATATCTATATATTTATATGTTACTAAACATTTATATATATATATATATATATATATATATATATATATATATGTATATATATATACATAAATACTTATGCATATATATACATCCGTCACGTATATATACACACATATATATGTATGCATATGAACACATATATGTATATCTCTCTTCCTCTTTCTATATATATTACTATATATATATATACATATTATATATATATACATATATAAACATATAAATATATATATATATATATGTATACACATATGAACTTATCCACATTCATATATCCATCCGTCCATATGTATATATATGTACATATATACATATATATATGTATATATAAATACATATATATCTCTCTGTATATATGTTTAAATATGTATATGTTACTATTTATTTATATATACCTATACATATATATTTATATATATATATATATGTATATATATAATATATATATATATATATATATATATATATATATATATATATATATATATATATATATATATATATATAAGCTGGAAATGTTTATTGTTAAATTGTTTTAAATAACTGATGAGAAGAAGAATATGGCGCAAGTGCTCGATGGCTTGCGGCCATAAGTGTTTCATTTAAGATCATCCATCCATGTTTAAGTACATCCGAAACGTCTAAGTGAATCTTAAGTGGGTTGAGTTGAAATATTTAAGGGTGCTTTTCCGTCATTAATTCGCCAAGACAAGGATGCATAAAAACATCATTTTATATATATAACAAATCTATAAAAAATATACTCGCACCAGCAAATTCGTACATATGATGGTGAAATTAATGCATATATATACATATATAAAAAATGTACTATTCAAATTTGTTCACTAATGGTTTGAGTCTACAAATGGATGTAATCGTGTCTATATATATATATATGTATATATAAATATATAAATAAATATATATATATATATATATATATATATAGATATATACATATAAAAATATATTATTAATATATATATATGTATAATATATATATATATATATATATATATATATATATACACATATAATATATATATATATAGATATATATATATATATATATATATATATATATATATATATATATATATATATATATATAAATATATATATAAATACTTTAATTGAAACAAAGAAATAGTTCAATTCGAATGCAAATCTTTTTGTCAATTTTTATCCCTGGAATATACTTTTGGTCCCAGAAAGGTCTTCCACGAAAGGTCACGACTCAAATTGATACTTATAAATATAACCTTTTGTGCTTATATATATTTTTTGAATATTTGCTGAATATCGAAATTTTTAAATCATTTTAATCATCGTAATTTAGAAACATAATATTTGGCGTAGATGCGATCATTATGAACCATTGGGAGCATTTCGCGATCTTGTTTGCTTGTTATGTCAACGAATGGTTAGTTGTTAAAATTTTATATCGCTATAAAATTCTAAATCCAGAGAAATTGATCGTGAAAGATTATTATTTTGAAAGAAAATGTGCTTTGACGTTATGTGGACAAACTGGTATATCGTTTCGTCTACGAAAGGTTAGCGGTTTGTCCACTAAAGGTTGCGTTCGTACTAATATGATATGATATGATATGTACTAGGTGGCGCTGCACCGTGGCGACACGCAGTCTGGTGTGTGCTCGTGTTTTTCTGTCATTTGCCTCGTGTTTTGGCCTTTGTTGGGCTTGTGTTTTTAGTGCAGTGTGTGAATAAGATCGTCTACAACATCTTTGAATCAAAGGATATATCTGAATCTGTTGGACTTTCTCATCAGCTACCCAGGAAGGGACATTGTGTTTTTCCCGCTGCTCAACTATGCGCTTCACTTCTCGGAAAGCCACGTGCTTTGCCTGGTCCTGTTTCCAGTGTCTTTCGCACTCTTCGACCTTGGAAACTACATCAATGTCACCAAACGACCAGCCGTCTTTCTGACCACTACATCAATAATGACAATATGTATCGTGAGTTGCCGATCATGTGACGACCGTGTGCAAATAAAGCATATGCTGTCCTACACCAGGAAGGAACTGCTCGATATCTGCGGGTCACTGCTTCTTCATCACAGCACCCGTCTTCTAGCGCCATCTGGGTCTAGCAGGGGCCGGGACACGAGGATAATGACAGAGATACACGAGTCAATTGTAGACTGTAAAACAAATTCCCGAATAGGGCTAATAAATTATCTTATCTTAATATATATATATATATATATATATATATATATATATATATATATATATATATATATATATATATATATATATATATATATATATATACATATATATATATATATATATATATATATATATATATACATATATATATATATATATATATATATATATATATATATATACATATTATGCAGTTGTATGTTTCTGCTTATTTAATATTTAGCTAATCATTAATGTAAATGCATACACATATATACAAATATATACGCATATGCAAATCTACGTATAAAAATATATACGTATGTATGTATATGAATACGTATATGTGAGCGTTGAAAAATTAAATATTATGTGCCTTGTATAAACGGTTAGATGTATATAAACAAATTTGCAATGTGATCACCTTCATCGGGTCTTCGAGCGCCGTATCCCATCTGATATTTTGGACGGTTATTTTTCAGTTGTAGCAAATACGCATTCCATTCCTGTCAACTTAACTACCCCAATTTGTTGATTTCCAGTGTGAATACCTTTCATATTCAATGCGAATTTGTTGTCATGTAATATGCCATCAATCGATGAGTATATATGTTAGCATATGACTTATCAAGATGAATGCGGGCTCCACGTGTTATGCAGCAGTCACAGAAAAACCTTAGCGGTCTTATTAAAACCAGCAACAATGGAGCACGCTGTGTTTAGCATATAAACGACTCATTGCAGGAAAGTCCTGATCAATATCCTTGCATAGACGAGTCGTTAAATGTACGCCTGTCATCTTACAATGGGGTCATAAATTGCTGTTTTCACAGAAAATAGTTGCAGATTGGACTGACAAAACATCATTGTGGCACAATAAGATCGGCTGATTAGATCCGCCGTCAAGCGCAGTAGTGAAACGTTAAGCGTAGTGCATTGCACTATCGCGTCACCCATTTTTCAGTTAGAAAATACTTAATAGTGGCTCGGTCGAAATCAGAAACCAATAGGCAACGTCTTATTGAGACTGTGAGTGCTTAAAGCGCCTGAACGGGGTGGCGCTGATGAATATGTACCATTTTAACCACAATTGTCCGGTAAATAAATGGGTCATTGACGTCATGGAAGGTATGTATCGGTTTGTTATATCAGTGAATGTGTCCGACAATTGTAAATAGTTGTTGGTGCTCCACATTTGTCTTCTATAATTCTCTTATGGATGCATGCTGCGGAAAGAACTCAAACACTACCAACGACTCCTGCAGACGTATAAGTTGTTTGCTGGCTGATAACATCTCTCAGATCATCAATTACTACTACGCTGCATGCTACTGTTGAAAAGCGAACGAAGAATATAACACATATTACACCGCACACAATTACAAATCTTTGGACATTGATATATAGTAGAAATCGAACTTATTAGGATCTGGTATTTTGGGTTGTGAAATATGACGCTTATCCATTCTGTAAGTTGCGTCTACGGTCATTTTGTCTGCACATGCATTTAAACAATTATCGTATGGAATCGTCTACATAAGAATGCACACAACCGGTTAAATCAGAATGATAATTGGAAGTGTGTAGTTACGAGTAAAACTCCCGACAACCCAACGTTCTGGCGGGTCTGTTTTCTGATTAATCGATACTCAAAAATCATACTCCACTTATTTATATGTCTTCTCATAATGTTGTGGTACACATCGGCTTTGATAGCTTTATATTTTGTATCATCGCTACATGATCTATTGAGACGCTTATAATATGTATGAAATAATGACTTCAAGTCAGTTCTTGCGTTGGCATTTGTCGCAATTTATTCCAATGCAAGAAGTGATCATCGATTCAATCTGCACGTACAATAGCACAATTCAGGCTAGATTTTGTATATGAACACATAACAACATAAATTCTTAGCGATAATAATATGCAATTTGCACCCGTTTGCGTTCGATTGTCCTTGGTACATAACAATTTGTTAAAGCTCTCGTCCAGAGGAAAAAAAAATATCTTTTTAAGGCTGATACTCGTATCTCACGTCAAAGTGGCTGCACAAGCCTCTCTGCAAATTGGTCGTATGACACTGAACATGACAGATCTGCTTCAGAGCACTACAATGGTCAACTCGTCGTGGGTGTGTTTTAGGTCAATGCAAGAAGTGATTATCGATTCAATCTGCCCGTACAATAGCACAATTCAGGCTAGATTTTGTATATGAACACATAACAACATAAATTCTTAGCGATAATAATATGCAATTTGCACCCGTTTGCGTTCGATTGTCCTTGGTACATAACAATTTGTTAACGCTCTCGACCAGAGGAAAAAAATCTTTTTTTAGGGCTGATACTCGTATCTCACATTAAAAAGGCTGCACAAGGCTCGATGCCAAAAGGTCGTCTGATGCAGAACATGACAGATCTGCTGCCGAACACTCCTATGGTCAACTCGTCGTGGGTGTGTTTTAGGTCCCAATTGAATCCTCGCAAACTGCAAACAACATTTACACACTCCGCTCTCTTTATAAATGGTTGGACCTAGCTTGTTTCAATGTTTTCCTAATGTACATATTTCAAAAGGAATATGTTGCTAGGCATTACAGTTGCTCCTTAGATATATTCTGCACGCGAAGTATATGCCTTAAGTGTTATTTGACAAAGTTGTCGCCTTTAGAGGAAAGCATCCCGACAATGCCACTTCATGAATGGTGCCTTCTTATGCCTAACGACTGTGCATAGCGGGAAGCATATGTGTCAGGAATCTCTTTCTGTGTATTGCAATGCACAAGGTCCTCGCCATCAAGGCTGCAAATGTCATCAATTCCCAAATGTTGCATTAAAAGCTCGGCACCCACGTAACTAGCCAGAATTGACATAGTGCAGACGAACAACTTTTCACTTAAACGATGATCGCTGTCCACATCAGTTTGCCTGGACATCGCCTTCAACTCTAAATGGGCTTAAAGTCTTATACATGAGTTCTATTTCATATCCCGGATCCATTAAACCAAACTGGCTGCAAATTGATCTACTCATGGTAATATTTACCAGAGAGCTGCCGTTGTACAATACGGTTGATATTGCATGATCCGTAGTAAGAAAACTACATCATATATTTGCTATCAATCCTCTAATGCGCTCAGTTTGTTCATGTGTGACTTTCTACCCTATAACCCGCTGTCGCTCTTCCAAGCGATAGGAAGACAATGAATGGTTTTCGCCGAATACCTAATTGCCCATATGTCTCGGAATGAATCATTGGTATTAGTTTTACATTGTTTTTTCGATTCGAAAATGTTGCTAATGTCACTTCTCATAATGCATGCCTAAGAAATGTGACAATTGCGGGGCAAAATGACCCTATAGAATATTACTTCAGTTATTGAAGGACTCCGTTAACACCTAAATGGAGATGTACATCATCGCTTAATACTACAGTTGTAGAAGGAATTACCTGGATTGAAAATCGTTGTTCTTATTTATGAGGAACAATACCAATAAAATCAGTCCTTGTGACGCAGCGCATGAAAATCCTATTCCTGTTAGTAGAAATAAATTTACTTATGACAACCGTTGTCCAAGTAACTGGTTTTTTGCCATTTTCTCCCCACAGAACAGTGGACATTGATCATTTACATAGTCTCCACAGTAACTCGACGGCGAACGGCAAGTTTATATATCAGTAGCGATCATAACTTCCCTGACTTGTTTATTTAGCACAGTTTCTCATTCTCTCAGCTATTGTCGGCGCTTCCTGCGTTATCAGGTTATATCGAATATGAGTACATCCATTTCAATCGCAGAACAATTAGATCACGCCGTTATGCATCATACATTAGCGTTTGATAAGGATAAGTTTAGACGCTAGGTGAAATATAGTAAACTGAATTGATCACGAAGTGAAGGAGTTAGCTCAAAGGCATGAGTGTTGGTGTGGGCGCAATTGGTGTGATACTGCGTGTGAGCTCAAGGAAGATTATGGTTAAACGGCCAAGCATTCTTCGCCACTCACAACCACCGATGAGCACGGTGGATTTCAGTGCAATACCTGACCCGAAATACATGACGCATGAGCCTTTGTCTCACGGCCATTACGCTCGTCTTCCTGTGACAAACTGCCTGTATTTCGCTTAAAGCAAGGGTCGCTGTGGTAATACGTCTATCTTTAATATATGAATTACCAATCATGAACACTGCGTTCAAAAGTATATGCTGACCTTGTCTTTTATAGTGCGCCGAATAATCTGCTGCAAGGGATCGTTATAAATAATTGATGAATCACCAGAGTTTAACATTACCATGACAAAAGTGACCCTGAGCTGTGCGTCTCGCACTGTAGAGGAGGCGACTGCTTATTCCAAAACTTACCCGTAGAGCAATAGACATGAACTATTCATTAACTTCTCAATTTACCTGTGTCTAGGCAATTACGTACAATGTTACGCGCTTATTTTATGATCCATGGGCGATTGCAATAAAAATATTCATCAATGTTTTGATGGCTGACTGGCACTTTGCGTAAAATGTATGCATCGGTAGGCAGTATTAAACTGAACTTGGGTTAGCAGGATATGCAAATATATATCGGTAAAATGATGGTGGCATCCTATTGTTAGCGACGTGTATTACTGGGAAAGTAATATATGCAAGGACTCTATGTGTTAACAGGGCTATGAAACTGGCGTCAGTGGTAGAGAAAAGCATTACATAAGACATAGTCTGCTTAACTAAATAACAATATATTTAATAAAGTCTCTGATAGAAATGCTCGTTGCAAGTCGCTTGCATATCATGACAGACAATCTTCAAATACATGTTTTAATATTGGTAATCGCTAGAAAGTATACACACAAAAAACACACACACAAGCACACACACATATACATACACATACACATATATAAATATATGTACATATATATGTATACATGTATATATATATATATATATATATATATATATATATAAAATATATATATATTTATATATATGCATATTTGTATATATAAATCCAAAATATATATTTATATATATACAACTATATATATATATATTTATAAATAAAATATATATGAGGTATATATTTATATATATATATTGATATATATATATATGCATATACATACATACATATATATATATGCATATATATATACACATATATATACATATACATATATATATATATATATATATATATATAGACGTATGTATATATATATATCTATATATATATAGATATAATATATCTATATATATATATATATATATCTCTATCTATATATATATATATCTCTATAGATCTATATCTATATCTCTATCTATATATCTATATATATATATATATATATATATATATATATATATATATATATATATATATATATATATACGTGATATCCTTCCGAGTCAATCATTATACCACTGACGCAGTAAAGAAATTATTTCAGTTATTACTGAACGCATTTAATGAGAACAAACAAGATGTCGGTGCTTTTCTGGATGCCTCTAAAACATTTGACACGACTGAAACCAAGACATTTTTGATGCGTATAACTATGGTATTAGTGGGTTACTTTATCAATGGTTCAAAAGATACCTTGATAATAGTTCGCATAATGTACTTTAAAAGAAAGTTTTGTCGACAAAGCGTTCCATCAAATGTGGTGTTCCCTAGTGCTCTGTGCTTTGTCCTCTTATGTTCTTACTCGACATGAATGATCTTCCTGCTGCTCCGGTCCACTCCCATGCGACACTTTTGGCGGATGACAATACTCTCCTATGCACAGATACAAATCAGCAAACTCCATTTTCTAATATGAATGCAGACTTAGATAACTACTCTTTCCCAACACATCCAAATCGCAGTGACTAAATTTTACTTAACCAATAACTCCTGTTCTTCACAATCCACTCTTACAGTTTTCTATCGGCCAAAAAATTAAGTCTGTGTTTTCATGTAATAACTATTGACTCACAACTCATTTAACACGAGCGAACGCATCACATAAAGCATAGTTAAGCCCCAACTCTTTTTATCCTAAAATTAATTCTACCACATAAACAGCTCTGATTATAATATCAATCTTAAATCCATCTTTGAATATGGTCTTGTGTTATGGGGCAATACCAACCGATTATATGCTAAATTTTGAGATAGCAACACGAGCCATATATGGTTACTCACATAATCTATTCGCGTAATGCATATTTTGAAGCTCCCTGATTTAATTACATATGGTGACGTACTATCACAATTCATTACATAGCATCCTCAATAAACACTTGTCGCACGCAGTTATGTCCAAAAACTCAAGGCAAGCTTCTGACACAGGTAGCAAACGACCTTCCATCCGTATTAAACGTTGTATACCTACAAACGGGGCATAATATATGGAATACTATACGCTCATCTATACAATCCGTAAATAATCAGGTATCATTTACTAGGCTTTCAAAAAACCAGATACTTAACGCCATGTAACAAGGGAGGTGGTATACAACTTACTTTTTTCATAATTGCCTTCTCTATCCGCAACCATATTACGTTCCTATTATTTTGAGTAATTATTTATGTATATATATATATATATAAATATATATATATATATATATATATATATATATATATATATATATTTGTGTGTGTGTGTGTGTGTGTGTGTGTGTGTGTGTGTGTGTGTGTGTGTGTGTGTGTGTGTGTGTGTGTGTGTGTGTGTGTGTGTGTAAACAGCATCATACCAAGTGTTGATGCTCTTTATTATTATTGATTTGTGATGAGAGCTGTTCTGAGTTCATGGTTTATTAATGGGAGCAAGTGATTATATCCGACGCGAAATCTGCAATCGGGGCATGCTTCAGGGATGATGAAGTTTGTACTCATATTCGAGATATAGGAGCTGTTACAACACCAGGATTGCTGACGGTTTTACATATATCCGATTTAAAGGCTGATATGAAGCAACGCTTCAGGGATGTTGAAAGGTGTACTCACATTCGAAAAATAAGGTGTTCCGGGACTGAAACGCATAAACTTTAAGATTCGTTATGAAAAGGGGCCAAGGTCTGTAACTTACAAATGTTTGACGCCGACAACTTGCTTTGCTTGTTGATGAATTAAGTATTATTACCGACATGTCGTTGTTATGGGTATTGCGGCTGGTCTAAGAGGCAACGGCAATTTAGAAGAGAAGCAGCTATACGGGATCTCCTGATACCCTCCAACTCTAATCCCTATCGTTGTCCCACCTTAAATATCCATGGGCTGCACCTAATTACAGCCGTGACTTATCCCCCTAGTTTGCACAGTGTCCCCACGTTTATCCCCACAACCACCTATATCAATTGATTTCCCACTACGTCGAAGGCAGACAAGTGTTTGACGAATGGACATCCGAAATTTACGTTTGGTCTCGAAAAATAACCTGTACTGCACATGAGTGAATTCTGGGTAAATAATATCACAAGTAAATATCAATTAACAGCTGGTTTGTTCCAAAGGATGTAGAGGTAAACATATAGTTCAAGTTTTGGACTTGATGACTATTTGTAATTGAAGGCGATGTCCCAACAAACGGAAGTGGACATCGGCATTTTTGTGGGTTGATAAGTTGCCCATGTGCGCTTGTTAGCAACTTGCTATACAGCTATGAAGGGGCAGAGCATTCGATGCAAGGTTTGGACTTGTACCCTTAAAGGTAGAGACTTCGCTTATTGCAGTACATACCTCTTATCCACGAGAGGCATATCTGGTTAGAGGGGTGAGTAAAAATTAAGTGATCAGATAAGATTAGATTGATCTCTGACATTCTGGAAAATATAGTTAGATACCTACAAGAGTCAGGGTTAGCCAGCGGTAAGTTTTGCAGATTTTACCGATCTGGTTTCCCACTTTTCTCAGCTTGAGTGATTAAAATTATGGTGTTTATTGATAATTGGCACGTTCCATCGGACGAAGTGTCATATGGCAACGTGGTAATTAGTTTCACTGGAGACCACTGACGATCGTTGATAAACCATGAAGCGGCGCTTGGAGCGAACGGTTATTTGTGTGTAATTACATGTAATTGAATAGACGTTTCTGTATGCAGTTAGATCCATATTTCCGACAAAACGCAAAAACAACGACCATGAGCATGTTTTGACTCATGTCTCCTTTTGCCAATTCTCTGAAATCTCAGCAGGACAATCTGTCTCAACTAATAATTTTTCTTTGTTACCCCACAATCACATTGAACATGAACTACTGTAGTGTCCTACCATTTTGTTTGGCAGATGTAATTCATATTGGTAGTTTAACCTTGTCTGAGATTCTGTTAGTGTTGAACACTGTTTGAGTTAAATCTGCCTTTAAAAATAAGAGGTTTTACAACTATCAATAACAAATGTGTTGCATCAATTTTGCTTCGTATTGACCGTGAAAATCGCTGTTATCCATGAGGTTCAGATGTCTTACAATAGCTAGCTGGGATAATGTGATGACGGTGCAAGCGTCCATGAGTTATTCTGAATATAAATAAAGCAATATTTAGGCTCAAGCTAAATTTATAGCCCCAAGCAATGGCGTCAATATACGTGAACCCTACTCATATTAGTTTCAACTTTCCCTAATAAAAGTCTACGTGCTGTCACCGTTGTTATTGTCACTGCAAACATATATATATATATATAGAGATACATATATTTATATATATATATATATATATATATAGATATATTTATATAGAGATATATGATGTATAGATAAATATATATATAGATATACATACATATATATAAATACATATATATATAATTATATTTGGATATATAAATATATAAATATACCTTTATATATATACATATATATTTATATATATATTTACATATATATACATAAATATATATTTAGATATATATATATATATATATATATATATATATCTCTCTATATATATATATATATATATATATATATATATATATATACAAATGTGTGTGCGCGCGTCTGTAGAATGAAAACATGTATTTGAAGATTTTAAATCATGTAATGCAAATGATTTGCAGCAGAGAGGTTCAACCAGAGATTACCCCAGTCGCCGATAGTTTATAAAATGCTTGATATTGAACGGAATTACCTAGACACAGGTCAATGTAGAAATTAATGAATAGTTCTTGCCTATTGATCTACGGATAAGTATTGGAATAAGCTGCCGCATCCTTTACAGTACGAGACGCACAACTCGTTTAACGTACAGACCGACATCAAAGTTGCAGTAATATTACGCACATAAACAGGGTCACTCTTGTCGTTGTAATGTTAAACCCCGTGGATCAATCGATTATTCATATATTCAAGATAGAGGTAAGCGAAATACAGTTTGAGAGCAATGGTCGTGAGACAAAGGATCATACAGCACGTATCTTGCCTCATGTATTGCACTGAAATCCATCGAGCTCATTGGTGGCTGAGAGTGGCGAGGAATGCATGGCCGTTTAACCATAATCTTCCTTGGGCTCACACGCAGCATCACACCAATTGTGCCCACACCAACTCCTATGCTTTTGAGCAAACTCCATCGCTTTGTGAGTAATTCAGTGAACTCCATTTCACCTAGCATCTTCACTTATCCTTATCAAACGCTACCCTAGGATGCACGAGGGCGTGTCGCCAAATGAGTGATCTAAGTGGCAACGCTCCCTGCCTTCTGCGACCATTCCCGATCCCTCAAGGATCAATCTGTTCCAGCTTTGTAATAGATGTACTCATATTCGATTTTAAAAAGCATCAAAAGCCGACGTTCAATGAGAGAATTGGGGCTGTGCCAAATAATCGGGGAAGTTATGATCGCTTTTGAAATATAAACTAGTCGTTCGCCGTCGAGTTACTGGTGAGAGCAGGTATATGATCTATGTTCCAAGTACAACAAAATGGTAAGAAACCTGTTATTTGGCAAACAGTTGTCATAAGAATACTGAATGTCATACCTTTATTGCTACTAACAGCAGCGCTGCGTCCAAAGGACTGGTTTTATTGGTATAGTGCCTCTTAAACAAAAATAATGATTTTCAATCCAGGTCATTCATTTTGTAACTATAGTATTTATCGATGATGTATATCTGGTTTTGGGGACTATTGGGTCGTTCAGTAATATTCTATGCGTTCATTTTGCCAAGCAATGGTCACATTTCGTTGGTGTGCATTATGAGAAGTGACCTTAGCAGCATTTGGTCACAATCGGAAGACGATGCTAAACTATTACCAGTGATTCATTCCACGACATAAGAGTAAGAGTATTCGCTGAGTCGCATTTCATAGAAAAAACAACTCATGGTCTTCTTATCGCTAGGAATGCCAAAGCGGGTTATGGGGTAGAAAGTCCGACATGAACAAACGTAGCGCACTTGTGGGATGGATAACAAATATATTCGGTCTAATAATGGTGTTAAGTAACAAATCACCCACAAAAGGAAATGAGATTACAATTAATAGTACCTTGAAGTGGACTCAAATCGGTGAAGACGTTAGCATAAGAACAAGCTATGAGCAGACAGTATTGGGAGGTAATGTGAATTCGCGACGAAAATGACGATTGGCATATTTGTGATGACGATGACGTTGACAATACAAATGGCGAATCATAAATTTTCAGCTGACATCGTCAATATAAATATCCCCATCGTCTGAATCACCCGGTGATAAAACATATTGCGATACATAAGATGTTCCGACTATAAATATATTATGAAGATACTGATGACAATTTTTATGATGATAATGATGATGATGGTGATTAGGGGGAGGTTGACGAGGATGATGTTGGTGATTATGGTGATAATAGTGATAAATATGTATACCTATATATAAATATATATATATATATATATATATATGAATAATTATATATATATATATATTTATAAAATATACGTGTGTATACATATATACATATATATATGTATATACATATACATAAATATATGTATATACATATTCACTTACATATATGTACACGTATATATATATATATATATATATATATATATATATATATATATATATATATATATATAAAAGCATAAATATGTACATATATGCATATATATATATATATATATATTTAAATAAATATTGGTATATTTCATATACATATATATATATATATATAAATATATATATATATATATATATATATATATATATATATATATATATATATATATATATATATATATATATATATATATATATATACGTAAATACATATATATTTATATATGAGTCTATATATATCTACTTTTGGAGAAAAATAAATATATGCATGAATATGTACCTATGAAAGTACACATATTTACAAGTATATATACATATACATATATATCTATATATATCTCTCTATATATTTATATGTTACAATACATTTATATGTATATATATATATATATATATATATATATATATATATATATATAATATATATATATATATACGTATATATATATATATACATAAATACTTATGCATATATATACATCCATCACTCTATATGTATATATATACACATATATATATGTATGTATATAAACACATATATGTACATCTCTCTCCCTCTCTATATATATATATTATATATATATATATATATATATACATATATAAACATATATATATATATATATGTATATACATATAAACTTATGCACATACATATATCCATCCGTCTATATGTATATATATGTACATATATACATATATCTATATGTATATATAAATACATATATATCTCTCTGTATATATGTTTAAATAAGTATATGTTACTATTTATTTATATATATATCTATGTATATATATATACATATATGTTTACGCATATACATATACATATATCCATCCGTCTATATGTTTATAAATGTATATCCGTCTATATATATATACATATATGTATTTATATGTATATACATATATATATATATGTAAAATATATATATATATATATACATATATATATATATATATGTACATGCATGTAAATGCGTACATATATATATAAATTTATATATGTTTATGTACACTTATATATATATACATATATATATATATATATATATATATATATATATATATATATATATATATATATATATATGTATATGTATATATATATATATGTATATATATAAAACTATATAAGCGGGAAATGTTTATTGTTAAATTGTTTTAAATAACTGATGAGAAGAAGAATACGGAGCAAGTGCTCGATGTGCATATGGTTTCATTTAAGATCATCCATCCATGTTTAAGTACATCGGAAGCGTCAAAGTGAACCTTAAGTGGGTTGAGTTAAAATATTTAAGGGTGCTTTTCTGCATTAATTCGCCTAGACAAGGATGCATAAAAACATCTTTTTCTTATATAAAAAAACTGTGGTGTCGTCATTTCAAACAAAATTCACTATATTCAATTCTGTCTTTTCTAACACTATACAATAGCAGTATTATTGCATTATTATAACCGCAGAGAAAAGACCTCTGAAATTCATTAAATTTCTCGGTATTTGTCGAATAACATTTTTCATTACATTACATGCTTCATTAATACCATACGGTTAAAGAATATGATACTTCATAAACAATTCTTATTGATTATGAAATCTGTTTTCACAATATATGTGCGGTTCCATACACACTTACTCGTAAGTACCTGAGATAATCTTTTATAAGTTTACTAATATTTTGCAGATCCCGCTATGCATGCACGGAAGTCGCATAGAATTGCTGCCGTGCTAATTTGGTAACGGTTTCACCTTTCTTGAAACTTCAAGCATGAAAATGGTATTCGTGTTTTATTATAACAACTGCTCTGGGCGTTCTCCTATTGACGGACCCTTTTTGTCGCCAAACAGCATTGATTAAAAAGATGGGTGCTTGCTCCACACTACTAGAAATGTGTATCTATTAGATCTGAAATACCTCATCAACTCCACGTTGTTTTGCACTCTGTTAGCAGTCATTTGTATTCCACCAATGCCTGCTGCATCAATAGCAGAATTTATTCCTAGTAATTATATATTAAACCGCAGTAAAATGGTACAGATTTTAAAGCATAAGGTTTATAAATCATGAAATTTTGACGCAGACAACTAGGTTTGCTTTTTGATAAACTACCTACCGTTGTTTCAATGTTTTCCTAATGTACATATTTCAAAAGGAATATGTTGCTAGGCATTACAGTTGCTCCTTAGATATATTCTGCACGCGAAGTATATGCCTTAAGTGTTATTTGACAAAGTTGTCGCCTTTAGAGGAAAGCATCCCGACAATGCCACTTCATGAATGGTGCCTTCTTATGCCTAACGACTGTGCATAGCGGGAAGCATATGTGTCAGGAATCTCTTTCTGTGTATTGCAATGCACAAGGTCCTCGCCATCAAGGCTGCAAATGTCATCAATTCCAAATGTTGCATTAAAAGCTCGGCACCCACGTAACTAGCCAGAATTGACATAGTGCAGACGAACAACTTTTCACTTAAACGATGATCGCTGTCCACATCAGTTTGCCTGGACATCGCCTTCAACTCTAAATGGGCTTAAAGTCTTATACATGAGTTCTATTTCATATCCCGGATCCATTAAACCAAACTGGCTGCAAATTGATCTACTCATGGTAATATTTACCAGAGAGCTGCCGTTGTACAATACGGTTGATATTGCATGATCCGTAGTAAGAAAACTACATCATATATTTGCTATCAATCCTCTAATGCGCTCAGTTTGTTCATGTGTGACTTTCTACCCTATAACCCGCTGTCGCTCTTCCAAGCGATAGGAAGACAATGAATGGTTTTCGCCGAATACCTAATTGCCCATATGTCTCGGAATGAATCATTGGTATTAGTTTTACATTGTTTTTCGATTCGAAAATGTTGCTAATGTCACTTCTCATAATGCATGCCTAAGAAATGTGACAATTGCGGGGCAAAATGACCCTATAGAATATTACTTCAGTTATTGAAGGACTCCGTTAACACCTAAATGGAGATGTACATCATCGCTTAATACTACAGTTGTAGAAGGAATTACCTGGATTGAAAATCGTTGTTCTTATTTATGAGGAACAATACCAATAAAATCAGTCCTTGTGACGCAGCGCATGAAAATCCTATTCCTGTTAGTAGAAATAAATTTACTTATGACAACCGTTGTCCAAGTAACTGGTTTTTTGCCATTTTCTCCCCACAGAACAGTGGACATTGATCATTTACATAGTCTCCACAGTAACTCGACGGCGAACGGCAAGTTTATATATCAGTAGCGATCATAACTTCCCTGACTTGTTTATTTAGCACAGTTTCTCATTCTCTCAGCTATTGTCGGCGCTTCCTGCGTTATCAGGTTATATCGAATATGAGTACATCCATTTCAATCGCAGAACAATTAGATCACGCCGTTATGCATCATACATTAGCGTTTGATAAGGATAAGTTTAGACGCTAGGTGAAATATAGTAAACTGAATTGATCACGAAGTGAAGGAGTTAGCTCAAAGGCATGAGTGTTGGTGTGGGCGCAATTGGTGTGATACTGCGTGTGAGCTCAAGGAAGATTATGGTTAAACGGCCAAGCATTCTTCGCCACTCACAACCACCGATGAGCACGGTGGATTTCAGTGCAATACCTGACCCGAAATACATGACGCATGAGCCTTTGTCTCACGGCCATTACGCTCGTCTTCCTGTGACAAACTGCCTGTATTTCGCTTAAAGCAAGGGTCTCGCTGTGGTAATACGTCTATCTTTAATATATGAATTACCAATCATGAACACTGCGTTCAAAAGTATATGCTGACCTTGTCTTTTATAGTGCGCCGAATAATCTGCTGCAAGGGATCGTTATAAATAATTGATGA
The DNA here is from genome assembly GCA_034190875.2 of Urechis unicinctus. Taxonomy (NCBI): domain Eukaryota; kingdom Metazoa; phylum Annelida; class Polychaeta; order Xenopneusta; family Urechidae; genus Urechis; species Urechis unicinctus. The sequence goes on along the minus strand of CM067352.1, from coordinate 16,363,992 downwards.
ATCACCAGAGTTTAACATTACCATGACAAAAGTGACCCTGAGCTGTGCGTCTCGCACTGTAGAGGAGGCGACTGCTTATTCCAAAACTTACCCGTAGAGCAATAGACATGAACTATTCATTAACTTCTCAATTTACCTGTGTCTAGGCAATTACGTACAATGTTACGCGCTTATTTTATGATCCATGGGCGATTGCAATAAAAATATTCATCAATGTTTTGATGGATGGCTGACTGGCACTTTTGCGTAAAATGTATGCATCGGTAGGCAGTATTAAACTGAACTGGGTTAGCAGGATATGCAAATATATATCGGTTTAAAATGATGGTGGCATCCTATTGTTAGCGACGTGTATTACTGGGAAAGTAATATATGCAAGGACTCTATGTGTTAACAGGGCTATGAAACTGGCGTCAGTGGTAGAGAAAAGCATTACATAAGACATAGTCTGCTTAACTAAATAACAATATATTTAATAAAGTCTCTGATAGAAATGCTCGTTGAAGTCGCTTGCATATCATGACAGACAATCTTCAAATACATGTTTTAATATTGGTAATCGCTAGAAAGTATACACACAAAAAACACACACACAAGCACACACACATATACATACACATACACATATATAAATATATGTACATATATATGTATACATGTAGATATATATATATATATATATATATATATATATAAATATATATATATTTATATATATATGCATATTTGTATATATAAATCCAAAATATATATTTATATATATACAAACTAGATATATATATATATTTATAAATAAATATATATATGGTATATATATATTTATATATATATTGATATATATATATATGCATATATACATACATACATATATATATATGCATATATATATACACATATATATACATATACATATATAGATATATATATATAGATACGACGGAGAGGATATATATGATATATATATAGATAGATAAATATATAGATATATAGAGATATATATATATATATATATATATATATATAGATATATATATATATATATATATATATATATAGATATATATATATATATATATATATATATATATATATATATATATATATATATATATATTATATATACGTGATATCCTTCCGAGTCAATCATTATACCACTGACGCAGTAAAGAAATTATTTCAGTTATTACTGAACGCATTTAATGAGAACAAACAAGATGTCGGTGCTTTTCTGGATGCCTCTAAAACATTTGACACGACTGAAACCAAGACATTTTTGATGCGTATAACTATGGTATTAGTGGGGTTACTTTATCAATGGTTCAAAAGATACCTTGATAATAGTTCGCATAATGTACTTTAAAAGAAAGTTTTGTCGACAAAGCGTTCCATCAAATGTGGTGTTCCCTAGTGCTCTGTGCTTTGTCCTCTTATGTTCTTACTCGACATGAATGATCTTCCTGCTGCTCCGGTCCACTCCCATGCGACACTTTTGGCGGATGACAATACTCTCCTATGCACAGATACAAATCAGCAAACTCCATTTTCTAATATGAATGCAGACTTAGATAACTACTCTTTCCCAACACATCCAAATCGCAGTGACTAAATTTTACTTAACCAATAACTCCTGTTCTTCACAATCCACTCTTACAGTTTTCTATCGGCCAAAAAATTAAGTCTGTGTTTTCATGTAATAACTATTGACTCACAACTCATTTAACACGAGCGAACGCATCACATAAAGCATAGTTAAGCCCCAACTCTTTTTATCCTAAAATTAATTCTACCACATAAAACAGCTCTGATTATAATATCAATCTTAAATCCATCTTTGAATATGGTCTTGTGTTATGGGGCAATACCAACCGATTATATGCTAAATTTTGAGATAGCAACACGAGCCATATATGGTTACTCACATAATCTATTCGCGTAATGCATATTTGAAGCTCCCTGATTTAATTACATATGGTGACGTACTATCACAATTCATTACATAGCATCCTCAATAAACACTTGTCGCACGCAGTTATGTCCAAAAACTCAAGGCAAGCTTCTGACACAGGTAGCAAACGACCTTCCATCCGTATTAAACGTTGTATACCTACAAACGGGGCATAATATATGGAATACTATACGCTCATCTATACAATCCGTAAATAATCAGGTATCATTTACTAGGCTTTCAAAAAACCAGATACTTAACGCCATGTAACAAGGGAGGTGGTATACAACTTACTTTTTTTCATAATTGCCTTCTCTATCCGCAACCATATTACGTTCCTATTATTTTGAGTAATTATTTATGTATATATATATATATATATAAATATATATATATATATATATATATATATATATATATATATATATGTGTGTGTGTGTGTGTGTGTGTGTGTGTGTGTGTGTGTGTGTGTGTGTGTGTGTGTGTGTGTGTGTGTGTGTGTGTAAACAGCATCATACCAAGTGTTGATGCTCTTTATTATTATTGATTTGTGATGAGAGCTGTTCTGAGTTCATGGTTTATTAATGGGAGCAAGTGATTATATCCGACGCGAAATCTGCAATCGGGGCATGCTTCAGGGATGATGAAGTTTGTACTCATATTCGAGATATAGGAGCTGTTACAACACCAGGATTGCTGACGGTTTTACATATATCCGATTTAAAGGCTGATATGAAGCAACGCTTCAGGGATGTTGAAAGGTGTACTCACATTCGAAAAAATAAGGTGTTCCGGGACTGAAACGCATAAACTTTAAGATTCGTTATGAAAAGGGGCCAAGGTCTGTAACTTACAAATGTTTGACGCCGACAACTTGCTTTGCTTGTTGATGAATTAAGTATTATTACCGACATGTCGTTGTTATGGGTATTGCGGCTGGTCTAAGAGGCAACGGCAATTTAGAAGAGAAGCAGCTATACGGGATCTCCTGATACCCTCCAACTCTAATCCCTATCGTTGTCCCACCTTAAATATCCATGGGCTGCACCTAATTACAGCCGTGACTTATCCCCCTAGTTTGCACAGTGTCCCCACGTTTATCCCCACAACCACCTATATCAATTGATTTCCCACTACGTCGAAGGCAGACAAGTGTTTGACGAATGGACATCCGAAATTTACGTTTGGTCTCGAAAAATAACCTGTACTGCACATGAGTGAATTCTGGGTAAATAATATCACAAGTAAATATCAATTAACAGCTGGTTTGTTCCAAAGGATGTAGAGGTAAACATATAGTTCAAGTTTTGGACTTGATGACTATTTGTAATTGAAGGCGATGTCCCAACAAATGGAAGTGGACATCGGCATTTTTGTGGGTTGATAAGTTGCCCATGTGCGCTTGTTAGCAACTTGCTATACAGCTATGAAGGGGCAGAGCATTCGATGCAAGGTTTGGACTTGTACCCTTAAAGGTAGAGACTTCGCTTATTGCAGTACATACCTCTTATCCACGAGAGGCATATCTGGTTAGAGGGGTGAGTAAAAATTAAGTGATCAGATAAGATTAGATTGATCTCTGACATTCTGGAAAATATAGTTAGATACCTACAAGAGTCAGGGTTAGCCAGCGGTAAGTTTTGCAGATTTTACCGATCTGGTTTCCCACTTTTCTCAGCTTGAGTGATTAAAATTATGGTGTTTATTGATAATTGGCACGTTCCATCGGACGAAGTGTCATATGGCAACGTGGTAATTAGTTTCACTGGAGACCACTGACGATCGTTGATAAACCATGAAGCGGCGCTTGGAGCGAACGGTTATTTGTGTGTAATTACATGTAATTGAATAGACGTTTCTGTATGCAGTTAGATCCATATTTCCGACAAAACGCAAAAACAACGACCATGAGCATGTTTTGACTCATGTCTCCTTTTGCCAATTCTCTGAAATCTCAGCAGGACAATCTGTCTCAACTAATAATTTTTCTTTGTTACCCCACAATCACATTGAACATGAAACTACTGTAGTGTCCTACCATTTTGTTTGGCAGATGTAATTCATATTGGTAGTTTAACCTTGTCTGAGATTCTGTTAGTGTTGAACACTGTTTGAGTTAAATCTGCCTTTAAAAATAAGAGGTTTTACAACTATCAATAACAAATGTGTTGCATCAATTTTGCTTCGTATTGACCGTGAAAAATCGCTGTTATCCATGAGGTTCAGATGTCTTACAATAGCTAGCTGGGATAATGTGATGACGGTGCAAGCGTCCATGAGTTATTCTGAATATAAATAAAGCAATATTTAGGCTCAAGCTAAATTTATAGCCCCAAGCAATGGCGTCAATATACGTGAACCCTACTCATATTAGTTTCAACTTTCCCTAATAAAAGTCTACGTGCTGTCACCGTTGTTATTGTCACTGCAAACATATATATATATATATATATACATATATTTATATATATATATATATATATATATATATTTATTTATATATATATATGTAGATATATAAATATATATATATATATACATACATATATATAAATACATATATATATAATTATATTTTGTATATAAATATATAAATATACATTTATATATATACATATATATTTATATATATTTACATCTATATACATAAATCTATATTTAGCTATCTCTATATATCTATATATCTATATCTCTATCTTATATCTATATATATATATATATATATATATATACAAATGTGTGTGCGCGCGTCTGTAGAATGAAAACATGTATTTGAAGATTTTAAATCATGTAATGCAAATGATTTGCAGCAGAGAGGTTCAACCAGAGATTACCCCAGTCGCCGATAGTTTATAAAATGCTTGATATTGAACGGAATTACCTAGACACAGGTCAATGTAGAAATTAATGAATAGTTCTTGCCTATTGATCTACGGATAAGTATTGGAATAAGCTGCCGCATCCTTTACAGTACGAGACGCACAACTCGTTTAACGTACAGACCGACATCAAAGTTGCAGTAATATTACGCACATAAACAGGGTCACTCTTGTCGTTGTAATGTTAAACCCCGTGGATCAATCGATTATTCATATATTCAAGATAGAGGTAAGCGAAATACAGTTTGAGAGCAATGGTCGTGAGACAAAGGATCATACAGCACGTATCTTGCCTCATGTATTGCACTGAAATCCATCGAGCTCATTGGTGGCTGAGAGTGGCGAGGAATGCATGGCCGTTTAACCATAATCTTCCTTGGGCTCACACGCAGCATCACACCAATTGTGCCCACACCAACTCCTATGCTTTTGAGCAAACTCCATCGCTTTGTGAGTAATTCAGTGAACTCCATTTCACCTAGCATCTTCACTTATCCTTATCAAACGCTACCCTAGGATGCACGAGGGCGTGTCGCCAAATGAGTGATCTAAGTGGCAACGCTCCCTGCCTTCTGCGACCATTCCCGATCCCTCAAGGATCAATCTGTTCCAGCTTTGTAATAGATGTACTCATATTCGATTTTAAAAAGCATCAAAAGCCGACGTTCAATGAGAGAATTGGGGCTGTGCCAAATAATCGGGGAAGTTATGATCGCTTTTGAAATATAAACTAGTCGTTCGCCGTCGAGTTACTGGTGAGAGCAGGTATATGATCTATGTTCCAAGTACAACAAATGGTAAGAAACCTGTTATTTGGCAAACAGTTGTCATAAGAATACTGAATGTCATACCTTTATTGCTACTAACAGCAGCGCTGCGTCCAAAGGACTGGTTTTATTGGTATAGTGCCTCTTAAACAAAAATAATGATTTTCAATCCAGGTCATTCATTTTGTAACTATAGTATTTATCGATGATGTATATCTGGTTTTGGGGACTATTGGGTCGTTCAGTAATATTCTATGCGTTCATTTTGCCAAGCAATGGTCACATTTCGTTGGTGTGCATTATGAGAAGTGACCTTAGCAGCATTTGGTCACAATCGGAAGACGATGCTAAACTATTACCAGTGATTCATTCCACGACATAAGAGTAAGAGTATTCGCTGAGTCGCATTTCATAGAAAAAAACAACTCATGGTCTTCTTATCGCTAGGAATGCCAAAGCGGGTTATGGGGGTAGAAAGTCCGACATGAACAAACGTAGCGCACTTGTGGGATGGATAACAAATATATTCGGTCTAATAATGGTGTTAAGTAACAAATCACCCACAAAAGGAAATGAGATTACAATTAATAGTACCTTGAAGTGGACTCAAATCGGTGAAGACGTTAGCATAAGAACAAGCTATGAGCAGACAGTATTGGGAGGTAATGTGAATTCGCGACGAAAATGACGATTGGCATATTTGTGATGACGATATCCCCATCGTCTGAATCACCCGGTGATAAAACATATTGCGATACATAAGATGTTCCGACTATAAATATATTATGAAGATACTGATGACAATTTTTATGATGATAATGATGATGATGGTGATTAGGGGGAGGTTGACGAGGATGATGTTGGTGATTATGGTGATAATAGTGATAAATATGTATACCTATATATATAAATATATATATATATATATATATATATGGAATAATTATATATATATATATATTTATAAATATACGTGTGTATACATATATACATATATATATGTATATACATATACATACATATATGTATATACATATTCACTTACATATATGTACACGTATATATATATATATATATATATATATATATATATATATATATATATATATATATATATAAAAGCATAAATATGTACATATATGCATATATATATATATATATATATTTAAATAAATATTGGTATATTTCATATACATATATATATATATATATATAAATATATATATATATATATATATATATATATATATATATATATATATATATATATATATATATATATATATATATATATACATATATATATATATACGTCCTATACATCTATTTGGAGAAATAAATATATGCAGTATGTACCTATGAAAGTACACATATTTACAAAGGATATATACATATACATATCTCTCTTTTGGAGAACAAAATATATGCATGAATATGTACCTATGAAAGTACACATATTTACAAGACGGGATATATATACATATACATATATATACTATATATATCATATATATTTATATGTATACAATACATTATATGTATATAAATATATATATATATATATATATATATATATATATATATATATATATATATATAAACGTATATATATATATATACATAAATACTTATGCATATATATATACATCCATCACTCTATATGTATATATATACACATATATATGTATGTATATAAAAACATATATGTACATCTCTCTCCCTCTCTATATATATATATTACTATATATATTATATATATATATACATATATAAACATATATATATATATATATGTATATACATATAAATATGCACATACATATATCCATCCGTCTATATGTATATATATGTACATATATACAATATATCTATATGTATATATAAATACATATATATCTCTCTGTATATATGTTTAAATAAGTATATGTTACTATTTATTTATATATATATCTATGTATATATATATACATATATGTTTACGCATATACATATATCCATCCGTCTATATGTTTATAAATGTATATCCGTCTATATATATATATATATGTATTTATATGTATATACATATATATATATATATGTAAATATATATATATATATACATATATATATATATATATGTACATGCATGTAAATGCGTACATATATATATAAATTTATATATGTTTATGTACACTTATATATATATACATATATATATATATATATATATATATATATATATATATATATATATATATATATATATGTATATGTATATATATATATATATATATATAAAACTATATAAGCGGGAAATGTTTATTGTTAAATTGTTTTAAATAACTGATGAGAAGAAGAATACGGAGCAAGTGCTCGATGTGCATATGGTTTCATTTAAGATCATCCATCCATGTTTAAGTACATCGGAAGCGTCAAAGTGAACCTTAAGTGGGTTGAGTTAAAATATTTAAGGGTGCTTTTCTGCATTAATTCGCCTAGACAAGGATGCATAAAAAAACATCTTTTTCTTATATAAAAAAAACTGTGGTGTCGTCATTTCAAACACAAATTCACTATATTCAATTCTGTCTTTTCTAACACTATACAATAGCAGTATTATTGCATTATTATAACCGCAGAGAAAAGACCTCTGAAATTCATTAAATTTCTCGGTATTTGTCGAATAACATTTTTCATTACATTACATGCTTCATTAATACCATACGGTTAAAGAATATGATACTTCATAAACAATTCTTATTGATTATGAAATCTGTTTTCACAATATATGTGCGGTTCCATACACACTTACTCGTAAGTACCTGAGATAATCTTTTATAAGTTTACTAATATTTTGCAGATCCCGCTATGCATGCACGGAAGTCGCATAGAATTGCTGCCGTGCTAATTTGGTAACGGTTTCACCTTTCTTGAAACTTCAAGCATGAAAATGGTATTCGTGTTTTATTATAACAACTGCTCTGGGCGTTCTCCTATTGACGGACCCTTTTTGTCGCCAAACAGCATTGATTAAAAAGATGGGTGCTTGCTCCACTACTAGAAATGTGTATCTATTAGATCTGAAATACCTCATCAACTCCACGTTGTTTTGCACTCTGTTAGCAGTCATTTGTATTCCACCAATGCCTGCTGCATCAATAGCAGAATTTATTCCTAGTAATTATATATTAAACCGCAGTAAAATGGTACAGATTTTAAAGCATAAGGTTTATAAATCATGAAATTTTGACGCAGACAACTAGGTTTGCTTTTTGATAAACTACCTACCGTTAACTTTATGATGATATAATGTTTAGCTATTGGTATTCCATGCGCGGTGTGATAAGCATCTATTGGCGGCTGATTTCAAGAGTGAAAGACCATTGTTTGGCTTTGTCCAGATGAGAAGCAGCTATCATTAATACCAATCATCACCAAATTCTAATCCACATCGTGTTCCCACCTTCACATCTGCCGTCAACTAACTGCACCTCACCTAAACTCCGCCATAACCCATACCCCATCTATGCAATGACCCGAACCTATGCAATCACCGACGCAAATTGTTTTCTTACTACGGTTCAGGTCGACCAGTGTTCAGTGAATTGCAGTCAGAAATTCACGCTTTGTCTTGAACGACAATATTAACCGTTCTGTACAACGACAGCTTCCTGGTAAACATTACCACGAGTAGAACATTTTCAGCCGGTTGAGTTAATGGATACGGAAATAAATAATATATTGTATAAGACTTAAGGCCCATTTGGAATTGAAGGCGATGTCTCGGCACATTTGCTGCCCGCTATGCACAGTCGTTAGGCATAAGAAGAGATCATTCGTTAAGTGACCTTGTCAGGATGTTTCCCTCCAAAAGCGACAACTTTGCCAAACATTATGCGGGGTAGAAATTTCGCGTGCAAAATACATCTACGGAGCAATTGTGATGCCAATCAGCATATTCCTTTCGAAATATGTATCAGGGAAAAAATTGCAACTAGCTTGCTCCAACGATTTATAAAGATAACGGAATGTGTAAATGTTGTTTGCCGTTTGAGAAGACGGTGAGTTGAACAATTGAGTGCTCGGCAGCATCACTATTATGATCAGACGACCAATTTGCAGCGATCCTGGCGCAACCATTTTGATGTGAAATAAAAGATATAAGTTTTCGCAAATAAAACAAATCTGTTTTTCTTGTTCTTTTTGTGCACTAAATCTTTCGTAAACGCGTGCATATTGTATTTAATCAGGACAATAATGTCGACATAGTGATTGTTGATTGACGTCGCAATCAATCGTGACCTGCAGGTAACCAGCGTACACATAGAAGAGTTGCTTGTTCACATGCCGCGAACTCAGTTGTGGTTTACCGTATGTTTGATCTTAATACTATTAATCCATAAGCTTATCCCGGGCACCAGAAAACAAAGGCCGTGAATCACCATTAACAGCATGCGTTGGCACACGCACACACATCACACATCCACACACACGCACACACACGCACGCACACACACACACACACACACACACACACACACACACACACACACACACACACACACACACACACACACACACACAGATACATAGCACGAACAAGCACTCACACCAACACAAACACGAACAAAAACACACGCAAACAGAAACATAACACACAAAGAACCCAAATAAGGACACACATTCACGCACGCACAAACTCACACAAACACGCCTAATCACACATCAGCGAACGAACAAAAAACGCTTACAAGCACGCTCAAACAAATCTATAAAAAATATACTCGCACAAGCAAATTCGTACATATGATGTTGAAATTAATGCATATATATACATATATATAAAATGTACTATTCAAATTTGTTCACTAATGGTTTGAGTCTACGAATGGATGTAATTGTTTATATATATATATATATATATATATATATATATATATATATATATATATATATACATATATATATATATACATATATATATATATATATATATATTATTATATATATATATATATATATATATATATATAAATATATATATATATAAATACTTTAATTGAAACAAAGAAATAGTTCAATTCGAATGCAAATCTTTTTGTCAATTTTTATTCCTGGTGTATACTTTTGGTCCCAGAAAGGTCTTCCATGAAAGGTCACGACTCAAATTGATACGTATAAATATAACCTTTTGTGCTCATATATATTTTTTGAATATTTGCTGAATATCGAAATTTTTAAATCATTTTAATCATCGTAAATTAGAAACATAATATTTGGCGTAGATGAGATCATTATGAACCATTGGGAGCATTTCGCGATCTTATACAATTTTGTAGATTGATAATTAAGAGGAAAAATAATGTTTGCGGTTATAAAATTTCAAAATAAATAAAATATTTTAATTTTTCCAATAAACATTACCAACACACATGATTAAACATTATTTCGGCAATTTGGATTGAAGTATATATAGTTGTATTGAAGATATTGAGGTTTGCGTGTTATGTCAACGAATGGTTAGTTGTTAAAAAGTTTTATCGCTATAAAATTTTAAATCCAAAGAAAACGATCGTGAAAGATTATTATTTTGAAAGAAAATGTGCTTTGACGTTATGTGGACATACTGGTATATCCTTTCGTCTACGAAAGGTTAGCGGTTTGTCCAGTTAAGGTCGCGTTCATACATATATATATATATATATATATATATATATATATATATATATATATATATATATATATATATATATATATATATATATATATATATATATATATATATATATATATATATATATATATATATATATATATATATATTATATATATATATATATATAATATATATTATGCAGTTGTATATTTCTGCTTTTTTAATAATTAGCTAATCATTAATGTAAATGCATACACATATATACACATATATACGCATATGCAAATCTACGTATAAAAATATATACGTATGTATGTATATGAATACGTATGTGTGAACGTTGAAAAATAAATATTATGTGCCTTGTATAAACGGTTAGATGTATATAAACAAATTTGCAATGTGATCACCTTCATCGGGTCTTCGAGCGCCGTATCCCATCTGATATTTTGGACGGTTATTTTGCAGTTGTATCAAATACGCATTCCATTCCTGCCAACTTAACTACCCCAATTTGTTGATTTTCAGTGTGAATACCTTTCATATTCAATGCGGATTTGTTGTCATGTAATATGCCATCAATCGATGAGTATATATGTTAGCTTATAACTTATCAAGATGAATGCGGGCTCCACGTGTTATGAAGCAGTCACAGAAAAACCTTAGCGGTCTTATTAAAACCAGCAACAATGGACCGCGCTGTGTTTAGCGTATAAACGACTCATTGCAGGAAAGTCCTGATCAATATCCTTGCATAGACGAGTCGTTAAATGTACGCCTGTCATCTTACAATGGGGTCATAAATTGCTGTTTTCACAGAAAATAGTTGCAGATTGGACTGACAAAACATCATTGTGGCACAATAAGATCGGCTGATTAGATCCGCCGTCAAGCGCAGTAGTGAAACGTTAAGCGTAGTGCATTGCACTATCGCGTCACCCATTTTTCAGTTAGAAAATACTTAATAGTGGCTCGGTCGAAATCAGAAACCAATAGGCAACGTCTTATTGAGACTGTGAGTAGCTTAAAGCGCCTGAACGGGGTGGCGCTGATGAACATGTACCATTGTAACCACAATTGTCCGGTAAATAAATGGGTCATTGACGTCATGGAAGGTATGTATCGGTTTGTTATATCAGTGAATGTGTCCGACAATTATACCGCACACAATTACAAATCTTTGGACATTGATATATGGTAGAAATCGAACTTATTAGGATCTGGTATTTTGGGTTGTGAAATATGACGCTTATTCATTCTGTAAGTTGCGTCTACGGTCATTCTGTCTGCACATGCATTTAAACAATTATCGTATGGAATCGTCGATATCAGAATGCACACAACCGGTTCAATCAGAATGATAATTGGAAGTGTGTAGTTACGAGTAAAACTCCCGACAACCCAACGTTCTGGCGGGTCTGTTTTCTGATTAATCGATACTCAAAAATAATAGTCCACTTATTTATATGTCTTCTCATAATGTTGTGGTACACATCGGCTTTGATAGCTTTATATTTTGTATCATCGCTACATGATCTATTGAGACGCTTATAATATGTATGAAATAATGACTTCAAGTCAGTTCTTGCGTTGGCATTTGTCGCAATTTATTCCAATGCAAGAAGTGATCATCGATTCAATCTGCCCGTACAATAGCACAATTCAGGCTAGATTTTGTATATGAACACATAACAACATAAATTCTTAGCGATAATAATATGCAATTTGCACCCGTTTGCGTTCGATTGTCCTTGGTACATAACAATTTGTTAAAGCTCTCGTCCAAAGGAAAAAAAATCTTTTTTTAGGGCTGATACTCGTATCTCACATTGAAAAGGCTGCACAAGGCTCGATGCAAAAAGGTCGTCTGATGCTGAACATGACAGATCTGCTGCCGAACACTCCTATGGTCAACTCGTCGTGGGTGTGTTTTAGGTCCCAATTGAACCCTCGCAAACTGCAAACAACATTTACACACTCCGCTCTCTTTATAAATGGTTGGACCTAGCTTGTTTCAATGTTGTCCTAATATACATATTTCAAAAGGAATATGTTGCTAGGCATTACAGTTGCTCCTTAGATATATTCTGCACGCGAAGTATATGCCTTAAGTGTTATTTGACAAAGTTGTCGCCTTTAGAGGAAAGCATCCCGACAATGCCACTTCATGAATGGTGCCTTCTTATGCCTAACGACTGTGCATAGCGGGAAGCATATGTGTCAGGAATCTCTTTCTGTGTATTGCAATGCACAAGGTCCTCGCCATCAAGGCTGCAAATGTCATCAATTCCAAATATTGCATTAAAAGCTCGGCACCCACGTAACTAGCCAGAATTGACATAGTGCAGACGAACAACTTTTCACTTAAACGATGATCGCTGTCCACATCAGTTTGCCTGGACATCGCCTTCAACTCTAAATGGGCTTAAAGTCTTATACATGAGTTCTATTTCATATCCCGGATCCATTAAACCAAACTGGCTGCAAATTGATCTACTCATGGTAATATTTACCAGAGAGCTGCCGTTGTACAATACGGTTGATATTGCATGAGCCGTAGTAAGAAAACTACATCATATATTTGCTATCAATCCTCTAATGCGCTCAGTTTGTTCATGTGTGACTTTCTTCCCTATAACCCGCTGTCGCTCTTCCAAGCGATAGGAAGACAATGAATGGTTTTCGCCGAATACCTAATTGCCCATATGTCTCGGAATGAATCATTGGTATTAGTTTTACATTATTTTTCGATTCGAAAATGGTGCTAATGTCACTTCTCATAATGCATGCCTAAGAAATGTGACAATTGCGTGGCAAAATAACCTTATAGAATATTACTTCAGTTATTGAACGACTCCGTTAACACCTGAATGCAGATGTACATCATCGCTTAATACTACAGTTGTAGAAGGAATTACCTGGATTGAAAATCGTTGTTCTTGTTTATGAGGAACTATACCAATAAAATCAGTCCTAGTGACGCAGCGCATGAAAATCCTATTCCTGTTAGTAGAAATAAATTTACTTATGACAACCGTTGTCCAAGTAACTGTTTTTTTGCCATTTTCTCCCCACAGAACAGTGTATCAGTAGCGATCATAACTTCCCTGACTTGTTTATTTAGCACAGTCTCCCATTCTCTTCGCTATTGTCGGCGCTTCCTGCGTTATCAGGTTATATCGAATATGAGTACATCCATTTCAATCGCAGAACAATTAGATCACGCCGTTAAGCATCATACATTAGCGTTTGATAAGGATAAGTTTAGACGCTAGGTGAAATATAGTAAACTGAATTGATCACGAAGTGAAGGAGTTAGCTCGAAGGCATGAGTGTTGGTGTGGGCGCAATTGGTGTGATACTGCGTGTGAGCTCAAGGAAGATTATGGTTAAACGGCCAAGCATTCTTCGCCACTCACAACCACCGATGAGCACGGTGGATTTCAGTTCAATACCTGACCCGAAATACGTGACGCATGAGCCTTTGTCTCACGGCCATTACGCTCGTCTTCCTGTGACAAACTGCCTGTATTTCGCTTTAAGCAAGGGTCGCTGTGGTAATACGTCTATCTTTAATATATGAATTACCAATCATGAACACTGCGTTCAAAAATATATGCTGACCTTGTCTTTTATAGTGCGCCGAATAATCTGCTGCAAGGGATCGTTGTAAATAATTGATGAATCACCAGAGTTTAACATTACGATGACAAAAGTGACCCTGAGCTGTGCGTCTCGCACTGTAGAGGATGCGACTGCTTACTCCAAAATTACCCGTAGAGCAATAGACATGAACTATTCATTAAATTCTCAATTTACCTGTGTCTAGGCAATTACGTACAATGTTACGCACTTATTTTATGATCCATGGGCGATTGCAATAAAAATATTCATCAATGTTTTGATGGCTGACTGGCATTTAGCGTAAAATGTATGCATCGGTAGGCAGTATTAAACTGAACTTGGGTTAGCAGGATATGCAAATATATATCGGTAAAATGATGGTGGCACCCTATTGTTAGCGACGTGTATTACTGGGAAAGTAATATATGCAAGGACTCTATGTGTTAACAGGGCTATGAAACTGGCGTCAATGGTAGAGAAAAACATTACATAAGACATAGTCTGCTTAACTAAATAACAATATATTTAATAAAGTCTCTGATAGAAATGCTCGGTTGCAAGTCATTTGCATATCATAAAAGACAATCTTCAAATACATGTTTTAACATTGGTAATCGCTAGATAGTATACACACAAAAAACACACACACACAAACACACACACATATACATACACATACACATATATAAATATATGTACATATATATGTATAAATGTATATATATATAAATATATATATTTATATATATATGCATATTTTTATATATAAATCCAAAATATATATTTATATATATACAACTATATATATATTTATAAATATATATATATATATGTATATATATATATATATATTGATATATATATATATATGCATATATATACATACATATATATATATGCATATATATATACACACATATATATATATATATATATATATATATATATATATATGTGATCTCCTTCCGAGTCAATCATTATACCACTGACGTAGTAAAGAAATTATTTCAGTTATTACTGAACGCATTTAATGAGAACAAACAAGATGTCGGTGTTTTTCTGGATGCCTCTAAAACATTTGACACGACTGAAAACAAGACATTTTTGATGCGTATAACTATGGTATTAGTGGGTTACTTTATCAATGGTTCAAAAGATACCTTGATAATAGTTTAAAAGAAAGTTTTGTCGACAAAGCGTTCCATCAAATGTGGTGTTCCCTAGTGCTCTGTACTTTGTCCTCTTATGTTCTTACTCGACAAGAATGATCTTCCTGCTTTTCCAGTCCACTCCCATGCGACACTTTTGGCGGATGACAATACTCTTCTATGCACAGATACAATTCAGCAAACTCCATTTTCTAATATGAATGCAGACTTAGATAACATCAGTTTGTGGTTTGCAGCGACTCTTTTCCAAATCGCAATGACTTAATTTTACTTAGCCAATAACCCCTGTTCTTCACAAATTCACTCTTACAGTTTTCTATCGGCCAAAAAATTAAGCCTGTGTTTTCATAAAATAACTATTGACTCGCAACTCATTTAACACGAGCGAACGCATCACATAAAGCATAGCTGAGCCCCAACTCTTTTTATCCTCAAATTAATTCAACCACATAAACAGCTCTGATTATAATATCAATCTTAAATCCATATTTGAATATGGTCTTGTGTTATGGGGCAATACCAACCAATTATATGCTAAATTTTGAGACAGCAACACGAGCCATATATGGTTACTCACATAATCTATTCGCGTATTGCATTTTTTGAAGCTCCCTGATTTAATTACATATTGCGACGTACTATCACAATTCATTACATAGCATCCTAAATAAAAATCAAGGCAAGCTTCTGGCACAGGTAGCAAACGACCTTCCATTCGTATTAAACGCGGTATACCTACAATCGGGGCATAATATATGGAATACTATACGCTCATCTATACAATCCGTATAAAACCAGGTATCATTTACTAGGCTTTAAAAAACCCAGATTCTCTATCCAAAACCATATTACGCTCCTATTATTTTGAACTGCTGCTTTGTTATTGGAGTATATATATATATATATATATATATATATATATATATATATATATATATATATATATATATATATATATGTATATATATATATATGTACATATATATATATGTACATATATATACATATATTTACGCATATATATGCATATATATATGTATATACATAAATATATATGTATATATATATATTTATATATATGTATATATTTACATATAATTTACATATCTATATATATATTTATAAAATGTATGTATATATGTATATATATATAGATATATATATATGTGTGTAAATATATATCTATATACATATATGGATAAATATATCTACATATTTACCATATATATATATCCTACTTTTTTCTATATTTAATATATATATATATATATATTTATGTATATATATATGTATATATATGTATATATAGGCATATATATATATATATATATCTAAATATATATGTATATAGATATATATATATATATTCATACTCATATATATATATTTATGTATATTTATATATATATATATATATATATATATATATATATATATCTATATATATACATATATATATATATATATATATATATCTATATATATATATATATATATATATATATATATATATATATGTGTGTGTGTGTGTGTGTGTGTGTTTGTGTGTGTGTGTCCCCAGCATCCAAACCAAGTGTTGATGCTCGCTTATTATTATTGATTTGTGATGAGAGCTGTTGTGAGTTCATGGTTTGTGAATGGGAGCGAGTGATTATATCCGACGCGAAATCTGCAATCGGGGCATGCTTCAGGGATGATGAAGTTTGTACTCATATTCGAGATGTAAGAGCTGTTACAATACCAGGATTGCTAACGGTTTTACATATATCCGATTTAAAGGCTGATATGAAGCAACACTTCAGGGATGTTGAAAGGTGTACTCACATTCGATATATAAGCTGTTTCGGGACTGAAACGCATAAACTTTATCTCGATATGAAAGCTGCAAAAGCACGTAAGGTCAATTTAGTTTGCCCGAGGCGAAAGTTGAGATGACTTCTGATATATTCACCTGCCGGTCGCCGTCGTGTAACTGGTAAGACCTTGGACATGATTAACATCCGCTATTCGAAATGAAAAGATCGCACGGAGCTTGTCTTTTACCAAATATGGTCATTAGTGGTCACAGCATGTCATTTGTTTATTGCTACTAAAAGAAATTGGGTTTTCATGGCGCTGCATCACTGAGACTGTTTTCGTTGGTATATATTCTCTTAAACAAGAACAACGATCCAGATCATTCATAGCACTATAGTATTCTGCAATGATGTACATCTGCATTTGTGGCTTATAGGGTCGTTCAATAACTGAAGTAATATTCTATGGGGTTTTATCGCCAAGGAATGGTCACAGTTTGTAGGTATGTATTATGACGAGCGGCCGTTGCAGCACTTGGTCATAATCGAATGACGATGTTAATACCAGTGATTCTCTCCTCGATTCATGAGCAGTTAAATATTCGTTGCATCGCATTTCCGAGAGCCAATGCAAGGCAAGCCTGTCACTGGAAAATGAAGTAGCAAGTCCCGTATGAACGAAAATATTGCATTTGCAGCTAGATTACGAATAAATCGCATTAGTTGTACGAATAATAATGGCCTGTAGTTACCAAACCCACCCGTGAGAATATGCGATCATTCGCAAATGAAACATGTGATGAAAAATATAGAGATATCGCTGATGTTCACAATGATGAAGATGATGAGGACAAAGATGAGCGAGGCCTAAAATAGGAGCACAACATTTCAGAATTTGGATTTGAAGGCAAGACCCTACATATCTCTTTGCTGAGCTGCAGATCTCTGCTAAAAGATGCAGATGTATACAACTCGCTTTTCATAGTTTGAAGGCAGGGGACGATGGGGTGCTTGCTCTGGTTTTAATGGCACTTTTGCCCCAAAAGGCTTCGACTGTGTTACATGCAACGCAGAACAACTGATACAGTTTCAAATTTATACAGCTGTCCGTCTGTCTGTTACATATAAGAAGCATATCTCATAAGAAGCATCAAATAGGTTTGCAGCAAATATGATTGATTAGATTGATACCGCTGCTCTAATGTGTTTTCTGTTGATAAGGGCTACGATAGGTGTTAATGAATTTTTCCCGATGTAATGTCATTTGATAACGTATGATCAAACGCCCCCTCTCAATGCTTCAGGTCATATTGAAATGAACAGAACAAATATTGGATGCTTTTAGCTTGTTTTTCAATATTTGTAAGAGGGCTACCTTTTCCGTAATGTTTCATCAGACGCCCCGAAGCGCCAACGCGGTAGTGGTCCGTATATGTCCGAATGGCGTCCCCAACCCCCCACAGCACCTTGTGGGTCCGGGGTCAATCTTATCCTATCTCTTTTGTAGGCAACATATTACACATTAATGGTGGTATGCCGTTATACCTTACCTTCCTCGCTGTCCATATAACCACCATGAGGCTCTTACTTATCACTAGTTCTATGCTATCCTTGATATATTGACCGAGCAAAAGCTCAGTTTACTATGTTTATCGAATATTGCTATATTTGCCTATACTAATTTACATCCTTTTTGAGTAAAATCGACAGGCCGAATAGTTGATGATAGGTGCAACTCCAGGATAACGTTAATCGTGAGGCCCAGAGCCGCCTATCGCGATAAACAATTATCTCGACAGGGTATTCGAGTGTTAATGAAGGTGTGATAACCATTTTAAATACATGTACAATCAATTGAAGGTGAGATTAGGCCACGCGATGTTCGTTTCTGTCAACGACATTGTAACCTTTTGACAGATAACGCCGCTAATTTGACGCAGGGACACTGCAAGATAGCTAGTGATCAATGCGATTTCCGCAAAAGCCAATATATATATATATATATATATATATATATATATATATATATATATATATATATATATATATATATATATATATATATATATATATATATATATATATATATATATATATCTATATATATATATATATATATATATATATATACGTATATATATATATAGCCCATCAGTCGAATGAGTAAGACTAATACGAATTTCTATCGCCTTGAGACGAAAGGTTGTATTAAATGCACGCGGAAGTTTCAATAACAAACGTATAGATAGTACCGTTTAAATAATTATCGGATTTAAGTGGATTTACATCGAGAATGATGATGCATGGTACGACAAGCATTGGGTTTATTTGCACATCAGCCTGCTTGTGTTATATTGGATATCTATTAGAGTTCGCATACAGACGAGATACTTTCCTTGACGATGCTGGTGAAAAATGTAAAAAAGCACCCTCGAATTGAAACCAGAAAAATTGTTTCTTTAATAGAACGATAATACCCATTTGTAATCCGTATCGCTAAAATGGATGATTCTACTTCATAATGATGGAGAATGGATAATATTAAGATAAGCAGCATGTTAACGATTGATTGCAGGAGCTATGCGGATCAAAATCCTTTACAGTGTTACTCTTGTCCGAGCTAAGAGCCTTTATGATGGCTACTTCCGTGTACTTACGGAGTAATAAATAAAGAAGTTTACTGTGTTTCGTCCGCTACATGTACTAATTGACGAAGCATCAGCTAACTTTCGATGCAATGGACGACAAATCAAAAATGTTTGCTAAAAAGTAAGGGTTAATGGACCAATTATACTTGTTAATTATCATCATTCTGCGGTTTGTTTTAATGCAATCTGCGCAACACTTTCCGTTATATTTGCATGAATGTCAACCAGTGATGACACTTCCTATCGTCCAAATCATAGGTCTGATTTCCAAGTAAAATGCACCGGGTCTAAATGGGCATCAAAATTGGATTCTGCTGCGAATTATCAATGTCTATGGCAATAATATGTATGCATCGTTATCATGAAATCATCTGATGCCATTATGTTTGATGTGATCCATCTTTGTAAGCCTTCTTATAGACATGGCTGCATGATATAAGGCCTTTCCTCCGAGGAGATTTGGAATCGGCTTTGAATTGGAATTCTCTCCATTCCCAATTGACGAGTTGTATATACTACTAGCTTAACATGACGAACAATGTGCGTTTGTTAGATGCCAAATGAGAGTGGGTGATAATACACAAAATTGTATACAGGTGGTGATTTAAATGCACTCGAGATATATATATATATATGTATATATATATATATATATATATATATATATATATATATATATATATATATATATATATATATATATATATATATATATATATATATATATATATATATATATATATATATATATATATATATATATATGACTGATGGAATGCCGCTTGTAAATTGAATAATTGTACATTATGATGGGCAGCTTCAAATGTATTATGTTTCTACATGTAAAGGTCTGTACATGGACTAATCAAGATGAGTTCGTTATCGATGTTTTGTATAAAAATAGCACCAGCCGGCAGACACTTATTTGACAGTTACTTGACATGCTAGTTTTTAAGAGGTTTTACGGGAATGAATATGCGCGATACACACTTATCTGAATGAATATTAGGGCGGCGAGCACTTGCATTTTAATTTCCATCAATAAAACAGCAGTCTACAAATGTTGGTTGATGTAGCTGATTCAATTGTTATCCTCCAATGATGTTCTATGGCCAATGCCCAGATTCTACTATTTGGCCATTGGCCATTTGATATAGGCACGCTCATAGGAACAACTGCCCGCCGGACCAAGTAGTTAAGTTATTCACATTAAATGAAGCAATCTTATCATAGCTCCAATATTCTATTATCATATAACTGCAATTTTACGCGTAAATGGCTGTGATGCAAGTACTATAAAAATTAGTTGATCGATTTACTTCTTGCTTGGCATTGTTATAAATGGCCAATAGGTGGAGGTTTGTATTACCTACATCTATGTTTACACTCTATCACTCCTGCAAAAACAGCTAATCAGTCGGTGTGTAAAATAAGTTAAAACGGACCGTCAGATGACAACCTTGCTCTAGCCTGAGTGAAATGCTCCATAAGCGACCACACAAGATCGTTGCAAGATCACCAAATGAACTGGCTAAGGTGCAGGGCATTGATTTAGTTGTTGATTCACAGCTTGTTTTAGCACAATCCATGACAAATAATTTGTAATACGTAAGACATATTTATCATAATCAACTACTACATAGATGTTGCATCTATGCATAAAACAATGACTGCGTCCACACATCAATGAGTTGTCGAGATCTTCAGAGGAAGCCGCGATATATAAAAATGCAAGGTTTCAATGGGCCCCAACAGCATTTGTAATGACAACAATGTAAGTGAAGTTTTATCAATTCATCATCACTCTCTAAAGTCTATTGGCTTTCGCTGTCGCGTCAGATTAATTTGATTCGGTACGCCACTTCTTTATCTTCTAAGACAAATCCCTAGAACTCTTTTTACGCCCATTTGCCATATCTATCTTTCTATATTATATGTTTATCCTTAAACAACCATACTTACTGTGCTCCGAGCATTCATAAACAAATCAGATACAGTCCCACAACAAGCCCACATATTCACACATCAGAATATGAAAGATTACCTTGTATTGTATCAGTCTTGATGAAACGTCCTGAAGCACTATTTATCTTCGTTATGGTTATCAAATATTGTGTTTAAGTACTTACATTGTGTCCGTTTAAAGTGGACAACCTGCCAATCGTTATTTTAAGACATCGATAACTAGTTGTTGATAAGCATGTGGTGTTGTTTATCATAGCATCACACGCAGGCGGCACACATATAAAATCACCCCTTTCCAGTCGCATTAGAATCAAGAACGGGCCGACGTCTGATAGCTTAGCTTTTTTGAAGTGCATATCCTCAATGGCGAGTCCGTACATAATATGCAGGGTCTCGGAGTCATACGTTTAAAAGTTGAGAAGATTGAGTGAATCACAGATGCATTCATATTGTGTTATTCTTAGCAAATGCAACATTGCATGCGGACTGTAATTGATTATCTTATTTATGTTATATAATTGTTCATAGAATGTACATACGCACACATACACACATAATTACAAGCACACACGCACATACACAAACACACACACCAATATACATGCAAACTCACAATATGCTTGGCCATATTAAGATGTGAATGGATTTTACGCGGGGTGCGGAAGTACATTGAGTAAACGCAAGAGTCTAATTAAAACCGACCAAAATAGCCCGATCTGTAATGTAGCATATAAACGACTCATTACACCGCTGTCGTTACCAATATCCTTGTGTAGACAAGTCGTTAAACATATGCCTGTCATCTTATAATTGGGTCATAAATTGTTGTACGCATGAAAAGTAATGCAAATTGTAGAGAAAAAAAACCACAGCGGCTAAATAACATGGAATAATTGGATCCGTGGTTTTGTCCATAAATTAAATTCAGGATATTGCATAAACAAATTGCAGTTTATCGGCTAAATAAAATTATGAATAATTCTCAAGTGAACACCTATGCAAACATTAGTACTGACCGCCAATAATGTGTGGGAAAACGGTCCTACTTTAAGTATCTGCGATCAACATGACCGTAAACACTGACTCTGACAAAAGTCGACCACATACCCCGCAATGTTGCTCACAGCTCGGTTACGAACATGAAATTGGATCAATAAATATTCGCCCACTTTATGTTGATTAAATGCTGAACGGCAGACCATCATGCTTCATATCAATATTATGAATTAGCACTGTGCGCGAATAAGTGTGATGCCTTCTGCTTTAACTTTCTATATTTCGTTTAGAAGGTTAAAAAAATCCATGGAAATCATCAAAATTATGATGATAATATTAATGATATAATCATGATGATAATAATGATCATGGAGAGGATGTCAATGAATATTATTGTTATTATTATTAGTAGTAGAAGTAGTAGAAGTAGTGTAACATATACGATGAATAACAAGCTGATCAAGATGAACACAATCATGATGATGATGGTGATGATGATGATGATGATGATGATGATGATGATGATGAAGATGATGATGATATGTACTCATGAAGCAAAGATCAACGCGTAGGCATGATCTCTACCTCCCTATCAGTCGGTGGTGAATGTAGGAGAACTGCGTCGCATCATAGAACAGTGCTTGATGGCTCATTTGGAACACCTGCAATATTCCATCGCAATCGCATGATAAACAAACGTCACTCAAATCTGCCATGTTATGATTAAATGGCACTTCATGTTTTGTAATACCGTATTTGTATTTTAATTAATGTCCACAATAACTGATTGATTTTGTCATGAGAGCAGACAACATGGAAGTAACTCTTTCTTAGTGCCATGCTTTGTATATGGCAAAGGCTGATGCGTGCTGAAAGAATAGGGGACAGAGTGTCAGTAATCTATCGAGACTAAGAGTGACCCACTTAAAGTGTAGATGACCTCTGGTATATCAAGTTGTTTTTCGTTAAAAGAGTTAATGGTGGCCAATAGCACAAGATTAACGCAAGCTATTCTTAATGTTTCTTTACAGATATTGTGTCTTCAATATGCTGCGTCACTGAGATTGAATATATTGGTATATTCTCTCGTTAATACGAGCAGTGATTTTCAATCCAGGACGTCCATACAGTCACTGTTGTATTCGGCAATTGTAAACATCTGCGTTAGTTACTAATAAGGTCGTTTAATATATGAGGTATAATGCTGTAGGATTATATCGCCCACGAATGGCCACACCTCGATAGTATTCAGCATGACGAATAGCCTTAGCATCATTTGGTCATAAATGACAGCGAATGTTAACTGAAACCAGTGATTTTGACTATAAGAAAACGAATTAATACTGTAATACTTTCAATCAAAGTTCCACGCAACAAATTATTAAACTGCGATCCCTTTGTTGATGCATTTCAAAGATTGAAGCATATTCACGCGTAGATTCACACATCATCCATACCTGGACCTTATGCAGATGTAAAGTGGATTTGTATCGGGAATGCATATGGTGACGTTGGAGATAACAATGATGATAAAACATGAATTGGTGATGAAAACTAAGAATTTAAAGACACGGACGATGATGACGAGGACGATGCATTTATTACTGATGATAACGATAACGGTGGTGATACTTGCAAAGATGATGATACTGGTGACGGTGATGATGATGATGACGATAATAATAATGATGATGATGATGATGATGATGATAACAATGGTGATTATAATGATGACGATGATGATGATGGAGAAAAGGCATATCGTCGAATACTTATTGTCTCTATGATCATAGAAATTTGACACATAACGTAATAACGTAGTCCTTCATCTGATATGTATATACAAGAATTCACGCAATTATATTGGTTCGATTGAACAACATTTGCCATCATGTGTCTTTGCCAATAATTAATGACGGTATATTAAGAGGATGAATCGATTCAGACGCATTACATCCTTTCGTGGGAGCATTATTACAAGCATTTATCAGGGCTATCTCGGTCTAAAATATCGTAAAGCAGTGATTTTATTTCTTTTATGTGATGACTTGATACAACCCGCTGGGTCATAAAAATAATTTTCTCACATTTGCTGCGATTTATGAGCGAATATAGTCATTGATGGAGAACTGAGTAATGAACCGGAATTGTGTTTTGAAGAATGGTTTTGTTATATTTAGTTCCTTTTATGTAGTGTACAGATCTATCACTTAAGAGATTATATAGATTTGTGGTTACTGAGTTATTCAATCAATTTAGTCTAACGGTAGATGTTGACGCCTTAGGTCAGGTGCTTATTTGGGAAGCTCAGCATTGTGAAAGTCATAATGTGCCAGAGGTACCCAGTCGAGCATGGTTTTGTGTTTTGTTAACCTATACAGAAAAAGGAAGAGACCACTTAATACGAGATTTCTTATTTGGCAAGCATATCGGTTTTAGAAAAAAAGAACAATGACTAAACGTATGTGGTTCAACAATCGAAGCCATAATACAGATGAGATCATATCATGTAAAAGTATTTTTAGTGACCTTGTTCATCATTTTGGGATCATTAATGTAGTTTACTATTGTATCAGGCCTGTCGTGCTATGTAGCATGTACTATAAATAAAAATATAACTTTCATTGTTCGCCGGCAGAGCAATGATATTTCTGGTAATATCTGCCATGCATTAGTGTTTAATTGATGATGATCCGCCGCGTTCACCTCTTTAGCTCATTCCTTAAATAGTACGTGTCGTCACATCCCACTGTAGTACGCTATATAATATGGCTTATTCTTTATGTTCAATTATAGACACCCAACCCATCGCACTCGACCCCCATCTTATCGACACCACGTATCGTGGGGAATCCATTATGCATATCATTTGGATGCATGGCTAGTGTTATCAACGGACCGATGCCGACACTGATCGTATCTCGTCGAAAGTCATTTAGTTATGACCAAATTATTCTTATACGCGAATT
Organism: Urechis unicinctus; assembly: GCA_034190875.2. Classification (NCBI taxonomy): domain Eukaryota; kingdom Metazoa; phylum Annelida; class Polychaeta; order Xenopneusta; family Urechidae; genus Urechis; species Urechis unicinctus. The sequence goes on along the minus strand of CM067352.1, from coordinate 16,337,596 downwards.
TCTTTCATGATTACTAACTGAACGTCCGTTCTAACCACTGCAATACAGCTTCAAAACATATGCAGCACATGACGATGGTTTTGTGTTTTGTTAACCTATACAGAAAAAAGAAGAGACCACTCAATACGAGATTTATTTGGCAAGCATATCGGTTTTAGAAAATGAGAACAATGACTAAACGCATTGAGGACCAATTCCTTTTAACGAAACAGCCCATCCCGATCGTAATTTGATTCTATGATCGTGTGAATTTTTACAATAGGAATAATAGTGTTCCATGCTGCAATCATCAAACGTAATACATCGAGTATGAACATTTAAAGCAATGGTGCAACGAGTTGACTGTAGAGTGTCAAAGAGATCACGTTCCCTAACGAAAGCTTTCTCATGCAAGGGTGTAAATATTTTATTGTGCAATTGAATAACTATTCTAAACAATCATTTGCTATTTGATAAACATGAACATTTTCACATTTGTTGAAAACATGAATATTGGAATGATTATTTATATGTAAAACTAACGTAATAAATGAATGAAAGCAATATGGTTCTCAAACTAGAAGTAATATGCGCATTAAAAATATTAAATTGTAACCGATAGGTTATTGATTGATATGATGGAGCTCGGTTTTAAGGGGTTGCACTGGTTAAGCAGACATCTTTGATACAGACGTTGGTCTGCACAAACTACAATGACTTAACTGTGCAATCAACATTCATATTTCCTGAGGGTATTTCTGCAGCAGTAAAACCTCCGCTGTCTGCAGCGAATCTAATCATAAAATTAGAGACATCAGTACAAGTTATCTCGGACACTTGCTGTAGGCTTACTCATAATCAGTGACATAATGCATAATGCTTGGGTTTGTTCCGTTCGCTCGACTTTCAAAGTGGTCACGTCGAGACGAATGAAGCAGTTGCGCGCCACGAACTAAAGTGGATAAACTAGGTTGGAAGCCAATATTATAATTGTAAGCGATTTGACAACATCACCTTTGGGTAATGTTGCGGTTTCCAGTGAGCGATTTGGCAAAATTGCCTGCTAGTAAAAGGATGCGAAGAACTGTGAGCAATTTGACAACATCACCCGTGGGTACAGTCAATTTCGACATCTTTCACGGACGCTCCATGTAACAAATATTGTTACAGCCAGTGTGACACTCAGAGGTAGTTTAAAAATCAACTCAGTACCTGATAATGTATAATAATTGTTATAATATATTTGTTTCTGATTGGTATAGTAGCAGGTAAATTTAAAAAGATTTCTTCCCTTTGGTGATTGTGCCCGATTCTCTATCAGACCTCGTAAGGTAAAGACATCGCAGGTGATATCCAGATGATTCTCATCACAGAAACCATAACGGCTTTTAAAAACAAGCCATCCATAATATCTGACATCAAACCTAGCTAGAGCTTTCGTAAATCAATGGAAGTCTTTTAAAGGAGCCGTACTGTCTTCTCGCTCAGCTGTTACTGACAGCGTCATGATAACATGGCTCGGCTCTTACAGTGGACTGGTGCCTGGTGTTAGATGATTAGACAATTTTGCCCTCTTCCTTGCTTCCTTCTCAATAAACAGTATAGTCGGGTTACACATCGCAAAACAAAACGGTGTGGCAAAACGACCTACTAGGGCAATTAATAAAATTGTTCCAAAGCGGTAACCCTTTTGTTGCCATACACTCTTCAGCTCATCAACATTGTTTCAGCGCAAACTGGTCGAAGACAGACCTTTTTCTGTAACAATAACTTTTCAAACTATTTTAGCCATACAAATCTGGACTTCTAAGCCTTTGAACCCACACAACTACAAACAGTGCGGTCATAACATCATATGTGTTCTTTGAAAAAATGTTTGTATCTCATTGATGCAAGAAAGCTATATGTGTGTGACTGAATTGATCGAAGCAGGCCGAAAATTCGCATTCCCTCAATTTCAATTTGTTTCATTTTAAAAAGAAATCCAACAGAACATCTTGTTTAGCTCTTAGATAGACTGCTTGAGATAGGACTATTCCTCCAATGAGATTTGTGGTTACCTTTGAATGTGATGTCGCTTCATTCCGAATTGACGAGTTGTATATATCATCAGCTTAACACAAGTAATAATGTGCACTTTCATAAATATAAACGTTACGTGCTATGGTAGTTGTTGGTACTGGATCAAACATTTGCATCCTTTACGAGGAATTGTCAAATTGTCAGAAAACTTGCTGCGAAAACTGAATACCGTAGGATTTCTTTAACTATGGTTATATAATCCGGTAATGCTGTGGACAAGTTATCAGTGTGACGCTAAGACAAACATTTGACACTTTGAAGAGAACAGGTGTATTCACATTCGCTGGCGCCTCTTAAATGAAATAATAAGCATTCAATATTTGTAGGTTACCCATATTAGATTTCATTAGGCGTACGAACAAGTCGAGATTCTGCTGTACATGTGTCCGCTGTATTATGTCTCGCATTTTGCCATCTATCTGAAGTAGTAAATGGTGTAAAATCCCGTTTCTTTTTGTAGTTTATGCAGGGTCAGAGTACAGGTAGAGTTGTCAATTGCAGATAGGTTTCGCGATTTCAAGATCACCCTCTTTCCCGGTCCTTCGTTTACCTCGCTGTCTCGCTCCCACCCTCTCTCTCTCTCAGTTCTTTTTTCTATATATTGATATCTCGTACCTTTCTGTGTACTTTCTATGTACTATGCCCCTATGTTGTTACAGTCGTTCGTATTCTATGACATATTTGCTGTATTTCCCGTTGAAATGCGATATTTTGATTATCATAATTTATCGTAAGAGGCAGCATACAATATGCATTGGGATGTTTTCAAAAGGAAATTGTATTCATCTAAATTAAACAATTTGCTCGTTTCGGTCATTTATCTTTCTCAGTGTATCGTCGGCTACCTTGTAGTTCTATAGGTTGGTGTAAAAGAGCTTTCCGCATTACCCATAAATGTCATATAGATATTGACGCGCTCTTAGGAACAATTGCCTGCCGGACAAAGTAGGTATATTTTTAATATTTTAGTAACGAAATCCTATCATAGCGCTTATATATTGTTATCAAATAAATGCGATTTTACGCGTAATTACAGACAGGTTTTATGGCATTGATTTCCTTGTTTAGCACAAACCATGACAAATAACTTGTCACGGTTATGAAATATTGTGTTTTATTTGTGTCCGTTTAAAGTGAACCACCTGTCAATCGTCATCAACAGGCGTTGATAGCGAGGTGCAAATAAACTTGTTGTGTTTACCAAAGTTGGCGTCTCCATGGATAATAAGCAGGGTCTCGAAGGCATACGGTGATAAGTAGATGACGTTAATTTTATTTCCTATTCTTCATAGCATGTCAATACGCACACATGCACTAATACAAAATCAAGCGCCAAACACCCTAACGCGCACAAACAAACAAATATTCACCCAAACTCACTCATAATTTTGGCCATATGAAGCTGTGCATGGAACATACCTGACATGCGGTAGTTCATTGAGTAAGCGCAAGAGTCCCATTATAACCGACAACAATAGCCTAGACTGTGATGTAGCATATAAACGACTCATTACACCGCTGTCGTTATTAATATTCCTGTGTAGATAAGTCGTTAAATATATGCCTGTCATCTTATAATTGGGTCAATAATTATTGTATGCACGAAAAGTGATGCAATAAGTAGAGATAAAAAAAATAAAGCAGGTAAATAACATGGAATAATTGGATCCGTGGTTTTGTCTATTAATAAAACGCAGGATATTGCATAAACAAATTGTAGTTTATCGGCTAAATGTACTTACTAATATTCCTCAAGTGAGCACCTTTGTAAACATCAATAATATGTGGGAAACCGATCCTTCCTGAAGTATCCGTTGAATGTTCTCCTCTCAATACACACGCAATATTCAATCACCAGCTAATGATGAAGAAGCGTCACTCAAATCATGTCAGCCATGATGTTAAAAGATGTTATTGTAACTCCGCATTTGTAATTTAATTCATGTCCACAATTAATGATTTTTATTCCATGAGAGCAAACAACATGGAAGTTAGAGACGGCTTCTCGGGCGAAATTTAATACATGCTCGTGATCATATTCTGCCCAAACGTTATCTGATATATCAAGACAGTTAACATTATTGTGAAAAGCGATGCCACCCTGCTATCTGCCCTACACACGCGCTCAGTGGTATAACCATTGACACCGCTATTTTCCCTGTGTATATGCTCAGATTTATATCCTTCTACACTGATATCTTCCCTACCAATATGCTACGATATATAACCATCGACACCGTTGGAATCACTACTTGATGCCTTTAGCGAAGATTCACTTAGTCCTATTCATGTGCAATCATAACATAGGGCGTTTATGTTGAATGCTGGTCAACTCGACACCTTGCCAACTCGACCCCTTACCAACTCGACCCTGCCACTACCAACGCGACACCCAGCCAACTCGACCGCAAGCCAACTCGACACCCTTTGATCGACCATCTAAATGAGGTGTTCTGATGAATGTTCTAATATAATGTTTTAGGGTATGTGTTTGATGTTATATGTTAAGCAACGTAATGTCTGCATGTGCTGGTGTGTGATGATTATGACCTCGTGTTCACGGGCCAAAAATATAGCATATTTTCATGGGTTTTTTTAGCGTCGAATTGAAGACTTCACTCAGTGCTTCGTTCTATGCGTTATATTTCAAATCTTCTGATATGTTGTTAGAGCTAGACACAAAATGTGCATTTCTGTTTTATTGTTTTCTTTCCTTAAGAGTTTACGATATTCAAAGAAGTCATCATCATGGCAAAGAACGGAATATTTCGTAACTCACTGTCTATTGCATGATTCATTACAATGTTACAATATTCATTAAGCTACAAGTTCATCACTGTTTGGCCGACATTATTTTTGATGTAAATCCTTGCCGCTTAGTCATCTGTCTGTCCGAGTTATCGTAATTAACATAGATATCATCAATGATGTTTCTTTTGAATCTCCTAGTTTCGTCCAATTTCATAGTATTTGCTTAACTCCGCAACAATTATGTGGCACGACTTCTCTGTTTTATCAAAGGGGCTGATCCTCTTTGCCTGATTAATTTCTGTCGCTTGAGTTCTAAAAGCATCTTCAAAAGGATGTTAACATTTTCGTCTGGTTTCTCCAAGGATTTATAGGCATATTGAATGCCTGCTCTGGTTTTCATGGGGTTAGCGCTGGTCCTCACCTCCTTTCATTCTTCAGTTATCGTGCGTGCGCAGTTTTACAACCATCCTTCATCTGTTGAATTAGATTGAGTGTAGATTTTAGAGTATGTCTAATGTCAGCTGCGTCTCCTGCTGTTTCGGGTATGAAGTCGTCGACTCTTCTAAAGGATTCTAGGAAAGACTTTTTGGGTGTATTCATCAGCTGGTTTAATGTTATAAAACATTCTTCGTGAACACCCGTTCTTGGCTCATTATTGGGTGGCTGGCTTATCCAACATTTCATAGGTGACATAGTCGGTGGGGTCATTTACTTTCATGCTCGTTTCTTAAAGACTTTGGGGGTTAATTGGAAGACTCCGGTGCGTTTGCAGAAGCTGCACAACATATTACTCCCCACTTATCTTTGCCGATGAGTGACATCCAGCCATCGGTCTTTATATGCTCATATCCATATACTCCAGTTTCTAGCAAGAATATCAGACAACGAATGATGATGCGTGTTAACTTTCGTGAGCCCAAGCTGATGCTATTACCCCTGCAATTAATTAGGCATATCAGATAGCAGTTCACTAGTTGGGATATATTGCCGATCCTTAGGTTCTATTAATCTAGCCTTGATGTTTTATAGGGGCCATGTGGCAGGAATGTTAACAGGTGTACTCATATCGAGCAGGAAAAATGCATTTGGGCCATGCATCGTAGATCGCAACGATGGACTCAAATTTCGTATCAAAATGCTTAGCGATGGCTGTTTCGTTGAGTGCTTTGCAACGACCGATGTGTTCAGAAAGAATCGGGGACAGAGTGTCAGTAATCTATCGAGACTTAAAGTGACCTACCTTAAGGGGAAATGACCTCTGATAGATCAACTTGCTTCGCTAAAAGAATGAATGGTGACACCATGAACAAGATTAAACCCAGCTATTCTAAGACTTTGTTTAACAAACGCCTGTCAAAATATTACTACGAATATATCATGTCATACCTTTACAGATACTGGGTTGTCATTATACTGCGTCACTGAGATTAAATGTCTTGATATATTCTCTCGTAGTGATTCTCAATCCAAGGCATCCTTAAACTAACTGTTGTTTTCGGCAATTGCAAACATCTGCATTTGTGGCTCATAACGTCGTTCAATATAAGAGCTATTATCCTGTTCTTCGCCCACGAAGGGTCACATGTTGATGGTGTACAGTGTGACGAATAACTTAAGCATCATTTGGTCATAATTGACAGCCAATGTAAGGTATAACCAGTGATTTTGATAATAGAAAAACGAAATATCGCGGAAATGTTTTGCACGAATTAAACTAACCAGTAAATTTCGTTTGAGATTTTTTCAATCAAAAATTCACGCAACATATACTTATACAGCAAAAGAAAGATCCAATTCAGGATGCATTTCAAAGATTGAAGCATATGCATGCGTAGATTCACACTTAAAAAGTACCTGGACCGTATACAGATGTATCATGGATTTGTATCGGAAATGATGATGATGTTAACGTTGAAGAAAATAAAGATGATAACGTTGATAAAAGTTAACATGGTGATGCAAAATACGAATTTAGAGACACGGACCCTGATGATTAGGACGATGATTTTGATGATGATCATAACGATTTCGGTGATGATATTGGAGGAGATGATGGTACTGATGATGGTACTAATGCCGGTGATGATGATGGTGATAATGATGATGACGACGGAGAAATAATGGCATATCGTAAAATGCATATCACCTCTATGACCATAGACTCATAACGTAATTCTGTTCTGCATTACCATTCGTCTATCGCGATCAGCTGCATTTGCTTCATTCAGTTCCGCTCGAAGGCCCAGTGAGAGTAACTGACTAAACACGCTATTCTTGCGGGATGATTCAATGGCATTTGCACGCTCCAAATTCATGATTGATGACGCATCTGCACATGACAGTTGGTCAGTTGTTTTTGATATGTAATAATGGTATACTTGTATATGAAGATTAATGAAGTGGTCGCATTTGCGCGGGATAACAGATATAGAAAGCATGGCATACATATTCCTTCACTTCTTCAACGATAACGTTTGGCAACATTCTACAGTCTCGGTGACTATGATTCGCGTGACCGCATATAACTTTTGTCTTGTTTGTCAGTGTACAATGTTAGTGCTTCATTTTATACAATTTGTTTGGTACAACAACGTAACATTCGCCATTATGCGTCCTCGCAAATAATTACTCACGGTATATATATAGAGGATGACTTGATTCAGTCAGTGACATACCTGTGAATTGCTGTTTTATTTTGAATAATCAACATAGGATCGTTACCTATTCAATTCTTTACATTCATCTTTGTCAAAATATGCGTAAGCATTAGACACTACTCAGGATCGTTTCAAGTGGGACAACAGTGATAACAGTTAAATAGCGTAACGCATATTCACCATTCCGTGTTTGTCTATTCACAATATATCGCAGAATGTGCGAGTTGATACCAAAATTAGGTGATGCTGCAATGTTTGCCAATATTTGAGATTCCATTGCGCTGTGAAATTGTTCGGTTATGGGCGCATTATTTCAAAAAAATATCAAGGGTTATTTCGGTCCAAAATATCGTACAACAGGGATATTATTTATTTCATGTGAGGATCTACGGATGAATGCTTACTTAATACAACCCGCTGTGTCATTAGAATAGTTTTTCCTCACATTTGCAGCTATTTATTTGCGAATACGGTCATTATTAATGGGTTAGTCATTGCGACTAATAGATTAGTCGTGTTAACTACTCTTTACTTGACTAGGTAGGTTAGTCATTTTGACTAATTAATATGTGACAAACTGCATTAGTCAAATTGACTAACACATTATATCATCATGCGTACATGGCGGGACTTATATCAGATTATCTCAGGTACTAATACGTTGCCATGAATGGGGCCGCACATGTTCTGTGAAAACAGAATTATAGCCAATAAGAATTGTTTATAAAGTCTCATATTCCCTAAATGTATTGCATTAATGAAGCATGTTTGAATAATCTTCCATTAAAGTCGCTATAATTGCCGATATAGAGAGGCGGGATTAAATGTTGTGACGTTATAGCAAATCCGCAGTTTAAGTTCTTCTATAGCAAAACGATGTTGTTTTGCATCCTTGTCTCGGTGATATTATGATGGAAAAGCATCCATATATATTTCATCGCAACCCACTTAATGTTCACTTAGTCACGTCCACTAATGCGCAAAATTTGTTCATGTGAGACTTTCTCCCCGTAACCAGCTTTTGCTCGTCCAAGCAATCGGACTACCTTGCATATTTATCGCTGGATGACTAATTTCTTGCGGAATGAATCATTGGTGTTAGTTTTTTACATCATCTTTCGATTATGACAATGCTGCTAAGGTCACTTCTCATAATGCATGCCTCAGAAATGTGACCATTGCTTGGCAAAATGGCCCTATAGAATATTACTTCAGTTATTGAACGACCCTGTAAGCCCCAAATGCAGATGTACATCATCGCTAAATACTAAAGTTGTAGAATGAATTATCTGGATTGAAAATCTTTGCTCTTATTCATGAGAAACTATACCAATAAAATCAGTCCTTTCGACGCAGCGAAATGAAAATCCTATTCCTCTTAGTAGCCATAAAAGATAGACGTTTAATTAACTTATGACAACCGATTTCCACGTAACTGGTTTTTTGTACCATTTTTTCCCACTAAGAACAGTGGGCATTGATCATAAACATGCTATCACCAGTAACTCGACGGCGAACGGCAAGTTTATATATCAGTGGCGATCATAACTTCCTTGTAGCACTGTATAAAATTCTCTCAGCCAGTGTCGGCTCTCCCGTGTTTACGCAATTACGTACAATTTCACGCACTTATTTTATGATCCATTGGCGATTGCAATACAACTATTCATCAATGTTTTGAGGGCTGACTGGCATTTAGCGCAAAATTGATACATCGGAAGTTCTCCGGTAGAGAGTATGGAACTGAACTTTCGTTAGCAGGATAGGCAATTATATGTCGGTAACAAAATTGTGGCACCTTATTGTTAGCGAAGTGAATTACTGGGAAAGTAATATTGGCACTGGTTACATGTGTTAACACGGCTATAAAAACTGGTGTCAATGGTAGAGTAAGCATTCAATATGACATCGTCAGTTAAACCAAATAACTATTTGCCCAAATATCCCCTTGAAACATACCAAGCTCTTTATTGTTATTGACTTGTCAGATTTGTTCTGAGATCATGGTGTATGAATCGGAGCGAATGATTCTATCCGACACAAAAGCTGCCATCGGGGCATGCTTCAGGAATGGTGAAGTGTGTTGTCATATTCGAGTTATACGAGCTGTTGCCACACACGGTTTGCTGACGGTTTAACATGTATCCGATTTGAAAGCTGATATGGGGCAACGCTTCAGGGATGTTGAAAGGAGTACTAACATTCGATATGTAGGCTTTTCCGGGATTGAAACACCTGATCGATATAGAAGATGCAAAAGCCGACATGGGCTGTATGAATTGGGGACTGTGTGATAACAATCACGTAAGGTCAATTAAGTTTGCCCGAGGCGAAAGTTGAGATGACTTCTGATATATCCACCTGCCGGTCGCCGTCGTGTAACTGGTAAGACCTTGGACATGATTAACATCCGCTATTCGAAATGAAAAGATCGCACGGAGCTTGTCTATTACCAAATATGGTCATTAGTGGTCACAGCATGTCATTTGTTTATTGCTACTAAAAGAAATGGGGTTTTCATGGCGCTGCATCACTGAGACTGTTTTCGTTGGTATATATTCTCTTAAACAAGAACAACGATCCAGATCATTCATAGCACTATAGAATTCTGCAATGATATACATCTGCATTTGTGGCTTACAGGGTCGTTCAATAACTGAAGTAATATTCTATGGGGTTTTATCGCAAAGGAATGGTCCCATTTTGTAGGTATGCATTACGACGAGCGGCCGTTGCAGTATTTGGTCATAATCGAAAGACGATGTTAAACTAATACCTGTGTTTCTCTCCTCGATTTATAAGCGGTTAAATATTCGCCGCATCGCATTTCCGAGAGCCAATGCAAGGCAAGCCTATCACTGGAAAATGAAGTAGCAAGTCCCGTATGAACGAAAATATTGCATTTGCAGCTAGATTACGAATAAATCGCATTAGTTGTACGAATAATAATGACCTGTGGTTACCAAACCCACTCTTGAGAATATGCGATCATCCGCAAATGAAACATGTGATGAAAAATATAGAGATATCGCTGATGTTCACAATGATGAAGATGATGAGGACAAAGATGAGCGAGGCCTAAAATAGGAGCACAACATTTCAGAATTTGGATTTGAAGGCAAGGACCCTACATATCTCTTTGCTGAGCTGCAGATCTCTGCTAAAAGATGCAGATGTATACAATTCGCTTTGCATAGTTTGTAGGCAGGGGACGATGGAAAGCTTGCTCTGGTTTTAATGGCACTTTTACCCCAAAAAGGCTTCGACTTTGCTACATGACACGCAGAACAACTAATACAGTTTCAAATTTATACAGCTGTCCGTCTTTCGTTGCTCGCCCCCATTGATGGATCCTCACAAAGCCCTCTTTTGGACAATGTGTGGACATTACGTGTTACATATAAGAGGCATATCTCATAAGAAGCATCAAATAGGTTTGTAGCAAATATGATTTATTAGATTGATACCGCTGCTCTAATGTGTTTGCTGTTGATAAGGGCTACGATAGGTGTTTATGATTTTTTCCCGATGAAATGTCATTTGATAACGTATGATCAAACACCCCCTCTCAATGCTTCAGGTCATATTGAAATGAACAGAACCAATATTGGATGCTTTTAGCTTGTTTTTCTATATTTGTAAGAGGGCTACCTTTTCCGTAATGTTTCATCAGACGCCACGAAGCGCCAACGCGATAGTGGTCCGTAGATGTCCGAATGGCGTCCCCAACCCCCCACAGCACCTTGTGGGTCCGGGGTCAATCTTATCCTATCACTTTTGTAGGCAACATATTACACATTAATGGTGGTATGCCGTTATACCTTACCTTCCTCGCTGTCCATATAACCACCATAAGGCTCTTACTTATCAATAGTTCTAAGCTATCCTTGATATATTGACCGAGCAAAAGCTCAGTTTACTATGTTTATCGAATATTGCTATATTTGCCTATACTAATTTACATCCTTTTTGAGTAAAATCGACAGGCCGAATAGCTGATGATAGGTGCAACTCCAGGATAACGTTAATCGTGAGGCCCAGAGCCACCTATCGCGATAAACAATTATCTCGACAGGGTATTCGAGTGTTAATGAAGGTGTGATAACCATTTGAAATGCATGCACAATCAATTGAAGGTGAGATTAGGCCACGCGATGTTCGTTTCTGTCAACGACATTGTAACCTTTTGACAGATAACGCCGCTAATTTGACGCAGGGACACTGCAAGATAGCTAGTGATCAACGCGATTTCCGCAAAAGGCAATATATATATATATATAGATATATATATATATATAGAGATATATATATATATATATATATAGATATAGATAGAGATATATATAGATAGAGAGAGATATAGAGAGATATAGAGATAGATAGATAAGAGAGAGAGAGATAGACATATAGAGAGATTTATATATATAGAAATATAGGGATAGATATGCAGATATAGAAACAGATAGAGATATCTGGATATATATCTCTTTAGATATATATGTATACAGAGACAGATATATATATTTAGATATATATTTATACAGATAGAGATACATCTATATAATTATATATATACATATATATATATACATATATATATACACACACACACATATATATATATATATATATATATATATATATATATATATATATATATATATATATATATATATATATATATATATATATATATATATATATATATATATATATATAGCCCACCAGTCGAATGAGTAAGACTTATACGAATTTCTATCGCCTTGAGACGAAAGGTTGTATTAAATGCACGCGGAAGTTTCAATTACAAACGTATAGATAGCACCTGTTAAATAATTATCGGATTTAAGTGAATTTACATCGAGAATGATGATGCATTGTACGAAAAGCATTGGGTTTATTTGCACATCAGCCTGCTTGTAATATATTGGATATCTATTGGAGTTCGCATACAGACGAGATACTTTCCTTGACGATGCTGGTGAAAAATGTAAAAAAGCACCCTCGAATTGAAACCAGAATCATTGTTTCTTTAATAGAACGATAATACCCATTTGTAATCCTTATCGCAAAAATGAATGATTCTACTTCATAATGATGGAGAATGGATAATATTAAGATAAGCAGCATGTTAACGATTGATTGCAGGAGCTATGCGGATCAAAATCCTTTACAGTGTTACCTTGTCCGAGCTAAGAGCCTTTATGATGGCTACTTCCTTATACTTACGGAGTAATAAATAAAGATGTTTACTGTGTTTCGTCCGCTATATGTACTAATTGCCGAAGCATCAGCTATCTTTAGATGCAATGGACGACAAATTAGAAATGTTTGCTAAAAAGTAAGGGTTAATGGACCAATTATACTTGTTAATTATCATCATTCTGCGGTTTGTTTTAATGCAATCTGCGCAACACTTTCCGTTATATTTGCATGAATGTCAACCAGTGATGACACTTCCTATCGCCCAAATCATAGGTCTGATTTCCAAGTAAAATGCACCGGGTCTAAATGGGCATCAAAATTGGATTCTGCTGCGAATTATCAATGTCTATGTCAATAATATGTATGCATCGTTATCATGAAATCATCTGATGCCATTATGTTTGATGTGATCCATCTTTGTAAGCCTTCTGATAGACATGGCTGCATGATATAAGGCCTTTCCTCCGAGGAGATTTGGAATCGGCTTTGAACTGGAATTCTCTCCATTCCCAATTGACGGGTTGTATATACTATTAGCTTAACATGACGAACAATGTGCGTTTGTTAGATGCCAAATGAGAGTGGGTGATAATACACAAAATTATATACAGGTGGTGATTGAAATGCACTCGATATATATATATATATATATATATATATATATATATATATATATATATATATATATATATATATATATATATATATATATATATATATATATATATATATATATATATATGACTGATGGAATGCCGCCTGTGAATTGAATAATTGTACATTATGATGGGCAGCTTAAAATGTATTATGTTTCTACATGTAAAGGTCTGTACATGGACTTATCAAGATGAGTTCGTTATCGATATTTTGTTTGAAAATAGCACCAGCCGGCAGACGCTTATTTGACAGTTACTTGACATGCTAGTTTTTAAGAGGTTTTACGGGAATGAATATGCGCTATATTCACTTAACTGAATGAATATTAGGGCGGAGAGCACTTGCATTTTAATTTCCATCGTTAATTTAGGACAAGTGCATCACTAACACAGCAGTCTACAAATATTGGTTGATATAGCTGATTCAATTGTTATCCTTCAATGATGTTCTATGGCCAATGCCCAGATCCTACTATTTGGCCATTGGCCATTTGATATAGGCACACTCATAGGAACAACTGCCCGCCGGACCAAGCAGTTAAGTTATTCACATTAAATGAAGCAATCGTATCATAGCTCCAATATTCTATTATCATATAACTGCAATTTTACGCGTAAATGGCTGTGATGCAAGTACTATAAAAATTAGTTGATCGATTCACTTCTTGCTTGGCATTGTTATAAATGGCTAATAGGTGGTGGTTTGTATTACCTACATCTATGTTTACACTCTATCACTCCTGCAAAAACAGCTAATAAGTCAATGTGTAAAATAATTTAAAACAGACCCTCAGATAACAACCTTGCTCTAGCCTGAGTGAAATGCTCCATAAGCGACCACACAAGATCTTTGCAAGATCACCAAATGAACTGGCCTAGGTGCAGGGCATTGATTTAATTGTTGATTCACAGCTTGGTTTAGCACAATCCATGACAAATAATTTGTAATACCGTAAGATTTATTTATTATAATCAACTACTACATAGATGTGGCATCTATGCATAAAACAATGACTTCGTCCACACATCAATGAGTTGTCGGGATAATATCTTCCGAGGAATCCGCGATATATAAAAATGCAAGGTTTCAATGGGCCCCAACAGCATTTGTAATGACAACAATGTAAGTGAATTTTTATCAATTTATCATTACTCTCTAAAGTCTATTGGCTTTCGCTGTCGCGTCAGATTAATTTGATTCGGTACGCCACATCTACATATTCTAAGACAAATCCCTAGAACTCTTTTTTACGCCCATTTGCCATGTCTATCTTTCTATATTACAAGCTTACCTTGTATTGTATCAGTCTTGATGAAACGTCCTGAAGCACTATTTGTCTTCGTTATGGTTATCAAATATTGTGTTTAAGTACTTACATTGTGTCCGTTTAAAGTGGACCACCTGCCAATCGTTATTTTAAGACATCGATAACTAGGTGTTGATAAGCATGTGGTGTTGTTTATCATAGCATCACACGCAGGCGGCACACATATAAAATCACCCCATTCCAGACGCATTACAATCAAGAACGGGCCGACGTCTGATAGCTTAGCTTTTTTGAAGTGCATATCCTCAATGGCGAGTCCGTACATAATATGCAGGGTCTCGGAGTGATACGTTTAAAAGTTGAGGAGATTGAGTGAATCACAGATGCATTCATATTGTGTTATTCTTAGCAAATGCAACATTGCATGCGGACTGTAATTGATTTTCTTATTTATGTTATATAATTGTTCATAGAATGTACATACGCACACATACACACATGTAATTACAAGCACACACGCACATACACAAACACACACACCAATATACACGCAAACTCACCATATGCTTGGCCATATTAAGATGTGAATGGAACTTACGCGGGGTGCGGAAGTACATTGAGTAAACGCAAGAGTCTAATTAAAACCGACCACAATAGCCCGATCTGTGCTGTAGCATATAAACGACTCATTACACCGCTGTCGTTACCAATATCCTTGTGTAGACAAGTCGTTAAACATATGCCTGTCATCTTATAATTGGGTCATAAATTGTTGTATGCACGAAAATGGATGCAAATGGTAGAGAGAAAAAAACAAGAGCGGCTCAATAACATGGAATAATTGGATCCGTGGTTTTGTCCATAAATTAAATTCAGGATATTGCATAAACAAATTGCAGTTTATCGGCTAAATGAAATTATAAATAATTCTCAAGTGAACACCTATGCAAACATTAGTACTGACCGCCAATAATGTGTGGGAAAACGGTCCTACTTTAAGTATCTGCGATCAACATGACCGTAAACACTGACTCTGACAAAAGTCGACCACATACCCCGCAATGTTGCTCACAGCTCGGTTACGAGCATGAAATCGGACCAATAAATATTTGCCCACTTTATGTTGATTAAATGCTGAACGGCAGACCATCATGCTTCATATTAATATTATGAATTACACTGTGCGCGTATTATTGTGATGCCTTCTGCTTTAACTTTGTATATTTCGTTTTTGAAAGTTAAAACAATCAATGCAAATCATCAAACTTATGACAATGGTAACGATGATAATATTAATGATATAATCATAATGATAATGATGTTCATGGTGAGGATGTCAATGAATATTATTGTTATTATTATTAGTAGTAGAAGTAGTAGAAGTAGTGTAACATATACGATGCCTAGCAAGCAGATCAAGATGAACACCATGATGATGATGATGATGATGATGATGATGATGATGATGATGATGATGAGGAGGAGGAGGAGGAGGAGGATTATGAAAACATGTACTCATGAAGCCAAGATCAACGCTTAGGCATGATCTACATCCGTATCAGTCGGTGGTGAATCTAGGAGAACTGCGTCGCATCATAGAACAATGCTTAATGGCTCGTTTGGAGCACATGAAATATTCAATCACAATCGCATGATGAAGAAAACGTCACTCAAATCTGCCATGTTATAATAAAATGGCACTTAATGTTTTGTAATACCGCATTTGTATTTTAATTAATGTCCACAATAACTGATTGATTTTGCCATGAGAGCGGACAACATGGAAGTAACTCTTTGTTAGAGCCATGCTTCGTATATGGCAAAGGCCGATGCGTGCTGACAGATTAGGGGACAGAGTGTCAGTAATCTATCGAGACTAAGTGTGACCCACTTAAAGTGTAGATGACCTCTGATATATCAAGTTGCTTCGTTAAAAGAGTTAATGGTGGCCAATAGTACAAGATTAACGCAAGCTATTCTTAATGTTTCTTTACAGATACTGGGTTTTCAATATGCTGCGAATGAACATGTTGTTATATTCTCTCGTTAATACGAGTAGCGATTTTCAATCCAGGACGTCCATACAATTACTGCTGTATTCGGCAATTGTAAACATCTTCGTTAGTTACTCATAACGTCGTTCAATATATGGGGTATTATCCTGTAGGATTATATCGCCCACGAATGGTCACACCTCGATAGTATTCACCATGACGAATAGCCTTAGCATCATTTGGTCATAAATGACAGTGATTTTGACAACGAGAAAACGAATTATCGCGGAATTTGTTCGCACCAACTAAAATATCACTTTGAATTTCTTTTGTAATACTTTCAATCAAAGTTCCACACAACAAGTTAAAAAACAGCGATCCCTTTTTTTGATGCATTTCAAAGATTGAAGCATATTCACGTGTAGATTCACACATTAAACATACATGGACCTTATGCAGATGTAAAGTGGATTTGTATCGGGAATGCATATGTTGACGTTTAAGATAACAATGATGATAAAAGATGAATTGGTGATGAAAACTAAGAATTTGAAGACACGGACGATGATGATGAGAAGGATGCATTTATTACTGATGATAACGATAACGGTGGTGAAACTGGCAAAGATGATGATACTGGTGACGGTGATGATGATGAAGACGATAATGATGATGATGATGATGATGATGATGATGATGATGATGATGATGATGATGATGATGATGATGATGGAGAAAAGGCATATCGTCGAATACTTATCGTCTCTATGATCATAGAAATTTGACACATAACGTAATTCTGTTCTGCATTATCATTCGTCTTTTGCGAAATTATGTCTGCCACTTGACATGAAAATATCTGATACCACTGTGCGCCGAAGTTATCCAGTTAGGAGTTATTATCGTGTCTGAATGAGGAGCCCCGACCATCCCAAGTTTGTATATATCATAAACTGAATGTGACAGATGATAAGTTCGCTCGGCTTCACTCAGTTCTGTTCAGAGGTCGAATGAGAGTAATTGATCCAAAGGCATTTGCATGCTCCAGATTCATGATTGATGACGCGGCACGATTTTTGTGGCCAGTTGTTTTTTATTTCATAATGGTATTCAGATAATTTATGAGTAATCGCATTTGCGCATATTCATATTCCTTCACTACTTCAAAGTTAACGTTTTACAGCATTCCAAAGTCTCAGTGACTATGATTTTCCTTCCGCCATGTACCTTTTGTTTTGTTTGTCAGTCCACAATATTAGTCCTTCATTTGATATGTATATACAAGAATTCACGCAATTATATTGGTTCAATTGCACAACATTCGCCATTATGTGTCTTTATATTAAGAGGATGAATCGATTCAGACGCATTACATCCTTTCGTGGGAGCATTATTACATGCATTTATCAGGGGTATCTCGGTCTAAAATATCGTAAAGCAGTGATTTTATTTCTTTTATGTGATTACTTGATACAACCCGCTGGGTCATAAAAATAATTTTCTCACATTTGCTGCGATTTATGAGCGAATATAGTCATTGATGGAGAGCTGAGTAATGAACCGGAATTGTGTTTTGAAGATAATGGTTTTGTTATATTTAGTTCCTTTTATGTAGTGTACAGATCTATCACTTAAGAGATTATATAGATTTTTGGTTACTGAGTTATTCAATCAATTTAGTCTAACGGTAGATGTTGCTGCCTTAGGTCAGGTGCTTATTTGGAAAGCTCAGCATTGTGAAAGTCATAATGTGCCAGATGTACCCAGTCGAGCATGGTTTTGTGTTTGGTTAACCTATACAGAAAAAGGAAGACACCACTTAATACGAGATTTCTTATTTGGCAAGCATATCGGTTTTAGAAAAAAAGAACAATGACTAAACGTATGTGGTTTAACAATCGAAGCCATAATACAGATGAGATCATATCATGTAAAAGTATTTTTAGTGACCTTGTTCATAATTTTGGGATCATTAATGTAGGATACTATTGTATCAGGCCTGTCGTGCCATGTAGCAAGTCATTTAGTTATGACCAAATTATTCTTATACGCGCATTTCTTTCATGATTACTAACTGAACGACCGTTCTAACCTCTGCAATACAGCTTCAGAACATCTGCAGCACATGACGATGGTTTTGTGTTTTGTTAACCTATACAGAAAAAAGAAGAGACCACTTAATACGAGATTTATTTGGCAAGCATATCGGTTTTAGAAAAAGAGAACAATGACTAAACGCATTGAGGACCAATTCCTTTTAACGAAACGGCCCATCCCGATCGTAATTTGATTCTATGATCGTGTGAATTTTTACAATAGGAATAATAGTGTTCCATTCTGCAATCATCAAACGTAATACATTGAGTATGAACATTTACAGCAATGGCGCAACAAGTTGACTGTAGAGTGTCAAAGAGATCACGTTCCCTAACGAAAGCTTTCTCATGCAAGGGTGTAAATATTTTATTATGCAATTGAATAACTATTCTAAACAAGCATTTGCTGTCGATGAACATAAACATTTTCACATTTATTGAAAACATGAATATTGGTATGATTATTTATAAATCTAACGGAATAAATGAATGAAAGCAATATGGTTCTCAATGGAGAAGTAATATGCGTATTAAAAAGATTAAATTGTAACCGATAGGTTATTGATTGATATGATGGAGCTCGCTTTTAGGGGGTTACACTAGTTAAGCAGACATCTTTGATACAGACGTTGGTCTGCACAAACTGCAATCAACATTCGTATCTCCTGAGGGTATTTCAGCAGCAGTAAAACCTCCGCTGTCAGCTGCAAATCTAATCATAAAATTAGAGACATCAGTACAAGTAATCTCAGACACTTGCTGTAGGTTTACTCATAATCAGTGACATAACGCATAATGCTTGGGTTTGTTCCGTTCGCTCGACTTTCAAAGTGGTCACGTCGAGACCATGTTAACAAATGAAGCAGTTGCGCGCCACGAGCTAACGTGGACAAACTAGGTCGGAAACCAATATTATAATTGTAAGCGATTTGACCACCTCACCTTTGGGTAATGTTGCGGTTTCCAGTGAGCGATTTGGCAAAATTGCCTGTTAGTAAAAGGATGCGAATTGCTGTGAGCGATTTGACAGCATCACCCGTGGGTACAGTCAATTTGGACATCTTTCACGGACGCCCCATGTAACAAATATCGTTACAGCCAGTGTGACACTCAGAGATTGTTTAAAAATCAACTCAGTTCCTGATAATGTATAATAATTGTTATCATATATTTGTTTCTGATTGGTATAGTAGCAGGTAAAATTAAAAAGATTTCTTCCCTTTGGTGATTGGGCCCGATTCTCTATCAGACCTCGTAAGGTAAAGACATCGCTGGTGATATCCAGATGATTCTCATCACAGAAACCATAACGGCTTTAAAAAGCAAGCCATCCATAATATCTGACATCAAACCTAGCTAGGGCTTTCGTAAATTAATGGAAGTCTTTTAAAGGAGCCGTACTGTCTTCTCGCTCAGCTGTTACTGACCGCGTCATGATAACATGGCTCGGCTCTTATAGTGTACTGGTGCCTGGTGTTAGATGATTAGACAATTTTGCCCTCTTCCTTGCCTCCTTGACATCTACATCTCAATAAACAGTATAGTCGGGTTACACATCGCCAAACAAAACGGTGTGGCAAAACGACCTACTAGGGCAATTAATAAAATTGTTCCAAAGCGGTAACCCTTTTGTTGCCATACACTCTTCAGCTCATCAACATTGTTTCAGCGCGAAACTGGTCGACGACAGACCTTTTGCTGTAACAATAACTTTTCAAACTATTTTAGCCATACAAATCTGGACTTCTAAGCCTTTGAACCCACGCAACTACGAACAGTGCGGTCATAACGTCATATGTGTTCTTTAAAAAAATGTTTGTATCTCATTGATGCAAGAAAGCTATATGTGTGTGACTAAATTGATCGAAGCAGCCCGAAAATTCTCATTCCGACAATTTTAATTTGTTTCATTTTAAAAAGAAATCCAACAGAGCATCTTGTTTAGCTCTTAGATAGACTTGACTGCTTGAGATAGGACTATTCCTCCAATGAGATTTGTGGTTACCTTTGAATGTGATGTCGCTGCATTCCGAATTGACGGGTTGTATATCATCAGCTTAACACAAGTAATAATGTGCACTTTCATAAATATAAACGTTACGTGCTATGGAAGTTGTTGGTACTGGATCAAACATTTGCATCCTTTACGAGGAATTGTCAAATGAGCAGGCCAGAAAACTTGCTGCGAAAACTAAATACCGTAGGTTTTCTTTAACTATGGTTATATAATCCGGTAATGCTGTGGAGAAGTTATCAGTGTGACGCAAAGACAAACATTTGACACTTTGAAGAGAACATGTGTATTCACATTCGCTGGCGCCTCTTAAATGAAATAATAAGCATTCAATATTTGTAGGTTACCCATATTAGATTTCATTAGGCGTACGAACAAGTCGAGATTCTGTTGTACATGTGTCCGCTGTATTATGTCTCGCTTTTTGCCATCTACCTGAAGTAGTAAATGGAGTAAAATCCCGTTTCTTTGTGCAGTTTATGCAGGGTCAGAGTACAGGTAGAGTTGTCAATTTCAGATAGGTTTCGCGATTTCAAGATATCCCACTTTACCTCGCTGTCTCGCTCCCACCCTCTCTCTCTCTCAGTTCTTTTTTATATATTGATATCTCGTACCTTTCTGTGTACTTTCTATGTACCATGCCCCTATGTTGTTACAGTCGTTCGTATTCTATGACATATTTGCTGTATTTCCCGTTGAAATGCGATGTTTTGATTATCAGAATTTATCGTAAGAGGCAGCATACAATATGCATTGGGATGTATTCAAAAGGAAATTGTATTCATCTAAATTAAACAATTTGCTCGTTTCGGTCATTTATCTTTCTCAGTGTATCAACGGCTACCTTGTAGTTCTATAGGTTGGTGTAAAAGAGCTTTCCGCCTAACCCATAAATGTCATATAGATATTGACGCGCTCTTAGGAACAATTGCCTGCCGGACTAAGTAGGTATATTTTTAATATTTTAGTAACGAAATCCTATCATAGCGCCAGTTTGTTGTTATCAAATTAATGCGATTTTACGCGTAATTACAGACAGGTTTTATGGCATTGATTTGGTTGTTTAGCACAAACCATGACAAATAACTTGTCATGGTTATGAAATATTGTGTTTTATTTGTGTCCGTTTAAAGTGAACCACCTGTCAATCGTCTTCAACAGGCGTTGACAGCGAGGTGCAAATAAACTTGTTGTGTTTACCCAAGTTGGCGTCTCCATGGATAATTAGCAGGGTCTCGAAGGCAAACGATAATAAGAAGATGACGTTAATTTAATTTCCTATTCTTCATAGCATGTCAATACGCACACATGCACTAATACAAAATCAAGCGCCAAACACCCTAACGCGCACAAACAAACAAATATTCACCCAAACTCACTCATAATTTAGGCCATATGAAGCTGTGCATGGAACATACCTGACATGCGGTAGTACATTTAGTAAGCGAAAGAGTCTCATTATAACCGACAACAATAGCCCAGACTGTGATGTAGCATATAAACGACTCATTACACCGCTATCGTTATTAATATTCCTGTGTAGTCGTTAAATATATGCCTGTCATCTTATAATTGGGTCAATAATTATTGTATGCAGGAAAAGTGATGCAATAAGTAGAGATAAAAAAAAATAAAGCAGGTAAATAACATGGAATAATTGGATCCGTGGTTTTGTCTATTAATAAAACGCAGGATATTGCATAAACAAATTGTAGTTTATCGGCTAAATGTACTTACTAATATTCCTCAAGTGAGCACCTTTGTAAACATCAATAATATGTGGGAGACCAATCCTCCCTGAAGTATCCGTTGAATGTTCTCTTCTCAATACACACGCAATATTCAATCACTAGCTAATGATGAAGAAAACGTCACTCAAATCATGTCAGCCATAATATGATAAGATGGAACTGTATTTGTAATTTAATACATGTCCACAATTAATGATTTTTATTCCATGAGAGCAAACAACATGGAAGTTACAGACGGCTTCTCGGGTGACAAACACCCCTACTTTAAGCCGCATAATTAAATGCTCAATACGGTGGCATCATTACATTGATGCAAACAACAGGTGTCATCAATCTGTGATATTAGTGGCATCATTTTTTGTGACATGCCCGTATACATTTACTGTATTGAACATTTAATGCAGACTTATTTATAGACACTGTGGCCGTTCCACTGCACCAACTGTCCCTAACTGTTTACATGATTATGCATCGATACCGATTTCTGACTCTTCCTCAACTACTTTAGAGAGAAGAAGATATTATTAATGGCGAAATTTAATACATGCTCGTGATCATATTCTGACCCAACCTTATCTGATATACCAAGACAGTTAACATTATTGTGAAAAGCGATGCCATCCTGCTATCTGCCCTACACACATGCTCAGTGGTATAACCATTGACACCGCCATTTTCCCTGTGTATATGCTCAGATTTATATCCTTCTACACTGATATCTTCCCTACCAATATGCTACGTTATATAACCATGGACACCGTTGGAATCACTTTTTGACGCCTTAAGCGAAATCCTATTCCTGGGCAATCATGACATAGAGCGTTGATGTTAGCGTCGAATTGAACACTGCACTCAGTGCTTCGTTCTATGTGTTATATTTCAAATCTTCTGATATGTTGTTAGAGCTAGACACAAAATGTGCATTTCTGTTTTTATTGTTTTCTTTCCTTAAGAGTTTACGATATTCAAAGAAGTCATCATCACGGCAAAGAACGGAATATTTCGTAACTCACTGTCTATTGCATGATTCATTACAATGTTACAATATTCATTAAGCTACAAGGTCATCACAGTTTGGCCGAGATCATTTTTGATGTGAACTCTTGCCGCTTTGCCATCTGTCTGTGCGAGTTATCGTAATTAACATAGATATCTTATATATACGTTTCTTTTGAATCTCCTAGTTTCGTCCAATTGCATAGTATTTGCTTAACTCCGCAACAATTATGTGGCACGACTTCTCTGTTTTATCAAAGGGGCCGATCCTCTTTGCCTGATTAATTTCTGCCGCTTGAGTTCTAAATGCATCTTTAAAGGATGTTAACATTTTCGTCTGGTTTCTCCTAGGATTTATAGACAGTTTGAATGCCTGCTCGGTTTTTCATGGGGTTAGCGCTGGTACTCACTTCCTTTCATTCTTCAATAATCGTGCGTGCGCAGTGTTACAACTACCCTTCATCTGTTGAATAACAGTGTGTGTAGATTTTAGAGTATGTCTGATGTCAGCGGCGTCTCCCGCTAATGTGGGTATGAAGACATCGACTCTTCTAAAGGATTCGAGGAAAGTCATTTGGGGTGTTTTCATCAGCTGGTTTAATTTGTGATAACATTCTCCGTGATCACGTGATCCTGACTCATTATTGGGTTACTGGCTTGTCAAACATTTCATTGGTGACATAGTCGTAGGTGTCATTTACTCCCCTGAGCGTTTCTTGAAGACTTTGGGGGTTAATTAGAAGACTGCAAAGCTGCATAGCTATCATTACTTTCCACTTATCTTTTCCGATAAGTGACATCCAGCGATCTTTATGTGCTCATGTTCATATACTCCAGATTTTAGCAAGCGAACGATGTTGCGTGTAAACATCGTGAGCCTTATCTGGTGCTATTACCTCTTAATGCAATTAATTCGGCATATCAGTTAGCTGTTCACTAGATCGGCATGTGGATATATTGCCGATCTCTCGGTTCTATTAGTCTAGCATTGAGGTTTTATAGGGGCCATGTGGCAGGAATGTTAACAGGTGTACTCATATCGAGCAGGAAAAATGTATTTGGGCCATGCATCGTAGATCGTCACGGATTGACTCACATTTGTTATAAAAATGCATAGCGATGGCTGTTTCGTTGAGTGTTGCGCGCAGAAAGAATCGGGGAGAGAGTGTCAGTAATCTATCGAGACTTAGAGTGACCTACCTTAAGTGGAGATGACCTCTGATAGATCAACTTGCTTCGCTAAAAGAATGAATGGTGGCACAATGAGCAAGTTTAATGCCAGCTATTCTAAGAGTTTGTTTAACAAACGCCTGTCAAAATATTACCACGAATATATCATGTCATACCTTTACAAATAATGGGTTTTCATTATACTGCGTCACTGAGATTAAATGTGTTGATATATTCTCTCGTAGAGATTCTCAAGCCAGGGCATCTTTTAACTAACTATTGTATTCGGCAATTGCAAACATCTGCATTTGTGGCTCATAACGTGGTTCAATATCTGAGCTATTATCCTGTACATCGTCCACCAATGGTCACATGTTGATGGTGTACAGTGTGACAAATAACTTAAGCATCATTTGGTCATAATTGACAGCCAATGTTAAGGTAAAACCAGTGATTTTCATAATGAAAAAACGAAATATCGCGGAAATGTTTTTCACGAAATAAACTAACCCGTAAATTTCGTTTGAGATTTTTTCAATCAAAAATGCACGCAACAAATACTTATGCAGAGAAAGAGAGATCTAATTCAGGGTGCATTTCAAAGATTGAAGCATATGCATGCGTAGATTCACACTTCAAAAGTACCTGGACCGTATACAGATGTATCGTGGATTTGTATCGGAAATGATGATGTTAACGTTGAAGGAAATAAAGATGATAGCGTTGATAAAAGTTAACATGGTGATGCAAAATACGAATTTAGAGACACGTACCCTGATGATAAGGACGATGTTTTTGATGATGATCATCATAACGATTTCGGTGATGATATTGGAGGAGATGATGGTACTGATGAGGGTACTAATGACGTTGATGATGATGGTGATAATGATGATAATAATGACGATGATGATGGTGATAATGTTGATGACGACGGAGAAAAGGCATATCGTAAAATGCATATCATCTCTATGACCATAGACTCATAACGTAATTCTGTTCTGCATTACCATTCGTCTATCGCGATCAGCTGCATTTGCTTCATTCAGTTCTGTTCAAAGGCCCAGTGAGAGTAACTGACTAAACACGCTATTCTTGCAGGATGATTCAATGGCATTTGCACGCTCCAAATTCATGATTGATGACGCATCTGCACATGAAAGTTGGTCAGTTGTTTTTGATATGTAATAATGGTATGCTTGTATATTAAGATGATTGAAGTGGTCGCATTTGCGCGGGATAACAGATATAGAAAGCATGGCATACATATTTCTTCACCACTTCAACGATAACGTTTGACAACATTCTACAGTCTCGGTGACTATGATTTGCATGACCCCATATAACGTTTGTCTTATTTGTCAGTGTACAATGTTAGTGCTTCATTTTATATGTATTTACAAGAATTCACGGAATTAGTTTGGTACAATAGCGCAACATTAGCCATGTAGCCTTCAGAAAGATCCTTATTATGGAAGCTCTGCATTGTAAAAGCCATAATGTGCTAGATATACATGATCATTTCATTCGCTCGAAAGACATCTGTTAAATATCGCCAATGTAATAGACGTCTAACAGAGATCCCGTTTATTTTGGACTTTTATTATCATCGTGTGCGACGTGAGGTGACCCTTTCGTTAAATTTCACTCATCGGCTCATTCTCATCGTTTTCAGTGTGAAACTGTTAAAAGACAAACCTGTTTCTGTAACAATAAATTTTCAAACAATGTTATTCTTGCTGATCTAGCCCTTCTAAGACCTTTGAACTCAACAATTACAAATAATATGGGATAACTTCCGTCATATTGTCAAATGTATTCTCTGATGAAATGTGAGGGTCTCATTGACTCCAGAAAGCTATATATGTGTGCCAACGAAGTGACTAAAGGTAACAAACCAAGCCAAACATTCACATTCGAACAATTAATCAGTAGTGCATTTGAAAATGAAATCCAACACAGCAAGAGAATTCCAAGTTGTTTCTAATTACACTCTAAAATGCGACATGATACATATATATGCTTGATTATGGCTAAATGAGCGCGAGTTACACTCATGGTTAGTTGAGGTTGGGCCATGGTTGACCCGGCTATGATATAATAGTAGACTGCAACAAGACGTTCTAGCTTTAATTCTTCGAGTGTGAAACCGATTCTACTGTGCCAGATATGAGATATACAGCCGCGTTCACAAACAGTAGCTAGAGCATGTAGCACTTTACATTTTATTCAACAAAAACGTATACGGAGAGCATCCTGAGAGAATTATCCATTGAGAGCGAATAAATTTTATTCCCATTTTGCAAGACCTCTATTCAGATCGAAGGATGCGTGGCTAAATCTCACATGGCGTTCTTACAGCTTTGAGCTAGCAAGTAGATCGAGTGGAGATGAACATTGTGCTTTATGGTGACATGATTCATTACAATGTTACATATTCATTAAGCTACAAGTTCATCACTGTTTGGCCGACATTATTTTTGATGTAAATCCTTGCCGCTTAGTCATCTGTCTGTCCGAGTTATCGTAATTAACATAGATATCATCAATGATGTTTCTTTTGAATCTCCTAGTTTCGTCCAATTTCATAGTATTTGCTTAACTCCGCAACAATTATGTGGCACGACTTCTCTGTTTTATCAAAGGGGCCGATCCTCTTTGCCTGATTAATTTCTGCCGCTTGAGTTCTAAATGCATCTTTAAAGGATGTTAACATTTTCGTCTGGTTTCTCCTAGGATTTATAGACAGATTGAATGCCTGCTCGGTTTTTCATGGGGTTAGCGCTGGTACTCACTTCCTTCACTTTTCATTCTTCAATTATCGTGCGTGCGCAGTGTTACAACTACCCTTCATCTGTTGAATAACAGTGTGTGTAGATTTTAGAGTATGTCTGATGTCAGCGGCGTCTCCCGCTAATGTGGGTATGAAGACATCGACTCTTCTAAAGGATTCGAGGAAAGTCATTTTGGGGTGTTTTCATCAGCTGGTTTAATTTGTGATAACATTCTCCGTGATCACGTGATCCTGACTCATTATTGGGTTACTGGCTTGTCACACATTTCATTGGTGACATAGTCGGTGGTGTCATTTACTCCCCTGAGCGTTTCTTGAAGACTTTGGGGGTTAATTAGAAGACTGCAAAGCTGCATAGCTATCATTACTTTCCACTTATCTTTTCCGATAAGTGACATCCAGCGATCTTTATGTGCTCATGTTCATATACTCCAGATTTTAGCAAGCGAACGATGTTGCGTGTAAACATCGTGAGCCTTATCTGGTGCTATTACCTCTTAATGCAATTAATTCGGCATATCAGTTAGCTGTTCACTAGATCGGCATGTGGATATATTGCCGATCCCTCGGTTCTATTAGTCTAGCATTGAGGTTTTATAGGGGCCATGTGGCAGGAATGTTAACAGGTGTACTCATATCGAGCAGGAAAAATGTATTTGGGCCATGCATCGTAGATCGTCACGGATTGACTCACATTTGTTATAAAAATGCATAGCGATGGCTGTTTCGTTGAGTGTTGCGCGCAGAAAGAATCGGGGAGAGAGTGTCAGTAATCTATCGAGACTTAGAGTGACCTACCTTAAGTGGAGATGACCTCTGATAGATCAACTTGCTTCGCTAAAAGAATGAATGGTGGCACAATGAGCAAGTTTAATGCCAGCTATTCTAAGAGTTTGTTTAACAAACGCCTGTCAAAATATTACCACGAATATATCATGTCATACCTTTACAAATAATGGGTTTTCATTATACTGCGTCACTGAGATTAAATGTGTTGATATATTCTCTCGTAGAGAGATTCTCAAGCCAGGGCATCTTTTTAACTAACTATTGTATTCGGCAATTGCAAACATCTGCATTTGTGGCTCATAACGTGGTTCAATATCTGAGCTATTATCCTGTACATCGTCCACCAATGGTCACATGTTGATGGTGTACAGTGTGACAAATAACTTAAGCATCATTTGGTCATAATTGACAGCCAATGTTAAGGTAAAACCAGTGATTTTCATAATGAAAAAAACGAAATATCGCGGAAATGTTTTTCACGAATTAAACTAACCCGTAAATTTCGTTTGAGATTTTTTCAATCAAAAATGCACGCAACAAATACTTATGCAGAGAAAGAGAGATCTAATTCAGGGTGCATTTCAAAGATTGAAGCATATGCATGCGTAGATTCACACTTCAAAAGTACCTGGACCGTATACAGATGTATCGTGGATTTGTATCGGAAATGATGATGTTAACGTTGAAGGAAATAAAGATGATAGCGTTGATAAAAGTTAACATGGTGATGCAAAATACGAATTTAGAGACACGTACCCTGATGATAAGGACGATGTTTTTGATGATGATCATCATAACGATTTCGGTGATGATATTGGAGGAGATGATGGTACTGATGAGGGTACTAATGACGTTGATGATGATGGTGATAATGATGATAATAATGACGATGATGATGGTGATAATGTTGATGACGACGGAGAAAAGGCATATCGTAAAATGCATATCATCTCTATGACCATAGACTCATAACGTAATTCTGTTCTGCATTACCATTCGTCTATCGCGATCAGCTGCATTTGCTTCATTCAGTTCTGTTCAAAGGCCCAGTGAGAGTAACTGACTAAACACGCTATTCTTGCAGGATGATTCAATGGCATTTGCACGCTCCAAATTCATGATTGATGACGCATCTGCACATGAAAGTTGGTCAGTTGTTTTTGATATGTAATAATGGTATGCTTGTATATTAAGATGATTGAAGTGGTCGCATTTGCGCGGGATAACAGATATAGAAAGCATGGCATACATATTTCTTCACCACTTCAACGATAACGTTTGACAACATTCTACAGTCTCGGTGACTATGATTTGCATGACCCCATATAACGTTTGTCTTATTTGTCAGTGTACAATGTTAGTGCTTCATTTTATATGTATTTACAAGAATTCACGGAATTAGTTTGGTACAATAGCGCAAAATTAGCCATGTAGCCTTCAGAAAGATCCTTATTATGGAAGCTCTGCATTGTAAAAGCCATAATGTGCTAGATATACATGATCATTTCATTCGCTCGAAAGACATCTGTTAAATATCGCCAATGTAATAGACGTCTAACAGAGATCCCGTTTATTTTGGACTTTTATTATCATCGTGTGCGACGTGAGGTGACCCTTTCGTTAAATTTCACTCATCGGCTCATTCTCATCGTTTTCAGTGTGAAACTGTTAAAAGACAAACCTGTTTCTGTAACAATAAATTTTCAAACAATGTTATTCTTGCTGATCTAGCCCTTCTAAGACCTTTGAACTCAACAATTACAAATAATATGGGATAACTTCCGTCATATTGTCAAATGTATTCTCTGATGAAATGTGAGGGTCTCATTGACTCCAGAAAGCTATATATGTGTGCCAACGAAGTGACTAAAGGTAACAAACCAAGCCAAACATTCACATTCGAACAATTAATCAGTAGTGCATTTGAAAATGAAATCCAACACAGCAAGAGAATTCCAAGTTGTTTCTAATTACACTCTAAAATGCGACATGATACATATATATGCTTGATTATGGCTAAATGAGCGCGAGTTACACTCATGGTTAGTTGAGGTTGGGCCATGGTTGACCCGGCTATGATATAATAGTAGACTGCAACAAGACGTTCTAGCTTTAATTCTTCGAGTGTGAAACCGATTCTACTGTGCCAGATATGAGATATACAGCCGCGTTCACAAACAGTAGCTAGAGCATGTAGCACTTTACATTTTATTCAACAAAAACGTATACGGAGAGCATCCTGAGAGAATTATCCATTGAGAGCGAATAAATTTTATTCCCATTTTGCAAGACCTCTATTCAGATCGAAGGATGCGTGGCTAAATCTCACATGGCGTTCTTACAGCTTTGAGCTAGCAAGTAGATCGAGTGGAGATGAACATTGTGCTTTATGGTGACATGATTCATTACAATGTTACAATATTCATTAAGCTACAAGTTCATCACTGTTTGGCCGACATTATTTTTGATGTAAATCCTTGCCGCTTAGTCATCTGTCTGTCCGAGTTATCGTAATTAACATAGATATCATCAATGATGTTTCTTTTGAATCTCCTAGTTTCGTCCAATTTCATAGTATTTGCTTAACTCCGCAACAATTATGTGGCACGACTTCTCTGTTTTATCAAAGGGGCCGATCCTCTTTGCCTGATTAATTTCTGCCGCTTGAGTTCTAAATGCATCTTTAAAGGATGTTAACATTTTCGTCTGGTTTCTCCTAGGATTTATAGACAGATTGAATGCCTGCTCGGTTTTTCATGGGGTTAGCGCTGGTACTCACTTCCTTTCATTCTTCAATTATCGTGCGTGCGCAGTGTTACAACTACCCTTCATCTGTTGAATAACAGTGTGTGTAGATTTTAGAGTATGTCTGATGTCAGCGGCGTCTCCCGCTAATGTGGGTATGAAGACATCGACTCTTCTAAAGGATTCGAGGAAAGTCATTTGGGGTGTTTTCATCAGCTGGTTTAATTTGTGATAACATTCTCCGTGATCACGTGATCCTGACTCATTATTGGGTTACTGGCTTGTCACACATTTCATTGGTGACATAGTCGGTGGTGTCATTTACTCCCCTGAGCGTTTCTTGAAGACTTTGGGGGTTAATTAGAAGACTGCAAAGCTGCATAGCTATCATTACTTTCCACTTATCTTTTCCGATAAGTGACATCCAGCGATCTTTATGTGCTCATGTTCATATACTCCAGATTTTAGCAAGCGAACGATGTTTGCGTGTAAACATCGTGAGCCTTATCTGGTGCTATTACCTCTTAATGCAATTAATTCGGCATATCAGTTAGCTGTTCACTAGATCGGCATGTGGATATATTGCCGATCCCTCGGTTCTATTAGTCTAGCATTGAGGTTTTATAGGGGCCATGTGGCAGGAATGTTAACAGGTGTACTCATA
Organism: Urechis unicinctus; assembly: GCA_034190875.2. Classification (NCBI taxonomy): domain Eukaryota; kingdom Metazoa; phylum Annelida; class Polychaeta; order Xenopneusta; family Urechidae; genus Urechis; species Urechis unicinctus. The sequence goes on along the minus strand of CM067352.1, from coordinate 16,305,985 downwards.
TCGAGCAGGAAAAATGTATTTGGGCCATGCATCGTAGATCGTCACGGATTGACTCACATTTGTTATAAAAATGCATAGCGATGGCTGTTTCGTTGAGTGTTGCGCGCAGAAAGAATCGGGGAGAGAGTGTCAGTAATCTATCGAGACTTAGAGTGACCTACCTTAAGTGGAGATGACCTCTGATAGATCAACTTGCTTCGCTAAAAGAATGAATGGTGGCACAATGAGCAAGTTTAATGCCAGCTATTCTAAGAGTTTGTTTAACAAACGCCTGTCAAAATATTACCACGAATATATCATGTCATACCTTTACAAATAATGGGTTTTCATTATACTGCGTCACTGAGATTAAATGTGTTGATATATTCTCTCGTAGAGATTCTCAAGCCAGGGCATCTTTTAACTAACTATTGTATTCGGCAATTGCAAACATCTGCATTTGTGGCTCATAACGTGGTTCAATATCTGAGCTATTATCCTGTACATCGTCCCACCAATGGTCACATGTTGATGGTGTACAGTGTGACAAATAACTTAAGCATCATTTGGTCATAATTGACAGCCAATGTTAAGGTAAAACCAGTGATTTTCATAATGAAAAAACGAAATATCGCGGAAATGTTTTTCACGAATTAAACTAACCCGTAAATTTCGTTTGAGATTTTTTCAATCAAAAATGCACGCAACAAATACTTATGCAGAGAAAGAGAGATCTAATTCAGGGTGCATTTCAAAGATTGAAGCATATGCATGCGTAGATTCACACTTCAAAAGTACCTGGACCGTATACAGATGTATCGTGGATTTGTATCGGAAATGATGATGTTAACGTTGAAGGAAATAAAGATGATAGCGTTGATAAAAGTTAACATGGTGATGCAAAATACGAATTTAGAGACACGTACCCTGATGATAAGGACGATGTTTTTGATGATGATCATCATAACGATTTCGGTGATGATATTGGAGGAGATGATGGTACTGATGAGGGTACTAATGACGTTGATGATGATGGTGATAATGATGATAATAATGACGATGATGATGGTGATAATGTTGATGACGACGGAGAAAAGGCATATCGTAAAATGCATATCATCTCTATGACCATAGACTCATAACGTAATTCTGTTCTGCATTACCATTCGTCTATCGCGATCAGCTGCATTTGCTTCATTCAGTTCTGTTCAAAGGCCCAGTGAGAGTAACTGACTAAACACGCTATTCTTGCAGGATGATTCAATGGCATTTGCACGCTCCAAATTCATGATTGATGACGCATCTGCACATGAAAGTTGGTCAGTTGTTTTTGATATGTAATAATGGTATGCTTGTATATTAAGATGATTGAAGTGGTCGCATTTGCGCGGGATAACAGATATAGAAAGCATGACACACATATTTCTTCACCACTTCAACGATAACGTTTGACAACATTCTACAGTCTCGGTGACTATGATTTGCATGACCCCATATAACGTTTGTCTTATTTGTCAGTGTACAATGTTAGTGCTTCATTTTATATGTATTTACAAGAATTCACGGAATTAGTTTGGTACAATAGCGCAACATTAGCCATGTAGCCTTCAGAAAGATCCTTATTATGGAAGCTCTGCATTGTAAAAGCCATAATGTGCTAGATATACATGATCATTTCATTCGCTCGAAAGACATCTGTTAAATATCGCCAATGTAATAGACGTCTAACAGAGATCCCGTTTATTTTGGACCTTTACTATCATCGTGTGCGACGTGAGGTGACCCTTTCGTTAAATTTCACTCATCGGCTCATTCTCATCGTTTTCAGTGTGAAACTGTTAAAAGACAAACCTGTTTCTGTAACAATAACTTTTCAAACAATGTTATTCTTGCTGATCTAGCCCTTCTAAGACCTTTGAACTCAACAATTACAAATAATATGGGATAACTTCCGTCATATTGTCAAATGTATTCTCTGATGAAATGTGAGGGTCTCATTGACTCCAGAAAGCTATATATGTGTGCCAACGAAGTGACTAAAGGTAACAAACCAAGCCAAACATTCACATTCGAACAATTAATCAGTAGTGCATTTGAAAATGAAATCCAACACAGCAAGAATTCCAAGTTGTTTCTAATTACACTCTAAAATGCGACATGATACATATATATGCTTGATTATGGCTAAATGAGCGCGAGTTACACTCATGGTTAGTTGAGGTTGGGCCATGGTTGACCCGGCTATGATATAATAGTAGACTGCAACAAGACGTTCTAGCTTTAATTCTTCGAGTGTGAAACCGATTCTACTGTGCCAGATATGAGATATACAGCCGCGTTCACAAACAGTAGCTAGAGCATGTAGCACTTTACATTTTATTCAACAAAAACGTATACGGAGAGCATCCTGAGAGAATTATCCATTGAGAGCGAATAAATTTTATTCCCATTTTGCAAGACCTCTATTCAGATCGAAGGATGCGTGGCTAAATCTCACATGGCGTTCTTACAGCTTTGAGCTAGCAAGTAGATCGAGTGGAGATGAACATTGTGCTTTATGGTGACATGATAATACACACCCTAGAGAAAAACGTGTATCAAGAGAAATATGCACTAAAGAAACAACGAGATATGGGATCGAATGGGTGGTTTGTGCTTATATATGTCCACAACAAGGCCTTCATTAGTTCACAAATGATGAATTGAAATACACTATGTAATCTGTAGGTTAATTGACGGCTCATAGGTAATTCAAGCAATAGGAAATGCAATTTCATCATAGACTTTTGCGTCCTTAACTCATGCTACCAGATCATATCGTAAGTTAGACAACAGGCATTACAATGTAGTCTCTACCTTAATCAATGCTGCAGAATGGCACATAAAGTCAGTAGGTTCAATCAATAGTTTTGTACAATTCTCATCGGGTTTGAGCGCAGAGCCTGTCAAAACCGGACTCGCATTTGATACAGACACAGACACAAACACACACACACACATGTGTGTGTGTATGTATGTGTGTGTATTAAATGCAAATACGATAAGAATTGTCCCTAGGGTTTGGACAGCAGCGTGACACCAGATAACCTGAGCGCGGGAATCTACTGGTCTGCAGCACTGATTGTTGAAGAGACAACTTTGTAGCGCTAGTTTTCTAAAATACGATCTAAGCTGGTAGCACGTGTCAAGGCGGCAAATGTCTATGGCGAAATTGCAATTTACATAACTTGACTAACCTATGAACCATTAATATACCCACTGAATACATAGCGTATTTCAGTTTATGGAGTCTGCGAAACTACTGTAGGCCTTGATGTGGATAAATATATGCACAAAACACCAATCTCCTTCGATCCCATATATCTTTGTCTACATAGGGCAGATTTCCCGGTTTTCTCTAGTGTTTATCATGATGTCACCATTAAGCGCATCTAACATTACAACTCGAAGAAGTTACTACTTGCTAGCTCAAAACTGTATGAACGTCATGAGAGCTTTAGCCAAGCCTCCTTCGATCAGAACAGAGGTCGCGCACAATGGAAACAACCTTGAATAAATCACCTCTCTAAGGATGCTCTCCGTAACCTTTATCGTTGAATATTATATCGAGTGCTGGATGATCAAGCTACTGTTTGGAAGCGCGGCTGTATATCTTCTATCCACCACAGGAGAATCGATTACACACTCAAAGGATTAAAGCTCAAACATGTTGTTGCAGTATACTAATCTTACATCATAGCGCTGGCTGATTGTTCTCATCTTGAAACTCTTGCAGTTTGTGTAACGCTACGGAGAATGATAAAACGGTCATAACACTTGGTTGTTTCGCATGCTAAAAGATGTCTTTACGGCGTGTGCTAGAAAGTCGGGCACAATCACCAAACAAAGTTCCAATCGTTTCATTTTCTTTGCCAACATAACAATCAGAAACGAATCTATTATCATTATTATATAATACTGGGTATTGAATAGAATTTCTAACTACCTCGGACTGTCACGTTGGCTGTTACTTAAAGCACGCCTCAAACATTGACCATCCTTAATATAAGTGCAAGTTGAACTACTCTGGCTCCAAAACGAGTTAATCCACGTAAATGAGTGGCACGCTATATAAGTTTACTTGGTTTCGTCTTGAACACTTGGACAGCTGTATGACGGGTGGATAGAAATTGTCGCTATAAACACAACTTTAAGCTCTCATATTGTACCTTAAATCTTTTGGTGTGTAATTGATGACACTTGACTTCCAATGGAAACGACTTGTAGCTTGAATCTACAGCTATGGTTGCAGGAAAGGAGAATGCACTATGTCACTGATGCGTGCATCAGCCTAGAGCAAGTGCCACAAATTTCTTCGACTGACGTTTCTTATGTTATGATTGAATGAGATACAAGCGAAGACAGAGGAGGTTTGACTGCTGCTTCTGTTGCAGTCTATTTAATGATGTGATCGTAGGGTTTGCATGTCGTCTACCTCAATATCTATTAAACATTCCAGCTACCAAAACCTGTGTTAGTTAACTTGCAGGGCTCATATTTAGTTAGATCCAAGTTGGTTCAATGCAATTTGTCGTTTTTCAATGACATGTGCATCATTTAATAGTTATTATTCGTGGTTAAACAACGGCCAGTATAACGTATGCTAAGAACGGTCGATAAGAAGATGCGTCGCCAAAATACATATCAACTGCCTAGAATGATTTCTTTTTTGCATGAAACCTATAACACCAGCCTTTAAAATATAATGCGTTTCTCCCACCTACAGTTCTCAGACTGATTGGATCATGACCAGTTCATCTTCGGTAATTGTCATATTAATTTTGTTCATTCGAGCCGTTGCACATCACCGAGTTGTAATTACGGAATGGTCCAGCTTAAAGAATCGAACTGATTTACTTTCTCATTGACGAATACAGCAGGTCAACGCGCGACGATTGTTGTCTCGCGCCAAACATCGGTAAGACAAAGCACTTATGCCGTAGCGATTATGCACAACGGCTAGCATCATATATATTGTACGATACCTGTCTGTAGGTCGGCACTTCTCCGACCCAATCATTTGATCCCCTAACATATACCTCACGTCGCAGACGATAATAATGAAAGTGCAAAAGAATAAGGGTATTTCTATTAGACGCCTATAGTGTTGATAATATTTAACAGATGCTTTTGAGTGATTAAAATGATCATGTACCCAGTTTATATCAGCTATTGTGCACAAGCGCCGGAATTTCCTAGAAAACTCAACCTGTTAATAACATTAGTGAAATGGTATTCACCTGCGCAAATATGTGCAAGCAAGTTACAATGGAATGGGTTGTGCTCTCTGCTCGATAAGCATAACCTTAAGTGATTCTGTTGGTAAGCAAAGCATTTACCAAGAGTGGATGTTTTAATTTGCTATAGAAGCGATATTGATCTGCGCAATGTCAGTATCACGTGGCACATATCAATGAGATCAATCTCTCAGGCGAGATCAATCTCTCACTAGATATCGGAGTGTGGGTTGCATTATTGCTTGTGACATATGAACGATATGTGTTGATTGCCCAAGGGTCTGCATATGTCAAAAGGATCAAGCTAAGCTCTGATACATGAATCCCGAGTCAGTAGGGGTTACGTATGCTAGAAAAAGTCAATAATTCCTTAAATATCCACAGGAGATTCGAATCTTGATCCTACAGTTACAGGTTAAGTAATGGTTAAAATATAAATTTTCGGAAACGTATAGAACGCGATTTTCTTATCAATAACTAGCAGTTCTTTTTTCGATCCCTTATGTAGTTAAGAAGAAATAAGCAAGAGCAAACAACGTACAACTACCCGACTACATGCCAAAGATGAACACAGGCGCTTTTACGTCATATGTCACCAGAAGTTGTTGCCACGGACTCTATTTGCAAACTAGCTGTCGTACTAATATATCGCTATTTACAGACACTCATCAGCGGTTTTTTTAGATTCTCTAAGATTACTCATCATTACATTTTCAATCTGAAAGTCGAGTTAGAATTTATTAGTTATGTTTCTGTGCTGATTTTTGAAAACAGAAATTGTCGCAGCGGTTAAAGTTTTATTAGGCTGTTCCACAGATAACATATAGATTTGTCTCGTCAGGCTGCCATATGTAGATGCATGCTTGCCTGACAGTAGTTTGCACTTGTCGTAGACAATCATCGGGCGATACCCAGTGCTCAGCCCTGTCTTGCGGTCAAATTTGCTTCATATTACTTATTTTTCATTATGGTGCGAATATGTGAGGCCCAGTACTGCAACAATCCGCATCTAAAAGGTCATAGTGATCAAGTCGTCCCCAAGATATTATTTGTATGTTAATGCAGGATATGTAGAGGGAATGATACAGAGCCTTCTTGAACAATTCGAAGCTAGTCCTACACTGCTCAACACTTCAAGGCCAATGAACCAGGAGCATTACCCTGACAAGGAGGAGGCTGAAATGTCGCATATGTAGAAGTTTCGTCTTTAGATGAGTGATGTCGAAGGTCTCTAAATGTGTAGTACAGTGGTGGTGATGGAGTCGATGGTGGTGGTAGAAACATTATATTGATGGTTGATCTATTGATTTTTACAAGTAATATCTATGCTCTTTTTATTTTGCAGCTTTAGCCTCAGCTATGTCAAGCTTGTAACATTTCATTTTACCTGTCTGTTAACAGTTGCACAAGGGCATAATAATTCCTTATCAACATACTTACAGAATAAATAGTGAATATTGGGTTGAAATTCACTTTCAGCATCAAAGGTCATTTCAAACTGGTGATGTATGAAGACGAACAGACATGGGAGTTTAAGATGCTATCGTCATCGCATGACTGTTAACATGCCGTTATTTGAGTGATACAACATCTTTTGTACCAGATACAGGATACAGAAACAAGATGCATATGCGCTGCAGGTAAGTCATGATTTAAAAACTGATGCTTTTTATCATTTTATGCATATGGTATAATACATTAGGTGGACAGCACTTAACTGAATTTGGTTGCTTGTTGTTATCAGTGTGTAGTATCGTCTATAGGTTCTAATATTTTTGAGCAAATCTTAATGTAAATAACAGAATAAGACACATTTTGCTTTTTTGTCCCTTAATTATTTCAATGCTGGCAGTTGGAAACCAACATAAACTGATTCGTCCTTGGGACAAACTTCTCTAATTTTTAGCACTGGCTGGCAGTGGCACTTTGTGATGTCGGCCTAGATACTTTTAGCACCACTGTATTAACTGCCTTGAATTGGAATAACCAGCAAAAACAAAGGTCTTTGCATTCAACTTTGCATTCAATAAATGAATATTTTTCATCGGGCATCATCTGAACCAGACCAGTTTTAGTATACTCACTCATGCTAAGTAGCGTGTTTCTTTGTGTACCTCGAGCAAAAAACAATATATGCTAGTCTTAGTGTCCAGGGACACAGGCACCCAGAGACAAATTATGGGTGTGCTGTAATACATAATCTATTACTACAGAGATGTGGCATCTATCTTGCGATATACAAAAATGCAAGGCTTCAATGGAGTCCAGAGCCCCAACGGCATTTATAAATGACATCAATGTATGTGAATTCATAAAAAAATCCATATTTACTCTCTAAAGTACAAGTCTATTGGCTTTCGTTGTCGCCTGTTGGTCTATTCAACTCGACAGGCCAAGTGCATCAATGATGCTCTATGGGCAATGCCCGGATCCTATTATTTAGTTATTGGCAATTTGATATTGGTGCGGTCATAGGAACAATTGCTCAGCGAACCAACTAGTGATGTTAGTAACATTTATTAACCCAATCTTATCATAGCTCCAAAATTCTGTTATCATATAAACTAAATTTTACGCGTGTAAATGGCAGTGAAGCAAGTGCTGTAAAAATAGTTGATCGATTCACTTCTTGTTTGGCATTGTTATAAGTGGTCAATAGGTGCGGTTTTTTTATTGCCTATATCTATGTTTACATTCTACCACTCCTGCTAAAACAGCTAATATCTGCGAAACTGAGTCAGTGTGAAACATAAGTTAAAACCGTCCCTCAAATTGTTTAGATAAACTGCCATATATCATCTGGCGCCAAAACATTTGAGCAACAGTAATTTATGGACTGTAACGTCTATAAGCCGATCTGACACATGACAACATTCTGCTAGCCTGAGTGAAATGCTTTATTAGCGATCACTGTAGATTGCTACCGGATCACCAAATGAATTGGCCAGGGTGCAGACACTTTTCATAATATTGATAAGGTTGTTCATTCGCTACTTGTTCTATTACTGTTCTTAGCAAATTATTTGTAACACCGCAAGCAAGATTTAACATAATCTATTACTACAGAGATGTGGGCATCTATCTTGCATCCAAGTAATTGGTTAAGTTTGGTGACTTAATGAACAGAATGCATGATACGATGACTGCGTCTACAAATCAATGGGTTGTCCGTATAAAATCTTCAAAGGATGCCGCGATATACACAAATGCAAGGCTTCAGTGGAATTCAGAGCCCCAACGGCATTTATAAATGACAACAATGTATGTGAATTCATATTAAATCATATTCACTCTCTAAAGTAGAAGTCTATTGGCTTTCGTTGTCGCGTCCGTTAATTAGATTCGGTACATATCTATATCTTCTAAGACAAATCCCTAGAACATGTTTACGTTTGTCGTGCTCATTCGCCATAAACAAATTAGATACAGTGCCACAACAAGCCCACATATTCACACATCAGCACCCGAAAGCTCACGTTGTGTTGCGTCAGTATTTGCGATGACAATATCAAATGTCATGTCTTGATATAACGTCCTGAAGCACTGTTTGTCGTCGTAATGGTTATCAATAGTGTGTTTGAGTACTAACATTGTGTCCGTTTGAGGTCTGCCGATCGTTATCTAAACACATTGAGAGCGAGATGCTGATAATCCTCATGTGAACAACTACGCAAACATTGGTACTGAACGATCCTACTTCCAAATGACCAAAGACACGTTATATTGATTAATAGGTTGAACGGCAGACCATCATGCTTCATATTTATATTATGAATTACCACTGTGCGCGTATTTATGTGGTGCCTTCTGCTTTAACTTTCTATATTTCGTTTTAGAAGGTTCATAAAATCCATGCAAACCATCTAACTTATGACAATGGTAACGATGGTAATAATAATAATGATACAATCATGACGAAAAGGATGTTTATGGTGAGGATGTCAGTGAATACTACTGTTATTGTTATCATTAGTAGTAGTAGTAGTAGTAGCGTAATATATTCGATGAATAACAAGATGATCAAGAATAACACAATTATGATGATGATGATAATAAAAATGATGTGATGATGATGATGATGATGATGATGAGGAGGAGGAGGAGGAGGAGGAGGAGAATGAGGAGGATGAGTTTATGACGATGACATGTACTCATGAAGCAGAGATAAACGCATAGGCATAATCTACATCCCAATCAGTCGGTGGTGAATCTAGGAGAACTGCGTCGCATCATAGAACGCTGCCTGGTGGCTCATTTGGAGCACATGCAATATTCAATCACAATCTCATAATGACAAAAAACGTCACTCAAATCAGCCATTTTATAATAAAATGGCATTGTATGTTTTGTGATAACGCATTTGTAATTTAAGTCATGTCCACAATAACTTATTGATTTTTTCAAGGAGAGCAGACAACATGGAAGTAACTCTTAGTAGATTGCAAAGGCCGATGCGTGCCGAAAGAATAGGGTGTCAGCAATCTATCGAGAATAGAGTTATCCACCTAAAGTGGAGATGACCTCTAATATATCAATTTTCCTCGCTTAAAGAGTTAATAGTGGCGTATAGCAAAAGATTTCCGCCAGCTATTGAAAGAGTTCCTTCAGAAAACGCTTGTCAAAATATTACCACGAATAAGCTATGTCATAATTTTAAAGATAATGGATTTTCATTATGCTGCGTCACTGAGATTGAATATATTGTGATCCTGCACTGTATGCGTTGTGAATTAGTTCTGTTAGGGGGCATTATTAGATAAATATAGGAAGCGCTATATCGGTCCAAAATATCGTAAATCACTGATATTAGTTATTTGAAGTGATTACTTGATACAACCCGCTTGGTCATAAACATACTTGGCTGATATTTATTAGCGAATATGGTCATTGTTAGTTCTTTTTAAGTAGTAATGTACAGACCTATCACTTAGATTATCTAGTGTTTGGGTTATTGAGTTATTCAATCAATGTAGTCTAACGGCTGATGTTGCTGCCTTCAGAATGGTTTTTATTCGGGAAGCTCAGCATTGTGAAAGTCATAACGTGCCAGATGTACCCAGTCGAGCATGGGTGTGGGCATTGTTAACTCATACAGAAAAAAGAAGAGACCACTTAATACAAGATTCCTATTTGGCACGCATATCAATATTAAAAAAATAAATTAAACAAATGACTAAACGCATGTTGTTTAACAAACGAAGCCATATCACAGACGAGAATATCCCATTTAAGTGCATTTCGAGTGACCTTGAGCATTATTTTGTGATCATTAATGTAGTTTACCAATGTATCCGGCCTGGCGTGCTATGTAGCATGTATTACAAATAAAAAAGGTTACTATCATTGCTCGCCGGCAGAGCAGTGATGTTTATGCAGTATTTGAAATGCATTAGTGTTTAATTAGTGATGATCCGCCGCGTTCACCTCTTTAGCCCATTCCGGAAATAGAGCTACGTGTCGTCATATCCATCTACAAATTGCGATCACAAATGTGGCTCATTCTATATGTTCTATTATACACACCCCACCTTCCGTCCCCGACCCACATCTTATCGATTAAACATATCGTGGATAATCTATTATGCATATCATTTGCATGCAGGTCCAGCATTATCCGCGGACAGATGCCGACACTGGTCGTATCTCGGCGATTGTCATTTGGTTATGACTAAATGACATAATAATTCTGATATGCGCATTCCTTTTACGACTACCAACTGAACGACCGTTCTAACCCATGCTTACAACATCAGAACATCTGCAGCACATGACAAAACATTGAGGACCGATTTCTGTTAACGAAACAACCCATACCGATCGTAATTTGATTCTATGATCGTGTGTATTATCATCAATAGGATTAATAGTGCTCCATTTTGCAATCATCAAATGTGATACATTGAGTATGAGCATTTACAGCAATATTGCAGCAACGAGTTGTGTGCAGAGTGTTAAAAAGATCATGTTCCGTAACGGCAGCTTTCTCATTCAAAGGTATTAATATTTTATTGTGTAATTTAATAACTATTTTCAACAAACATTTGCTGTCGATGAACATGAACATTTTCACATTCGATTGAAAATATGAATATTGGAATGGTCGTATGGTATATGTAACAATAACCGAATAAATGAATGGTAGGAATATGGTTCGCAATGGAGAAGTGATATGCGCATTAAAAAGACAGCATCAGCAGTTAAATTGTAATGAATGGGTTATTAATTGTTATATGATGGGGTTCGGTTATAGAGCGTTGCACTAGTTAAGCGGACATCCATGATATAGACTTGGTCTGCACAAACTGCAATGACTTAACTGTGCGACCAGGATTCGAATTTCCTGAGGGTATTTCAGCAGCAGTAAAACCTCCGCTGTCTGCAGCGAATCTAATCATAAAATTAGAGACATCAGTCGAAGAAATCTCGGACACTTGCTGTAGGCTTTCTCATAATCCGTGACATAATGCATTTTCCCTGTATATGACGCAACTTACACGCCACTTCCCTTGGAGGTCATGAGCCATCAATCACACATCCTAAGGTACATATTTGAGCTAAAAGTTGTGTTTGTTCAATACGCTCGGCTGTACCCATATTATAATGTGTATAACGAGACCAAGTTAACTAATAAAGCCGTTGCGTGCCACAAATTTACGTAGATAAACTGGTTGGGGAGCCATAATTATAATTGTGAGCGATTTGACAACATCAACTATGGGTAATGCTGCGGTTTGTAGTGAGCAATTTGGCAAAGTTGCCTGTTAGTAAAAGGATGCGAATAGCGGTGTGCGATTTGACAACATCGACCTTGGCAATTATCAATTTGCACATCTATCACAGACGCTCCATGTATTCATTCACGGTTTGTCGAAAAAAAAACGTAACAGCAGAATTGTTTCTTGTACATATGTAGCTTGGCGTCATCACAAGCCATCACAGCCTCATTTGCTCATTTCTGGTGCCGTATGATGGATTCTTCACTTTTGCACTCCGATATTTGAGTGATTTCACTCCATAATGATGGAGAAATTACAAGAGTAAGATAAGCAGCATGTTAACGATTCATGACAGGAACTATGCGGATCAATATCCTTTACATTGCCACTCTTGTCCGAGCTAACAGCCTCTATGAGGGCTTCTTCCGAGTACTAAAGGAATTTAGAAATAGACAGGTTGGATGTGTTTCGTCCAATACATAAAATGGTTGCCGAAAAACAGCAATCTTCAGCTGTAAGGGATACAAAAGTGGAAATATTTGCTTCAAAAATATGGTAAACAGATCACTTATGTTCACACCTATTATATATATGAATTTAACTCATACTGCGGTCTGTTTAATGCAATCTTGGCAACAGTTTTATTGAGATTTGCATTGATGTCACCCAGAAATGACATATCGAATCGATAAAATCACAGGTATGACTTCCAAGTAGAAAACACCTGGTCTAAATGTCCATAAAGATTAGATTCTGCTCCTAATTTTCATTTTCTAAGGCGATATTATGTATACATCGCTATCATGAAATCATCGGATGCCATTATGCTTTGACGCGTTCCATCCTTTTAAGCCCTCCGATAGACTTGATTGCTTAAGATAAGACTATTCCTCCAATGTTATTTGTGATCGCTGTCGAATGGGATGTCGCTTCGTTCTCCATTGACGGGCTGTATATATCACCAGCTTAACATGAGATACGATCTCCATATATCTATACATACATATATATATATATATATATATATATATATATATATATATATATATATATATATATATATATAAATGTATATATATATGTTTATATATATTTTATATATATATATATATATATATATATATATATATATATATATATATATATATATATATATATATATATATATATATTATCAATACGCCAGATGGATGAGTCATCCGTATTGTTTAGTGCTATATTCTCATTTTCTTAAAACATATTTCCTAAAAAACGATTACCAATGCAGCTGTTTCTTTTCTTGCTTGACCCCTTCCCCAGCGTATTATCGGGAAAAAACTATAACTTATTGATTTATGCACAATCCATGACAAATAACTTGTTATGGTTATGAAATTTTGAGTTGAGTTCTAGCATTGTGTCCATTTAAAGTGGACCAACTTTCACTCGTCATCAAAAGACGTTGCTAGCGAGGTATCGAAAAACTTACTGTGTTGTTTTATCAAATCATCCCAAAAAAGTCGAATTAGAATCAAGAACGTGCCAACGTTTGATTGCTAAGCTATTTTGAAGTGCATACCCACTATGGCGTGTCCATGGATAATTAGCAGGGTCTCGAAGCCTAATAGCCCAGGCTGTGCTGTAGCATATAAACGACTCATAACACTGTTGTCGTAATCAATATCCTTGCGTTATCAAATCGTTAAACATATGCCTGTCATCTTATTATAGGGTCATGAATTATTGCATGCACAAAAAGTGTTGCAATTAGTATAGAAAACAACTATAGCTGCTTAATAACATGGAATAATTGGAGCCGTGGCTTTATCCATTAATTAAACGCAGGATATCGCATAAACAAATTGTAGTTTATCGGCTAAATGCACGTGAAAATAATCCTCAAGTGAACACCTATGTAAACATTGGTACTGACCGTCAATAATATGCGCGAACCGATCCTATTTGAAGTATCTGCTGATTGTTCTCCTCTCAATGCACATGCAATAATTAGTCACAAGCTAATGATGAATAAAACGTCACTCGAATCATGTCAGCCATGTTATGATGAGATGGAACTGTATGTTATGTAATATCGCATTTGTAATGAAAGTCATGGTCACAAGTATTGATTTTTTTTCCATGAGAACAGACAACATGAAAATCACGGACGGCTTCTCGGCAGACAAATACTCCTACTTTAGGCCGCACAAGTGAAAACTCAATACGGTGGCATCATCACATTTGTGCAAACAGCAGGTGTCATCAATATGTGATTTTAGAGGCATCATTCTTTGTCACATGCCCAGTTACATTTACCGAGCAACTGAATTGAACATTAAGTATAAACTTATTTATTGGTATTTTGACCGATCCGCGTTCCCCAGCACTAACTGCAACCTAACTGTACACATGATTTCGCATCAGTAACGATTAGTGACCCATCCATCTTTAGAGAGAAGAATATATCATTAATGGCGAAATTAAACACATGCTCGAGATCACATTCTGCCCGAACATTATCTGATAAATCAAGACAGTTGACATTATTGTGAAAAGTAATGCCACCCTGCTATCGGCCCTGCACACTTGCTCAGCGGTAAAACCATTGACACCGCTATCTTTCTTTGTATATACCTAGATGTATATCCCTAAACACCGCTTTCTTCCTTACTTACATGCTCCGATTTATAACCATCGACACCGTGGGAATCACTATTTGACGCCTTTAGCAAAGATTTACTTAGGCCTATTACTGTGCAATTATAACATAGGGCATTTATGCAAGCGTCGAATTGATTAGTACACTGAATGATTTGTTCTATGGATTATATTCAAATCTTCTGATATGTTGTTTGAATTAGACAAATATATTTCCATGTTAGAATCAGCATCCGTTCGATCACTATAGTCGTGAAATACATCACAAAATGTGCATTTCTGTATTTATTGTTTTCTTTTCATAAGAGTTTATGATATTCAAAAAAGTCTTCATCACGGCAAAGAACGGAAGATTTCGTAACTTACTGTCTATTGCATGATTCATTACAATGTTACAATATTCGTTAAGCTACAATTTCATCACTGTTTGGCCGACATCATTTTTGATGTGAACTCTTGCCACTTAGTCATCTGTCTGTGCGAGTTATCGTAATTAACATAGATATCATCAATGACGTTTCTTTTGAATCTCCTAGTTTCGTCCAATTGCATAGTATTTGCTTAACTCTCTGTTTTATCAAAGGGGCCGATCCTCTTTGCCTGATTAATTTCTGCCGTTTGAGTTCTAAAAGCATCTTCAAAAGGATGTTAACATCTGTCTGTCTGGTTTCTCCAAGGATTTATAGGCACATTGAATGCCTGCTCTGGTTTTCATGGGGTTAGCGCTGGTCCTCGCCTCCTTTCATTTTTCAATTATCGTGCGTGCTCAGTTTTACAGCCACCCATCATCTGTTGAATTAGATTCAGTGTAGATTTTAGAGTATGTCTAATGTCAGCTGCGTCTCCTGCGGTTGTGGGTATGTAGTCATCGACCCTTCTAAAGGATTCTAGGAAAGTCTTTTGGAATGTTTTCATCAGCTGGTATAATTTGTAATATAATTCTGCGTGATCACGTGATCCTGACTCATTATTGGATGACCAGCTTGTCGAACATTTCATTGGTGACATAGTCGGTGGTGCCATTTACTTTCCTGCACGTTTCATAAAGACTTTTGGAGTTAATTTGCGTATGCAAAGCTGCATAACATATCACTTTCCACTTATCTTTTCCAATGAGTGACATTCAGCAATTGATCTTTATGTGCTCATATTCATATACTCCAGTTTGTAGCCAAGAAGTAAGACAACAAGCGATGATGCTTGTAAATTTTCATGAGGCAAAGCTGGTGCTATTCCCTCTTAATGCAATTAATTCGGCATATCAGATAGCAGTTCACTAGATCGGCATGTGAATATATTGCAGATCCTTAGGTTCTATTATTCTAGCGTTTTAAAGGGGCCATGTAGCAGGAATGTTAACAGGTGTACTCATATCGAGCATGAAAAATGTATTTGGGTCATGCTTCGTAGATCGCAACGGATGTACTCACATTTGTTATAAAAATGCTAAGCGATAAATGTTCCGTTGAGTGCTTTGTAAAGACCGATGAGTGCAGAAAGAATCGGGGACAGAGTGTCAGTAATCTATCGAGACTGAGAGTGACCATCTTAAAGTAGAGATGTTCTCTGATTAGTCAACTTGCTTCGCTAAAAGAATGAATAGTGGCACAATGAACAATATTAAACCCATCTATTCTAAGAATTAGGTTAACAAACGCCTGTCAAAATATTACTACGAATATATTATGTCATACCTTTACAGATACTGGGTTTTCATTATACTGCGTCACTGAGATCAAATGTGTTGATATATTCTCTCGTAGTGATTCTCAATCTAGGGCATCCTTAAACTAACTGTTGTGTTCAGCAATTGCAAACATCTGCATTTGTGGCTCACAACGTCGTTCAATATCTGATCTATTATCCTGTACATCGTCCACAAATGGTCTAATTTTGATGATGTACAGTTTGACAAATAACCTAAGCATCATTTGGTCATAATTGACAGCCAATGTTAAAGTAAAACCAGTGATGTTGATAACGAGAATACGAAATGCTGATGCAAAATGCGAATTTAGAGACATGGACGATAATGATGAGGCCGATGTTTTTGATGATGATGATCACAACGATTTCGGTGATGATATTGGTAGAGATGATAGTCCTGATGATGGTACTAATGCCGGTGATCATGATGGTGATAATGATGATAATAGTAATGATGATGATGATGATGATGACGGAGAAAAGGCATGTCGTAAAATGCATATCACCTCTATGACCATCGAGGTTTAAATCATAACGTTATTCTGTTCTGCATTACCATATTGCGATCAGCTGCATTTGCTTCATTCAGTTCTGCCCAAAGGCCCAGTAAGAGTAAATACGCTATTCTTGCGGGATGATTCAATGGCATTTGCACGCTCCAAATTCATGATTGATGACGCATCTGCACATGAAAGTTGGTCAGTTGTTTTTGATATGTTATTATGGTATGCTTGTATATAAAGATCAATGAAGTGATCGCATTTGCGCGGAATAACAGATATAGAAAGCATGGCACACATATTCCTTCACCACTTCAACGATAACGTCTGGCAACATTCTATAGTCTCAGTGACAATGATTGAGTGACCCCATATCACTTTTGTCTTGTTTGTCAGGGTACAGTGCTTGCTGTGCATTTCGCAACTCATTATTCATTAACCAGATTAAGCCTATATTGTATATACTGACACTAATCACATCTACCGGTACATATTGCATCTTGCTCATACAACCTAATATGATTATATGAGCATATTGCCATTAAATAAAGACCAAAGGAGATTATGTTTCATCAGCAACTCGTTCACCTCTCTGACATTAACCCTAAATTACCCAATTTGAATGCAATTCTGACGCAAATTAAGAGTCTGAATAATCAAAACGCATTGCATGTTTAAAAACATAATCTATATCTTGATATACTTATATACGCGCGATGATTAGCTGCGTTAGTCAACAGCTATTTTCGATACAGCCACATTGGCTTCCGTGTGAATTTGTCAGGCAAGAATTGTTGCGGATTAAATCAATTAAAATGCGTATGTTATGATAACATACTCCGTCATGCAAGCGCACCGGGGTGTATTCGCAGATTGATAGATCATACGAGCATTTGCATTGTTAATTTCGTCAGTCAATGCCGTACAATTGAACAGCACATTGATACACTATCAAGTCATATTTAACTTCTGCTTGCAATGATTCGCGAAGTAATAAGCATACATTTATTATTTCCCTGCCCCTGTTTCATAAGGAACTCATCACACAGAGTTTAATGTAATGCATGCTAGGGGCGTAGACCATGTATTCTAAGCCGAATGTGTGTGTGTGTGTGTGTGTGTGTGTGTGTGTGTGTGTGTGTGTGTGTGTGTGTGTGTGTGTGTGTGTGTGTGTGTGTGTGTGTGTGTGTGTGTGTGTGTGTGTGTGTGTGTGTGTGTGTGTGTGTGTGTGTGTGTGTGTGTGTGTGTGTGTGTGTGTGTGTGTGTGTGTGTGTGTGTATTAAATGCTAATCCGGTTTGGACTGGCTCAAATACGATAAGAATTGTCCCCAGGGTTTGGACAGCAGCGTAACACCAGATAGCCTGAGCGCGGGAATCTACTGGTCTGCAGCACTTATTGTTGAAGAGACAACTTTGTAGCGCCAGTTTTCTAAAATACGATCTAAGCTGGTAGCACGTGTCAAGGCGGCAAATGTCTATGGCGAAATTGCAATTTACATAACTTGACTAACCTATGAACCATTAATATACCCACTGAATACATAGCGTATTTCAGTTTATGGAGTGTGCGAAACTACTGTAGGCCTTGATGTGGATAAATATATGCACAAAACACCAATCTCGTTCGATCCCATATATCTTTGTCTACATAAGGCAGATTTCCCGGTTTTCTCTAGTGTTTATCATTATGTCACCATTAAGCGCATCTATTATTTCAACTCGATCAAGTTACTACTTGCTAGCTCAATGCTTTATGAACGTCATGAGAGCTTTAGCCAAGCCTCCTTCGATCAGAACAGAGGTCACGCACAATGGAAACAACCTTGAATAAATCACCTCTCTAATGATGCTCTCCGTAACCTTTATCGTTGAATATTATATCGAGTGCTGGATGATCAAGCTACTGTTTGGAAGCGCGGCTGCATATCTTCTATCTACCACAGGAGAATCGATTACACACTCAAAGGATTAAAGCTCAAACATCTTGTTGCAGTATACTAATCTTACATCATAGCGCTGGCTGCTTGTTCTCATCTTGAAACTCTTGCAGTTTGTGTAACGCTACGGAGAATGATAAAACGGTCATAGCACTTGGTTGTTTCGCATACTACAAGATGTCTTTACGGCGTGTGCTAGAAGATCGGGCACAATCACCAAACAAAGTTCCAATCGTTTCATTTTCTTTGCCAACATAACAAACAGAAACGAATCTATTATCATTATTATATAATACTGGGTATTGAATAGAATTTCTAACTACCTCGGACTGTCACGTTGACTGTTACTTAAAGCACGCCTCAAACATTGAGCCTCCTTAATATAAGTGCAAGTAGAACTAATCTGGCTCCAAAACGAGTTAATCTACGTAAATAAGTGGCACGCTATATAAGTTAACTTGGTTTCGACTTAAACACTTGGACAGTTGTATGACGGGTGGATAGAAATTATCACTATAAACACAACTGTAAACTCTCATACTGTACCTTAAAGCTTTTGGTGTGTAATTGATGACACTTGACTTCCAATGGAAACGACTTGTAGCTTGAATCATATACAGCTATGGTTGCAGGAAAGGGGAATGCACTATGTCCTGATGTATGCATCAGCCTAGAGCAAGTGCTGCTTATTATTTCGACTGACGTTTTTTATGTTATGATTGAATGAGATACAAGCGAAGACAGAGGATGTTTGACTGCTGCTTCGGTTGCGGTCTATTTAATGATGGGATCGTAGGGTTCGCATGTCGTCTACCTCAATATCTATTAAACATTCCAGCTACCAAACCTGTGTTAGTGAACTTGCAGGGCTCATATGTAATTAGATCCAAGTCGGTTCAATGCAATTTGTCGTTTTTCAATGACATGTGCATCATCTAATAATTATTATTCGTGGTTATACAACGGCCAGTGTAACGCATGCTAAGAACGGTCGATTAAAAGATTTCTTTTTTGCATGAAACCTATAAAACCAGCCTTTAAAATATAATGCGTTTCTCCCTTCTCAGACTGATTGGAGCATGACCAGTTCATCTTGGGTAATTGTCATATTGATTTAGTTCCTTCGGGCCGTTGCACATCGCCGAGTTGTAATAACGGAATGGCCCAGCTTAAAGAAGCAAACTGATTTATTTTCGCATTGACGAATACAGCAGGTCAACGCGCGACGAGTGTTGTCTCGCGCAAAACAAAGATTAGACAAAGCACTTATGACGTAGCGCTTATGCACAATGGCTAGCATCATATATATTGTACGATACCTGTCTGTCGGTCGACACTTCTATCTGATCTCCTAACATACACCTCACGTCGCAGACGATAATAAAGAAAGTGCAGAAGAAAAAGGGATTTCTATTAGACGCCTATAGTGTTGGTAACATTTAACAGATGCTTTTGAGTGATTAAAATGATCATGTACCCAGTTTATATCAGCCATTGTGCACAAACGCCGGAACTTCCTAGATAACTCGACCTGTTAATAACATAAGTGAAATGGTATTCACCTGCGCAAATAAGTGCAAGCCAGTTACAATGGAATAGGTTGTGCTCTCTGCTCGATAAGCATAACCTTAACTGATTCTGTTGGTAGCAAAGGATTTACCAAGAGCGGATGTTTTAATTTGCTATAGAAACAATATTAATCTGCGCAATGTCGGTATTACGTTGCACATTTCATTGATAATTAACGGCGTAGCGCCCTTTTCAGGCGAGATCAATCTCTCACTAGATATCGGGGTGTGGGTTGCATTATTGCTTGTGTCTTATGGACGATATGTGTTGATTGCCCAAGGGTCTGCATATGTCAAAAAGGATCGAGCTAAGCTCTGATACATGAATCCCGAGTCAGTAGGGGTTACGTATGCTAGAAAAAGTCAATAATTCTTGAAATACCCTCAGGAGATTTGAATCTTGATCCTACAGTTACAAGACAGGTAATGGTTAAAATATGAATTTTCGGGATCGTATAGAACGCGATTTTCTTATCAATAACTAGCAGTTCTTTTTTCGATCTGTAACGTAGTAAAGAAGAAATAAGCAAGAGCAAACAACGTACAACTTCCTGACTACATGCCGAAGATGAACGAAGGCGCTTTTACGTCATATGTCACCAGAAGTTGTTGCCATGGACTATTTACAGACACTCATAAGCAGCTTTTTTAGATTCTGTAAGATTACTCATCATTACATTTCCGATCTGAAAGTCGAGTTAGAATTCATTGGTTATGTTTTTAGATTTTACTTTCTTGAGAACTTGTGGAATATCTTGACAGCATTTACTCTCTGTAACTGTAAGCATTGGCCCACATGATCCACAGACCATCATGCTTCATATTTATATTATGAATTACACTGTGCGCGTATTCATGTGGTGCCTTCTGCTTTAACTTTCTGTATTTCATTTTTGAAGGTTCAACAAATCCATGCAAACTATCAAACTGATGACAATGGTAACGATGATAATGATTATAATGATATAATCATGACGATAATGATGATTATGGTGAGGATGTCAGTGAATACTACGTTTATTATTATCATTAGTAGTAGTAGTAGTAGCGTAATATATTCGATGAATAACAAGATGTTCAAGATTAACACAATCACGATGATGATGATATGATGATGATGATGATGATGATGATGATGATGATGAGGACGATGATTTTATGACGATGACATGATGATAAACACATAGGCATGATGAGGACGATGATTAAATGACGATCGATCATGAACAGTGCATCATTTGTAGCACAGCAATATCAATCACACATAGGCATGATGTACATCCTTAACAGCCGTGTTAAATGTTTATGTTTTGAGACAAACGCATTTGTAATTTAAGTCATGTCCAAATAACTGACTGATTTTTTTCCACAGACAGCCTGGAAAACCATGTCGATGCGTTAAGAATCGGGGACAGAGTGTCAGTAATTTCGAGATATGACCAACCTGCGATGACCTCCGAATATGTTGTTATATTCTCTCAAAAGAGTTAATGGTGGCACGAGTAACGCGATTTTCAATGTTTCCAGGACGCTTGTCCGAATAAACATGTCATGCTTTGATTGTATATCGGCGATTGTAAACATCTTCGTAATAGAGTACGATTTTCAATCCAACGTCATTCAATACTGTTGTATCGGGGTAAACATTATCATAACGTCGTTCAATATATGGGGTATTATCCAGTAGGATTATATCGCCCACGAATGGTCACACCTCGATAGTATTCAGCATGACGAATAGCCTTAGCATCATTTGGTCATAATTGACCATAAACCAACGATTTTAACAATGAGATGACGAATTATCGCGGAATTATTTCGCACGAACGAAAATATCCCTTTAAAATTTTTGTAATACATTCAATCAATGTTCCACGCAACAAATAATTAATCAGAGATCCCATTTTGGGTGCATTTCAAAGATTGAAGCATATGCAAGCGAAGATTCACACATCAAACATACCTGGACTGTATACAGATGTAAAGTGGATTTGCATCGGGAATAAATATACTGACGGTTAAGATAACAATGATGATGATGTTATAAAAGAAGAATTGGTAATGAAAACTACGAATATAAGGACACGGACGATGATGCTGAGGACGATGCTTTTGTTGCTGATGATAACGATATCGGTGAGGAAACTGGCAAAGAAGATGATACTGGTGACGGTGATGATAATGATGATAATGATGACGACGACGACGACGACGACGACGACGATGATGATCATGATGATGATGATGATGATGATGATGATGATGATGATGATGACGGAGAAAAGGCATATTGTCGAATACATATCGTCTCTATGGCCATATAAATTGACTCATAACGTGATTCTGTTCTGCATTATCATTCGCCTTTTGCGATATTATGTATGCAGTGTGATATGAAAATATCTGATACCATTTTGCGTCGGTGTCATCCAGTTAAAAAGCTGTAAAGATTTATTATCATCTCTGAATGAGGCGCCCCACCAATACCCAGTCTGTATATATCATAAATGAATGTGACAGATAATAAGTTGTATCACTCAGTTCTGTTCAAAAGCCCAATGAGAGTAATTGACGATATTCTTGGGGGATGATTCAGAGGCATTTGCACACTCCAGATTCATGATTGATGATGCGCTAGGCTTTCAGTTTGCATATGTGCGTGGAGCTGTGTCAGTTGGTTTTGATATTTCATAATGTTATGCTTCTACATTCAGATTATGGAAGTAATCGCATTTGCGCCGGATAACAGATGAAGAAAGCATGACATACATATGTTCCATCGTTACTTGTAAGTTACCGTTTGGCACCGTTCCACAGTCTCAGCGGCCTTGATTTATATGTGTGAACCCAAAAGATCCTTTCAAGTGAAAAGCAGTGATTACTGTTCGACTGCGTAACGCATATTCATCATTGCTCGAGCAACTATTCACAATGTATCACGGCATGTGCGAGTAGACACCACGAACAGATGATGCTGCATGTATGCAAATATTCGAGATTCCATTACGCAGTAAATTTGTTCGGTTATGAGGGCATTATAACATACATATATATATATATATATATATTCAGGACTATCTCGGTCCAAAATATCGTAAAGCATTGATATTATTTCTTTGGTGTGGTTAATTGATACAACCCGCTGGGTCATTAAAATAATTTTCTCATACTTGCTGTTATTTATTTGCGAATATGGTCATAATTGGTGAACTGCATAATGAACGCAAATTGTGTTTTGTAGATTATGGTTTTGTTATTTTCAGTTCCTATTAAGTAATGTACACACCTATTACTTTAGAGATTATCTAGATTTTGGGTTATTAAGTTATTGAATCAATTTAGTCATACGGCTGATGTTGCTGCCTTCAGAAAGGTGTTTGTTTGAGAAGCTCAGCATTGTGAAAGTCACCATTTGCCAGATGTACCCAGTCGCGCATGGTTGTGGGCTTAGTTAACCCATACAGAAGAAAGAAGGGGCCACTTAATGCAAGATTCCAATTTGGCAAGCAAATCGGTATTTTAGAAAAATGAACAATGACTTAACGCATGTTTTTTAACAAACGAAGCCATATTACAGATGAGAATATCCCATGTAAGTATATTTTGAGTGATCTTGTGTATTATTTTGGGATCATTAATGTAGTTTACCATTGTATCAGGCCTGTCTTGACATGTAGCATGTTACACAAATAAAAAGGCAGCTATCATTGCTCGGCGGCAGAGCAGTGATGTTTTTGGTAATATCTGCAATGCAAAAATATTTAATTGATGATGATCCGCCACGTTCACCTCTTAAGCTCATTCAAATAGAGCTACTTGTCGTTACATCCAACTACAAACTATGCTATATAATATGGGTAATTCTTTATGTTCTATTGTAACACCCCACCCCCCTTCTCCGTCATATCCAAATGACAAAATAATTCTCATACGCGCATTCCTTTCACGATTACCAACTGAACGACAGTTCTAACCTGTGCGATACAGCTTCAGAACATATGCAGCACATGACGAAACATTGAGGACCAGTTTCTGTTAACGACACAACCCATCCCGATCGTAATTAGATTCTATGATCGTGTGAATTATTATCCATAGGATTAATAGTGCTCCATGCTGCAATCATCAAATGCAATACTTGCATTTACAGCAACGTGGCAACGAAGAGTTGACAGAAGAGTGTAAATGTTTTATTGTGTAATTAAATAACTATTCTCAACAAGCATTTGCTGTCGATGAACATAAACATTTTCACATTTGATTGAAAATATTAATACTGGAATGATCGTTTATATGTAACAATAACCTAATAAATGAATGATAGCGCTATGGTTCTCAATGGAGAAGTTATATGCGCATTCAAAAGATTAAATTGTTAATCAATAGGTTATAAATTGATACGATGGCGCTCGGTTTTAGGGCATTGCACTGGTAAAACAGACATCTTAGGTACAGACGTTGGTCTACACAAACTGCAGTGAGTTAACTGTGCAATCAAGTTTCGTATCTCCTGAGGGTATTTCAACAGCAGTAAAACCTCCGCTGTCTGCAGCGCATCCAATCATGAAATTAGAGACATCAGTCGAAGAAATCTCGGACACTTGCTGTAGGCTTTCTCATAATCAGAGGCATAAAACATTTTTCTTGACTCTAGATTTATATGATTCAACCTACATGCCGCCTCCCTTGGTCATTACTAATATTTACATACGTGAATATATATATATATATATATATATATATATATATATATATATATATATATATATATATATATATATATATATATATATATATATATATATATATATATATATATATATATATATATATTCACGTATGTAAATATCAGCCAGCATATACTCCCTCAGTATTACACATATTATTGACGGTCATTACTAATATTTACATACGTGAATATATATATATATATATATATATATATATATATATATATATATATATATATATATATATATATATATATATATATATATATATATATATATATATATATATTCACGTATGTAAATATTAGTAATGACCGTCAATAATATGTGTAAAACTGAGGAAGTATATGCTGGCTGATATGAATATATATATCTATATCTATAGATATATATATATATATATATATATATATATATATATATATATATATATATATATATATATATATATATATATATAGATATATATATATATAGATATATATATACATATATAAATATCAGCCAGCATATAATTGCTCAGTTTTACACATATTATTGACGGTCATTACTAATATTTACATCAATAATATGTGTAAAACTGAGGAAGTATATGCGGGGGCTGATATATATATGTATATATATATAGATATATATATATATATATATAGAGATATATATATATATATATATATATATATAGATATATATATATATATATATAGATATATAGATATATATATATATATATATATATATATATATATATATATATATATATATATATATATATATATATCTATATCTATATATATATATATATATATATATATATATATATCAGCCAGCATATGCTTCCTCAGTTTTACACATATTATTGACGGTCATTACTAATATTTACATAGGTGCTCACTTGAGGATTATACCTACATACACTGAGCCGCTAAACTACGATTAGTTAATGCCATATCCTGCGTTTTATCTGTGGTCAAAACCAATTATATCATGCTATTCAGTCGCTGTAGTTTTTTTCTCTTACATTTGTATCCATTTACATGCTTACAACAATTTATGACCCAATTATAAGATTGCTGGCTTATGTTTTATGACTTGTCTCCACAAGGATATTGATTACGACAGCGGTGTAATAAGTCGTTGATATGCTAATGCACATAATTGGCTATTGTTGTCGGTTTTAATAAGACTTTTGCACTTACTTAATGAACTACTGCATCCCGCGTGAGCTCCATGCACACCTTCATATGGAGAAACATATGTGTGAATGTGTCTGTATGTGTGTTTGTTTGTTTGTGTGTTGTAATGTGCTTGTACTTGTTTTTATGTGTGTGTGTGTATTTACATGTTATAAAGAGTTATTCAACGTTAATAAGAAAATCAAATACTGTCCGAATGCATTGTTGCATTTGCTAGGAATAACGCAATATGAATGCATCTGTGATTCAATCAATATACATATTTGCTAATTAGTAGATAATGTTGAATATGTCTTACGGTGTCATGGATTGCACTATACAACCAATTCAATGCCTGCACTTACGCGTAAAATCGCATTTATATGAAAACAAAATATCGGAGCTATGATAGAATTGCGTTATTAAATAATACAAATAAAATAACTTGGTCCGGCGTGCAATTTTTTTGTAAGAGCGCTCTAATATCAAAAGGCCCTTAGCTAAATATTAGGATTTCGTCGCACAAATGACCATATTCATTTTCGATCAGCGTCTAATGCTTGACAAATGTCAAGATATTTCATGCCAGGAATGATTCATTGATAAATAGCGTACTGCATTGTCAGTTATGAAGTTAGATAGCTCTCCGAATGATAATCTGATAATGCTGGCCTCGCATGATTAAACTGATCAGATAAGGTTTGTCTGGATCTATAAAGTCATGAAAATGTACTACAGATATATTGATACACTGACTGTATAAGGTGATAAAGCAATGGTCATCGAGTTCAGAGCAATTCGCAAATGTTCTTTGTCAATCTAGTGTGTTTGCCAGCCCTCCATAGTCAAAGATTCTTTAATGCTGGTGAATTATTCAACCTGGCAGTCACACTACCACCTGTATATGACTATCAATTACATAATTCAAACTTCATTAAGCCATTTTATGGAAGGGTCCGAACATGTTTGACTGTCGTGTTCAGTTATTCAATGACATTCATTTACCGTGGATATAACATTTTATAATTGACAATCATTTGGTTTGGTCGGACCACTGTCACATGGCGTTTATTAGCCCAATGGGTTAGTCGGTAAGCTTTATATCAAATGACAACTGTCTAAAACTCATGCTATTCTAAGTACAGTAGAATCACATTTATTATCAAATAGGACAAAAGTAAAAAGTTGCAGCTTATTTTCTCGATAATACGTCGGGGGAGATACAAAATAAGTGCGTTGGTAATCATCCAGCAGAATACTTTCCTAGGTATTAACATTTACCTTCATTACAGTCGTGAACGAAGGTATGTACACAGGACCAGCGGGATTAACTGGATATTATCACCGCCAATTCACACGGTGCCTCTCACCATATATACCTCTAGTGCGCAGGATATAAGAACCCGCGATTTATTCGAAATGACGTTTTGATGATACTTATATGATTTCGTACAAATTCATAGGCATGAATAATACTCTGGTGTCAATAGCATTACATCCAACCATCGACGCTTGAGCTGTTGGTGACGTGATTCTAACATGTTCATACAATATGCTTGGAGCCACTGGAATGCCTAACGTACTGCAAGTTTAGTGATTGCAATGATACCTATCATTATTTAGACAATATTTTCAAAGACAATGCGAATATAGCACTAAACAATAAGGATGACACGTCCAACTAGTGTGAGTGACAACCGAATAAAGTATGCTCTTTTACACCAGCTTATGGGACTTGTTTACAATTGGATACAAAGTAGCCGCTGATACACTGAGCAAGATTAATGACCGACACGCGCAATGTGCTAAATTTAAAAAAAAATACATATCAAACTGCCTCTTGCGATAAACTATGACAATCGAACCATCGCATTTCAAAGAGAAATGAAGCAAATATATGTAATAATAAGAACGGTTGTTGATGAATAGGTGCATAATATACCTAAAATACACAGATAGGTAAAAAAAGATCCATATAGAGAAAAACTGAGAGAGGAAGAGAGAGCGGGTCCGACACAGCGTGTTGAACATAAGACATTGAAAGAGGGAGATCGTGACATCGCGAAACTTACCTGAAATTGACAATTCTAACTGTGCTCTAACCCTGCATAAAACACACGACAAAAGTGGATTTCATTACGTTTACTACTTCAGGCTAATGACTATAAGCAAAATATAAAAGAGCGAACACATGTACAACAGAACATGATTGAATCTCGACTTATTCGTACGCTTAATGCAATATAATACAGGTCACTTATAGCAATTGAAAGCTTATTTCGTTTAAGTAGCGCCATCAAATATGAATACACCAATGCTCTTCGAGGCATAAAATGTTTGTCCAAGCGTCACACTTATAACTTCTCCACAGCATTAACCGATTATATTAGCAGAGTTCAAGAAAACCCACGGTATTTAGTTATCGCAGCTCTTCTCGGAGCCGCTCATTTGAATATTCTTCTTAAAGGATGGAAATGCTTGATCCAGTCACCAACAACTACCAAAACACGTAACGATTATATTTAAGAAACTTAGAGATAGGCGTGGAAGAGCAACCTGCGAACCGGTTGTCAGCATCAGTGATGTTCGTTATGGATATCTATACTGTAGTAAGATCTCGTTTAAGATCACTGTTACTTGTTATTTGCTCATTACATAGCGTGCCATTGACATCAGGAGATCTAATGTTATATACACACATGTATATATATGTATCTATATATTTATATATATATATATCCACAAATATATATATCAAAATAAATATCTATATATATAGATTTATATATATACATAGATATAAATATATTTATATATAAAAGATATATATATATATATATATATATATAAATATATATAAATATTTATATATAAAATATACATATATATGTATAGATATGTATAAATGCATATTTAAATATATATATATTTTATATATGCATATAAATATATATATATATGTATATATATATTATTGATATATATACATATATATATATTGATATACATATATATATGTATATATGTACATATATATATAATATATATATATATATATAAATATATATATATATATATATATATATATATATATATATATATATATATATATATATATATATATATATATATATATATTGATGTATATATATAAATGTTCATTGTTCCTCATGTTAATCTTATGATATATACAGCCCGTCAATTTGGAATTAAGGGACATTACATTCAAGGTCGATCACAAATGTCATTGGAGGATTAGTCTTATCTCAAGCAGTCAAGTCTATCGAAAGGCTTAAAAATATGGATCACGCTAAAGCGTTGTGGCATCCGATGATTTCATGATAACGATGCGTACCTAATATCGCTATAGACAAGGATAATTCGGAACAGAATCCAATCTTTATGGCCATTTAGACCCGTTGTTTTCTAATTGGAAGTTATTGCTGTGATTTCGACGACCGGAAGTGTCATCACTGGGTGACATCCATGCAAATCTAAGAGAAATTGTCGCAGAGATTGTATTCAAACAGACCGCAGTATGAGGTTTATTCATACATATAATTGGGTGCGAACATAAGTGATCCGTTAACACACCGTATTGACAGTCTGACCAAGGTGAATGATATGTTTAATCTTTTACACCTTACGAAAAGGGTTTCTATCTTTGTCATTTAAAAAAACCGAATAGCATTGAAGATCAGCATCGTCTGCACTGTCCCACCAATGTGACTCATCATAATGCTCACTCACTAACACTTTTCTCCCAATGATGTTCCCTTTGTTGCTTGTTTCTGTCCGACATATCGATCTTTTGTCATCTTTCAAGGTGTTCTCCTTTTACGTATTCCATCATCACATCATCATCGCCATCATTATCATCATCATCATCGTCATCATCATCATCATCGTCGTCGTCATCATCATCATCATCATCATCATCATCATTATCATCGTCGTCATCATCATCGTCTTCTTTCTTCTTCTTCTTCTTCTTCTTCTTCTTCTTCTTCTTCTTCTTCTTCTTCTTTTTCATACTCGATGTCATATTCGACGCAAACGAACATAAGATCCTAATATTAGCTGCCAAGTACATATTTGTTAAAGCTGCCATTTAGACTGGTTTATGGTTGGTATATTTGGTGTCAATATGCACCAATCGTACAGTGCAATTCAATGGAAATTAGAATTTCTGGCGCGTACTTAGTAATCCTAGAACCATCATTGAACGTTTGAACATAGAGATTCATCTGTAAGACACAGGCTATTGCAATTTTTTTACGTGAGTCCTCCTATCTCCCGACCCGTTTTCTCATTTCCAGGCAATATGGGGAGCGTGAATTGGCAAACTGAAATGAGCATCAGCGAATACTTAAATGCGCATAAGTCGTGGAGCTTATAACTGGTATCATATTTACTTTGACATTTGATTATGACCAAATGCTGCTAGGACGCATGTCATTATGCATACCATCGGAATACAGCCATTTTTGCTGATATATGCAGATGTAAATCATTAATCTGTACAATAGAAGCCCCTTTCAAATGTTATAGTAAAGGATTGATAGTCAGTGTTGGTTTTAAAGAGATAATAAACCCACCCAACCAGTCCCAGCGACGCATCGCAATGAAAACCTAATATCTGCAAGCACCGGCATAGCAGGTAGAGAGATACGAGGTCATCTACACCTTCGCTTCCACGGATCACTATAAGTCAGATTTGATGACTAAAATACAGTACCTTCAATATAATGTAAGTACAACTGTCAACCTGCGGGCAGCGTGGCCCAATTACCGTCGTCAGGACAGGATAGATATAGAGATATAGAGGATATATAGAGAGAGGAGAGAGAGAGAGAGAGAGAGAGAGAGAGCGAGAGAGAGAGATAGAGAGAGAGAGAGAGAGAGAGAGAGAGAGAGAGAGAGAGAGAGAGAGAGAGAGAGAGAGAAGAGAGATAGAGATATAGGGAGAGATATATAGAGAAAAGAGATAGAGAGGGATATAGATATATATATATATATACATATATATATATATGTATTATATATACATATATATATATATATATAGAGGAATATATATATATATATAGAGATATCTGATATATATAATATATATATATATATATATATATATATATATATATATATCCCATATATATATATATATTTTATATATATATATATACATATATATCTATATCCATATTATCTATAGACATATATGTATATATATATATATATGTATACATTTATGTATATATATACATATATATACATATATATATATAAAATATATAAATAAATGTATATATATTTATATATAAATATATATATATATATATATATATATATATATATATATATAGGCATAAATATTTATATATATATAAATATATATATATTTATATACACAAATGTATAAGTATATAGATATGTCTATACAAATAAAATATACTATATATATATGTACATAGAGATATTTATATATAGAGATCATATATATATATATATGATCAAATAAGATATATATATATATATATATATATATATATATATATATATATATTTGTATACACATATGTATATATATATAGATGTATATGTACATTTTATATACATATATATACATACATATTTATATTAATATTTATATATATATGTCAATAATTTATAAATATTCATATATATTCATATATATATAAATAAATAGATAAATATATAAATATATATATATACATATTTATATATATATATATATATATATATATATATATATATATATATATATATATATATATATATATATATTTATCTATATTTATTAATATATTATTTAGTTGGCCATCGATATAGCACGTTGCGAAAAAAACACACAAATTTAGAAGATGTTTAAGTGACCGTTCTAGGTGTGTAATGACAAAACAATGTAGGGTAGGTGAAGTATTATTTCACACAGCGGCATTCTGCTTATTGACTTATATGCAAAAAAACCACAGCGACCATCCTCGCTGTTGATTCCAATATCAAGTGATTGGAATGGATATTACATCGGACTCACTTCTATGCACGTTTGAACGCATACAACGTAGCGGCATTCCCATAGCTTGCGTTGGCGTAGACCCAATCATCTCAAGTGCTTGTGAAACGAGTTTGAATAGGATCCCCAATTCTTGGTATAACATATTCGCAAATGATACCTATAATTCTCGATAAATACGTTGTTTTTGGAAGCATCATATGCCGCAACTGCATTAATGGGTATTTGTGGACCATGTTTTATCGTCATGATATGAACACTGTGTGATAGTTACAATGCATCGTCTTGATAAAGCATGGTTAGCTGAAATATGAAACAGCGCCAGTGTCAGAATATACAACGATGTGGCAAGGCAATATAGTCGTTCCGGAATAGGTGGCTTAATCTGGTTATTTGAATAATGAGTCGCAACATGCACAGAAAGCATTGGCTCGAAAACTAAAAACTTAAATATTATCAACCGTCTGTCTATGTATGACAGCGGCACATATATCTGATTGACTACGGTCTTTGAAGCTGAATATATGCCACAGATGACGGTACCCTCATTTATTGGGGATAGCTACGAGCAATGTCTTTATGGAAATGTACATCACGTTCATGTACGCGTGCCTTAACAAGTCAAGAATAAAATGCAATCAAATTGGTGGGTCATGGGCAATGTTATTTATGATAGCTCAAGCTCTAAAGTTCCAATATCTGGAGCTTCCATTAGATGCGCACGAAACGCTTTTAATATAAGTAGAACTAGGCAATATGGCTTGAGGATAGATATCTGCTTTACGTATGACAGGTCTTATTCTATTCAATGCGGTTTTGTAAGAATATATAGCGAACAAACCAAGCTACGATCTTGGTCAACCATGGCCGAACTTTAACTTATCATGAGGGAGAAGTCGCAGGTATTGGGTCAAATTAAGGCAGATAGATATAGATATAGAGAGAGAGAGAGAGAGAGAGAGAGAGAGAGAGATATATAGAGAGAGAGAGAGAGATAAATAGAGAGAGAGAGAGATAGATAGAGAGAGAGAGAGAGAGAGAGAGAGAGAGAGAGAGAGAGAGAGAGAGAGAGAGAGAGAGAGAGAGATATAGAGAGCGAGAGATCTATTTCTCTCTATATAGAGAGAGAAATAGGGAGATTATATATATAGAGAGAGGGGGAGAGAGAGGAGAGAGAGACATAGAGAGAGAGAGAGAAGAGAGAGAGAAAGAGAATATAGATAGAGAAGAGAAAGAGAGAGAGAGAGAGAGAGAGAGAGAGAGAGAGAGAGACAAAAGAGAGAGAGAGATATCTCTATAGGGAGAGAGGGTAGAGATAGAGAGAGACAGGGATCTTATATCTTATTATATATATAGACATCTCCCTCTATATAAATATATAAATGTATATATATATATATAAATATATAAATATATATATATATATTTGTATATATATATATATTCATGTATATATTATCGCATATCAGAAACAACTTGAAATTCTTGCTGTGTTGGAATTCATTTTGAAACATTACACTGATGAATTGTGTGAATGTGAATTTTGGGTGTGCTTTGATCGATTTAGTCACTTCGTTTCAAAACAGATGTAGCTTGCTAGCGCCAACGAGACCCTCAGATTTCATTAAAGAATACATTTGACGTTGTGACCGTAGTTATGCCATATTCCTCCTAATGTTTGAGTTCAAAGACTCTAAATTGTTCAGATTAGCATGATTAAAATTGATTGAAAAGTTATTGTTACAGAAACACGTGTGTTTTCGCCAGTTTCACACTAAACCATTGAGGATAAGCCGAAGAGTGTAGCAATTTAAACAAAATTATCAATTGGCCTAATCATTTTTTCTACCGCAGCAGCAGATGTCTAGGAAGCAAGTTAGCGGACGAAATTGTATTGCCCATAAATTCCATAAATATTCGTTTGTCTGATTTCTACCTATGTCAGCTGCCGTACATTGGTATGCGGACACATACGCACAAACAAACGAACCAATTCCCAAACACTCGTCCCTACCAGATGTGATGTTTAGCACAGAACAGCTATTCGTTGATTGCCGTCTAGTTCTGTGGTCTGTATTATCGCTTCACTTCGGAAAACAAAAACTTAGTCACTGTTCAACTGAGGTCGTGTAAGATTTTCTCGGCTTGCATAAAGTTACATCAATACTGTTTATCGGTTATGGCGAACAGCCCAACTCCCTTCAAGGGTTGTTCTTCTTCATCTTAGTTATGATTAAGATTGCAAGAAGGTTGCTTCGCAAAATGATGCGTTCATCACAGCAGTTCATGTTGTAACGTTTGTCACTCATAGTACATTCTACGCATCACCGCCCGCTCCTGACATGAGCATCGGGTCATCTAGCACAAGTCACCATTTCCAAAATAAGAGCCAGTAACAGCTGTGCAAGAAGACAGAACGGCCCCTTTAACAGACTTAGACCCGGTTGACAGCTATGTAGATCCATAAATTAAGAAAACGCTAGCCGGGTTCGATGTTGTATCTAATGTATGGCTTTTAAAAACCGTTATGATTTCTGTAATGAGGATGAAATAGTTATCACCAAAGATATCTTTACTTTATGGCATTTGCTAGAAGGTCAGGCACAATCACCAAACGACGTCCCAAATTAAAGAAGTTGTTTTAATTTTGTTTACTTCTATGTCAATCAGAAACGAATATATTATCGTTATAAATTAGTACTGGGTATTTAATAAAATGTTTAACTACCTCGGACAGTCACGTTGGCTGTAACGATGTTTTTCGCTTACTTAAAACACGCCTCTAACATTGAGCGTGCTTGATGTTAGTGCAAATTGAACTACTCTGGCTCCAAAACCAGTTAATCCACGTACGTTTGTGGCGCGCAACTGCTCTATTAGTTTACTAGGTTTCGACTTGAACTCTTGGACAGTACATAACGCACTTATGCCATTATCATATTCCTTAAAGTGAGAACTCCCCTGTGTTCTGGCAGTGTCCTGTTGGGATCACCGAGCAGAACCTAATTTAATTGATAGATATAGCCAACAGTGAACTGGAGCAATCATAAAAGTCACTAATTTTGATAATGTCAGTGCGAATGATATAGATATTGGAATAACCAAACATAAGACCGGTAAGGTTGTTTAAACTGGAATGTTGTCGTATGAAAGCTCAAGATATATGCGCTTAATTGCTTGTAAAGTAACTCGATTATGTTTCGATAGTTTTTTATGGGGTTCTCACTGAACTTCGATGACATGGATTTGGAGTTTGGAACTACGAGCAATCAACAGTATAATCTTTCTGGCCACCAAAGTGCATGTGATAAACTTAGTATAACACGCAATAAGCAACAAATCACTCAATCATTTGGTTTTATTTAATAAATTGAGATTCGACATACCACGACATAATTTATTTATCCGCTCTACTAATTTCTTGCGATATTAAGCATCAACAGTTGTCATGCTTTTATCTAATGTCTTTGTATTGCAACGTGATTCATATTTAACATCAACTTAAAATGGCGGACGACCGGTATTTGCTACATTCTGTTTTGAGTAGAGGCTCAATGAGAGCCACTAGTTTTTAACACGCTATTCCTTGGAAATCATACAAAGACGCTCGCACCCTCACCTTTCATGATTGATGAAGAGTCAAGCTTTTCATACCTCAGTAGCATTGTATTGCAAGACGCGCATTGGTTTGCAGATGTACGCAAACAGTGGTAAATGTTCGGTTAATTAAAAAGCTAATCTACTACTTCCAGATTTTGGAATTAAACCTATATGATCCAGATGGTGGATTGAAACAAAGTGATTTACATATATTTCGATGTACATATATATCGATATATATATATATATATATATATATATATATATATATATATATATATATATATATATATATATATATATATATATATATATATATATATATATATATATATATATATATATATATATATATATATATATATATATATATATATATATTATATATATATATATATATATATATATATATATATATAAGTCACTTGGGGACGTACGAATCGCTAGTGACAATGATTTGCCCATAGTGCAAATGTTACGTATTTCCAAGAATTCACATAATTAGGTCTTGTTAGTCAGTATTAGCCTGTTAGGAAAACGACAACGGAACTGTATCAAGGTATATTTAGGTCGGAAGCTATCATTTCCATATTGTGAATGTGATGATCTGCGGAAGAATTATGGGAGATATTGCAGTTATTTTCTCATGATTTTTAAATCAGTTATTGCCAACTAATGCGAGTGTAAATGAGTCATTAACGCAATCCAGTATAGTTGCGGGCGTTGATGCTTAGAATCCTTCCTAGTAGAGAGATTCAGCTTCGTAAAATGCCTTAAAGGGCTAGATATACTCCGTTGACCATTATGTTAGGCGCGAGTTACCTATTTAGGAGTGAGTAAATTCATCTTTATCTATATTCCAGGTTGGCAATATTTAATCAACACATATGTATTCTTTCAATGTCACCGAATGAACGCATATGTTTTGACAAAAGAAACCATCTTAGAGCCGAGGATATCCCTTTGGCGACCTTGTCCATGCCTCGGGGTAATCAATTTAGTGGAGCTTCACAAATTGCCCGTATTTATGGCTAATAGACCCTTGCAAACTATTATTTATGCCGGATATCACATTGGCCCTATTCATGCGATTGCATGTATCTCTGGGAATGCGTGGTGCATTAAGGCGCTGGTTGAACCCTTTTCGAATGTACCCGGATGAGCATGTTCTTTGTAGAGTTGATATCATTCGAAAAAGACCGAAAAACAGTACAGCCCACAGCTCTGTCATCAACCGTACAGCCCACAGCTCTGTCATCAACAGTTCTGCCAATATGTGTTCCAAAATATAACCATCGATGACAGTTACTTGCCGACGGCGTGTGGTATACGCACGTTTCCATTGTGATTACATGTGAAGTATGTACAGCGACGTTGCAATTTTGTGCTAAATCAAATGTGTCAAAGTCATCCCATCAGTTTACGACTTCTCGCGCCTGCCAAGGTACTAAAAGCTGTATTAGAAAGGTTGGCAACCTGCATTTGCTAGATACGATACACTAATACATAATTAAGTGGATTGATTATGTTTATGTAGTAACTTACTCTTTATAAACTCTTAATGAATAAATAATTGGTATGCGGCGTCTGTCAGTGCCATTGCATAATTCTATACCGGTACGGAAACGTACCAAGAAACTATCTATAGTTAACACGTCACTGTGCGCCTAGAAGCTGTTGATGTTATAAATGCATCCAATTTGACAGGATGGTTTAGTTTGCGAATTGTTTATCAATATATCACTCCCCTAAGATATCTTAACTGAAACTTGAACTTATAAACCACTTTAGAGTGTCTCCTTCATGGATGACCCCTCTCCAGTAATCAGCATATCGTCAGCACGCCTAAATGCCGACTACCTTACATATAGCATGGTTTGTCCTTAAAGTGAGGAACCAATGGCAATAAGAGATGTAGTGGCTGTTTCTGTAGCACTGCAAAAGACTGTAAATAAAAGGAAGATAGCGTATCACAGGCAACTGTAAACACCAACAATTATTAAGAATGTATTACTAACCTGTTCCTTAAGCAAAGCAGCAAATTGTCGCCCGTGCAGATGCATTGTCAAGCATTGAATTCATGCAATATTCGCATTTCATCCAAGCTATTCCAGACAGTTGCTATCAGATAGTATACTATCAAATAATGAAAAATACAACAGCGCTTTACAACAAGCCTCAGATTCATCGTAATATAGTACACATTACATCCAGGGATGTTTCATGTTGCAAGCATGTACAATTGCATTATTAATTTATATGACACAAATCAATGGACGCTACTTGTTTTGGTTTTGCGTGACAGTTGCTCATATTATTTGCGTACGGCAATTGGTGGAAGTTTTGGGAGATATATAGTGAGCACTCTGCCATTACCGAAGCAGTCTGCGTTTCCAAATCTGTCTTTATCTTTCAGTCTAGACATTTATGACGGAAACACAATTGAATAATCCTTTTTTTGGGGCTTTAAAGATCAATCAATAATATATACAGCTATTTAGCTGTGGTAAAACTACGATCCTGACAACAAATAAACAGCAATATCCATGAAAGGAACTGCATTATCAATTTATTAACATGGATTGGAGTACGTCACCAGTTTTTGGCATGACAGTGGTTCATTATTTCACGTACGACTTTTAATTGCAGTATTTGGAGGGATGTCGTGTAAACTTTGTCATTACTGATGCAGTCTGCGTTGCGAAAGTGACATTTATCTTCTAGTCTAAAAGTATGCGACAGAGAGAACAATGGAATAATCCCTTATTGCAGTTAATCGTCCCTTGCACCTGTGATAGTGCAACGTTTTTGTGAAGACCAGCAATCATTCAAACAGGGCGCTCTATTTAAGGTTGCCGATGTAGCTTTAGCGTGTTGTCGGTTTAGCAGTCTCTTGTTAAGATTTACGGTCAACATATGTGTTTTGCTTAATGCATGCGCAACAACAGCCAGTGTTTTATCTTTGCAAAAACAATATTTTTGTAAGTGTGAATGATAATGCGATCGATGAAAAGCAAAATAAGCACAAGTGGATAAACTTCGAATGGTATTCACAGTTGTATAGATACTACACGTCAAATAGAGAGGACGTCGATCCCAAATAAATGTACAGTGCATAACGCTGGTTAGATGTAACATAATCGACACTAGTGTGTCACATGTACGGACATTTTGGGGCACCTTATTGGTCCTGTTATACGTGTTCTGTAACTGTATCCACAGCGAACGGAATTGTGTACTTTAAGAATGGCCTCGTGTGTTAATGCAATGCCCTACTATAGCAGCTGCCCACCACAGCATGATATATTTGCAGATGGGATACCATACTTATTATACACAATAAATTCACTGACAACCATACATACCACTACGAATTGCGATACGTAGAAACAGTAACTAAATTTCACGAATGTTAGCTGCTAGTTGTCAATTAGCTAGGATATTTATTGAAAAATGTAGTGGAGGATTGTTTCCATCTTTGCTAAAAGTAAATCAACCAATATTGACAAATGATTTCTTAATGTACACATATTTTGCTATAGTATAACCACTATCTGGCCAACAAATGTATGGCATTCAATCATTTTACAGCCATTCCATGCAGCAAATCGTTTTACTACATAGATATCCCTTCAACATGACACCATTGATTTAAAAATAGAGGTACAGTGAACCCAGGTCTTATGCCATGTAAGCTTTCCGTTACGTAATAGCTCCATGGCACGTCTGCTCTATTACTAGGCACATGTCAACACGACGGCTGCTCAGCAGGATTGTGCATGTTTTTATTTATCTATATTTGTTAAAAATGGCAGAAGTTCTGTATGGCTTGCGCTAATTTATGTTCGCAGCCGACAAGTAAACGAACGAATCCTCATCGTATGACGTTTATATTTCTATGCTTCAAGAGATTTTCTAACTCCCCCTTTATATAATATTCTGTTTCGTATGCTTGTTTGTTAACAATGCAATGT
>CM067352.1:16216904-16261904 GCA_034190875.2 Urechis unicinctus | reverse complement strand
GTATAAATATATACTTGCATATATACATATATATATATATGTATATAAGCTGCCTGTCTAACCCGATCAAAACAGACAAATTTTACTTATTTACTAGACAATATTCCTTGAGGTACCGGTGTCTATAGTGCCGAATGAACGACCCAGGCCTTTGTTAAGTTGTTAATATTGTGTTCTGGAACACAAGAAAATACTTAGACTGACGCTAGAGAAACCATATTATGGATAGGCGGTTGGTATTGAGTCATTAGGTTGAGTCGAGGCTAGGATCAAGGATGTTGACAGTGCCACGCGGTCATTGTCTCACCTTTAGCTCGTGCATGGTTGCTTCATTCGCTTCTCTCTCACAATATTTGCAATTCTTTGTCGGTCTGTGTGTCTGTGTGTTAGAGCAATAATGAGATGTATCAAATTAGTCTGGCACGATCATTCGAAATATTCATATGCAGTATTCGCCACGACTTGACGACAACGAGAGACGTTTACAGTATATTTCATATCGGGATGTAAGCAATGCACACAATGTATCGCCCTGGTTTGTATAGCATCAGCACGTACAGAGACTAACGCGGTCATTATAACATCATAAGCGAAGGCAACGGTCACCTCTGTCTCAACACATGTCGATGATGCAGAGTGCCGATGCAATATAGAATACAATATAGTCAATCTAAAATTTCTGATTATTTATTTAAAATACGATTTTCGCCACAAGGTTAAACATTTCAACTGTGGCATGATTGTCGGACTGATATAAACATTATATTTTGTCGTGGGGTAATGTTATCAGCCAATGTCAGGCATTAGCAGGAATAAAACGTACTTGCGGAATATATCACCAGAAACATGGCCATACGCATTTATCGCCCATCTGCTGAAGATAATCTTCCACAGGGGATTGAATGTGTAGAGTAAAGAATGAATGCAAATAAAAACGAATCCATATGCCGATAAGGCAGCTAACCAAAGCGAAGGTATTGCCATTTCCTCGCATAAATAATTGATGTTTCGTCGCGTGAAATATATGTACACAGTTGCAAACAAACATGGATCATGAAGGTCCATGTTGTACTGCGATGCTGTCATGAATGACGGCAAAACAATCTATAGGAGTTGAAGAGTCAAGGGTTCTTGATATGCGACCATATAGAGTTTCTTGCATTATTTCCTCAAAGACATTATAATGGTTAGAGGTTAGTCTGGTTGAATATCAACACGGCCCAAAGCCATCAGTACATAATGACAAAATGTACTATCAAAGCCTCCATGATGTAGATTGATAGTTATATGAAACATTGTAAATGTCAATCACTCCAACGGACAGTTTTCTATCTAAGATTTCACAAGAGCATTGATAACTACGACCTTCGCTCTAATCTAACTGTGCCATGTGCGTAATTGGAGTGTGAGAAATATACCAGATGGAGTTGATAGTTCGGTATTGTCAAAATGAGAATGATGTGTATGGGTTCATAGGCGAAGACGAAAGCCCCATCGGCCAACTACACATGCAAGGCCTCGCCAATTAATAACAGAGGGAACACAGAGGTCATACATGTCATCACTGTACCTCACAATTTAATCACACAAGTTTCACTGTTGGATCTTAAGTTTTGGCTTTTATGAAGTTAAGGTTCAAAAGCCTTCAAATGCCTCTTTTATGATGTCACCTCTCTGCCAGGGGTCAAAACCCATGGCCCACAGCGCTGTAGGTATCAAGTCTTGATTCCGTTCTTCGTGGTGAAACTCGTAGTTTACTTTGACGCCAGGACCTCGCATAAATATGGGAATCTGTAGACTATTATCAATCCATTGCCCGTGTCCAGTCGCGAACGCGCCGTGGTCATTGCTCAGAATTATTAGGAAATTGTCGGCCAGCCCGGCCTCGTCGACAGCATCGAGTACTTGTCCCACCAGCCCTTCAACGACGTGAACCGCGTCAAGATACTGGTCCGTACAGCAGCCGTTACCGTGACCAGCTCCGTCCACCTGGTCCATGTAAAGTAATGTGTACGACCTGTCCGCTGACTCGTGTATCTGCTGTATGTATTGCGAGACATTGGCGGCTAAGAAGGCATCGCATGCTGGAGTACCACCTTTAGCAGAAGGACGACAGAACATTTCGGTGTCAACACTTCACGGGTCGCCAGTATTCAAAATTTAGCCTCACTCACTCTATG
This sequence comes from Urechis unicinctus, assembly GCA_034190875.2. Classification (NCBI taxonomy): domain Eukaryota; kingdom Metazoa; phylum Annelida; class Polychaeta; order Xenopneusta; family Urechidae; genus Urechis; species Urechis unicinctus. Next base: position 16,259,724 of record CM067352.1, on the reverse strand, counting down.
GCCGCTCAGGGGGCCTATACACTTACTATAGTAAGTGTATAGGCCCCCTGAGCGGCCATACGAGTCATGATATCGGCACCTCCGCCGGGTGCATTGACGAAGCAATGTTTTATATAACATCGCAAATAAGAATCGCGAGAATTTGCTATGGTAGAAAAATATATAGCGTACCGGATCCGAAATATTTAACACATCTCTTTGCATGGACAATAATGACAGTACGTAGTCTTTCATTGGGAAAGTTGAAACTGATATGAGTAGGGTTCGCATACGTTGACGTCATTGCAAATTCTTTTGGGGCTATAAATTTGGCTTGGGCCTAAATAATTCTTGATATATATTCAGAATAAATCACGGACGCGATCACAGTCGTCGTATTCTTCCAGCTAGCCATTGTAAGACATCTGCATCTTAGCACAACAGCAACTGTCACTGTCAATACAAAGCGAAATTTATGTAACACATTTGTCATAAGCAGATTTAACTCAAGCAGTTGTTCAACACTAACAGAATCTCAGACAAGATTTTTTAATCCTCCAACCTCATACTTCCGGAACTCTCTGGTTGAGCTACCCATGTGAATTACAACCACCAAACGAAATGGTACGACACCACAGTAGTTCTTGTTCAATATGGTTTCGGGGTAACAAAGAAAAATTATTAGCTGAGACAGATTGTCCTGCTGACATTTCAAAGAATTGACAACAGCATGCTTGAGTCAGAACATGCTTATGGTCGTTTTGTCGGTAAAACACCTCTAGCTGCATACAAAAACGTCTAATCAACTCCATGAAATTACACACAAATAACCATTCGCTCCAAGCGCCGTTTCTTGGCTTATCAACGATCGTCAGTGGTCTCCAGTGAAACAAATTACCACGTTGCCTTATGACACTTCGTCCGATGGAACGTGCCAATTATCGATAAACACCATTATTAATTATTAATCACACCAGCTGAGATATGTGGGAAACCGGATCCGTAAAATCGGCAAAACTTACCGCTGGCTAACTCTGACTCACACTTGCAGGTATTAAACAATATTTTCCAGGATGTCAGAGATCAATCTAATCTTATCTTATCACTGAAATTTCACTCACCCCTCTAACCAGATATGCTTCTCATGGATAGAGGGATATGTACTGCAATACGTGACGTCTCCACCTTCAAGGCTAAAAGTCCAAACCTTGCATAGAATGTTCTGCTCCCTAATAGCTGTTTAGCAAGTTGCTAACAAGCGAAGATCGCAACTTATCAACCCACAAAAATGCCGATGTCCACTTCCGTTTGTTGGGACATCACCTTCAATAACAAATGCGCATGAAGTCTAAAACTTGAACAATATGTTATCCCCCAGATCCTCTGCAACACACCAACTGATAATTGATTTACTTATGATATTATTTACGAGGAATTCGCTGATGTGCAGTACAGGCTATTTTTCCGTCGTTTTCGAGACCAAACATAAATTTCTGATCGCAATTCGTCAGACATTTGTCCGCCTTAGACGAAGTGGAAAATCAATTGATATAGGTGATTGCGGGGGTTAACGTGGGGACACTGTGTTGATTGGGGGATAGGTCACGGCGGTATTTAGTTGCAGTCCATGGAGATTTAAGGTGGGATCACGATAGGGATTAGCGTTGGGGGGTATCAGGAGATCCCGTATAGCTGCATTTCTTCTAGGCATAACCAAGCAATTTGCCGTTGCTTCTTAGACTAGCCGCTATACCCATTACAAAAACATGCCGGTAAAAATACTTATTTCATCAACAAGCAAAGCAAGTTGCCTGCGTCAAACTTTGGTAAGTTACAGACCTTGGCCCTTTTTCAAAACGATTCTTAACCTGAGTTATATCATCCTGAATGTACGAGTCCGCGATCTCAGTTCGGATTCATAAAACAAAACTTGGCGATCTCAGCTCATTGCTGGTAAGCTGCCAAAACGGCTCATCAGATAGAAAACTATTATAGTTTACTTACTAGTCAACGACGTACTTTGTAATAGTCTACCGTCATTATCGACTGTCAAACTAGAAAGGAACAGCCTTGGTTGATTAGGAATTTATAACTCAGCTTAATGCAATCAGACCGTACAATACCATATGATACCAAGCTACCGTTATGATGTAGTCATTCACAGTGAGTTTCAAAGACATATTCCGAGGCACTCGGAGCAATAGCGTTTCTATTCAAGAACATGGCAACAACGGCAAGATTAATCATTGTTTCTAATCGAAACGATTTACACAATAAATATGTCTAATAATCGGTACTAGTCGACTCATAAATAATTGTTATATTCATATGGAAACTCCCATCAACAACGATAAACCAGTCCTTATTCGAACCCACTGCATCTGTCTCGCTTACTAGGCAACAAAAGCCTATTCGAAGCTTCCCAATGGTATGTGAAGAATAGTTGTTCGAAAGCAATAACTTGCGGCGTAATTAATACAGATACCGATGAAACTTGGTATGTTATAGGTAACGAATGACTGGCTATGTTTGCAGTTTAAGAATATACATTTTCTTGTTTATATCTGAGAATTCTTGGAATTATTACTGTTGAACAGACATTTTCAAGTTTAAGCTTTCCTGCCAGATTCGTATTTGAGTCGACTCAACGACTTAAGTATTTTTAAGAATAAGATTAAGATGGTGAACTAAGCTAACAGTCTCAAAAACCTGTGTTTATTAATCATTATTAAGGCCTATTATCTTTTGGATTCAGTAAAAGCACACTGAAGACTATTGCACGCTTACATGGAAATAGTTGGCCTTTGATGCAGCGCATTTAAAAAAGAGAAACAATTATCCACGGAAAATTAATGAGCGCTTTGCAACGCAACGTAGAGTTGGTTAAGTATTTTCAAGTCTCGTATTAGGTACCTTTATGTCAGGGACGAAGTATTGATGAATGTCATACTGTGGAAACGAAGTGACGGATAAAAAGCATGACACTTACTGTTAGATTAATTATAATTTACCACGTTAGGCCTTGAAATTATGGCATGCGTGTATCTAAGCTATTCACAAATATTCAATTGACTCTTATCCAGCCGCTGCCAAACAAATATCCAACATCAATAAGGCACAACAACGTCTACTTCCGATTAATTCCGAGCGCAAACGATGTTCGTGATATGCAGATAGAAAGTAGATTTGTTTTGTATTAAATCTACAATTATCACGTTGACTTGCGATTGATCTGTCACTAAATTGAAACAGCGATTATACAAAATGCCCAGCGTCCCATAACTGGTCATTAAACGCATTTCAGAGGGCTTTCGTCTCTCTTACAAACTGTCGCAATGTCAAGTAGCCTTGAAAGAAATGGTTGGCGGTTATAACCTCGCTGGGTATCTTCATATCCTAATTAGAAACGGTCCGATGTTATGTCTTATTTGAAGCGACATTACAATGGTGCTGTCTCTATAAATAAGCAATGCTTTTGATGCATCCTTGTCTTGGTGAATTTACGAACGAAGAGCGCCCATTAATGTTTCAGCGCAAACCACTTAACGATTACTTAGGCAAGTAAAATATGTATATATATATATATATATATATATATATATATATATATATATATATATATATATATATATATATATATATATATATATATATATATATATATAGATATATATATATATATATATATATATATATATATATATATATATATATATATATATATATATATATATATATATATATATATATATATATATATATATATATATATGTATATATATATATATATATTCATGACCATGTCCCTGAATATTTTTGTGGTCAGTTATTTCGAGCAACTGGAAAACTAACACTTACTGCCGAGTGAAATACACACACACACAGATACACATACCGATACACACACACACACACGCACACACACACACACACACATATATATATATATATATGTATATATATATATTTATATGTATATATATATTTATATGTATATATATATATATACATATAAACATATATAAATATATATATATATATATACATCTATATATATACACACACATATATATATGTTAATATATATATATATATATATATATATATATATATATATATATATATATATATATATATATATATATATATATATATATATATATATATGCAATTCGTGATGGTCAAATTAACATGATGACTTGATAGAAACAAAATCGCTTTGATTGTCGAAGCTGTTGGTTGTTGCATAAAAACATTGAGACATGCAATAAGTGGAATTCTATTCCACTAGTGAACCTGCATGTGCAATATACCCTACATAAGTAATTGAAGACGGAACAATTTGTGTTCTCCGTTCGCTAAGTATGCCTCGTGTACCTCCTGCTGGTAAGCAATAAATTTATCAAGGTCGGGTCCCTAATTGTTTTGAAAACGCATTTTTACTGCATGACGTCAGTTCCAAGTGTCACATACGCAAGGCCAATGAATAATACGACCTGATATTTTGACATGATGTGGCTGTCAATACATTTTCATCGATAGGATTGCTGAGGATTAACTGAAGAATTTATCGGGGCGGTGGTGCCGCAATACTAAGCGGTATATTTCAAAATTTGAACATTCGTTGCTGAATCGTAGTTGCTGCGGTCGAGGTCAGCGTGATCGTAACTGCCATCTGAGTCGTCTTCGGCACGGAAGTTTGGGAAGCGGACCAGCTGTTGTTGGTTCGGGTCAATAGTGCTTGGATTGATAGTTATGACCACAGATTACCGCACGGCCCTTACCCCGAGGGGCTCGTGTAGGCTACGATATGGATTTAACTCGCGATCGTATTTATTATTCAACCTTACAGTTGAACTATAACGAATGTATCATTAATACAGTCATATGCAAGGTGAACTTTGACAACGCAGCATATGACCGCAACGGCTAGGAGCGGCCTAAGGCGAAGGGAGAATAAAGGACATATGATATATATCTCTAACATCATATTTTTTATGCCGATTTGACAGGACTTAGGAAATGTTGCACGAAGTTTTTTGCAACGGGTTGGCCTTAGTAGCGTAACTGTTTTTCTTTTTAGTGAGTTCAAGGCCAGAGGTATGCTGGGCTAGTATGCTGCTTGACAACCGAATGCTAATATAATACACACCATCGTAGTGTGACCATGCATCTGGATATAACAGGAGATGATATAGCTTCAGGCAGTAAACGACGCTATTAGCAACACATCATTGCTGTGAAGGACGTGATAGTGACTTTGTCCAGAATTGGAAATCATTGTTTGGTTGCTCAAGAGAGACTTAACCAACATAACATGTCTCAACTAAAAAGTGGAACGAACGGCATGGCATGTTTGATATCATGATAGCCGTGGGCGTTATTTTCTAGTTACGACAAAATCATGTTTATGTTATCACCAGCTACTCTACGGCGAATAGCAAGTGAATATATCAGAGGTGATTTCCGTTGTTGCCTTAGGCGATAATTCTCCGCCTGACATGAATGCTGGACAGCTGTTCTCAGACCGTTTGCTTGATCAAGGTTCAGAGAATGCGGACCATAGTAAATCAGTAGATCATGCCCAATAACAAATTCCTGAGTATATCCGCTACAATCCCTGAATCAGCTTTCATGTAAGAAATGAGATCACTCATCACCATTTGTGAAACATGGGCCAATCACAGCTCTCCTGTGTCGATGTCATGTTTGTGCCATCCAAATGGAGCACATAGGCAAACGGAAATGCAGAAAATAGTATTTGGGAATAAAGCGTATAGCCAATGGAAATAAGGAACGTAGTTTAGGGGTATAAGTAACTTATAAAATAGTAATGGGACCTTATCGCAATGAGAAATATTGATCTCCAAATCTTAAATGCAGATTAACGTTCATGGGATTTACGTACGTATTGTTTATGGTTTGAAGATCAAAGGAAGGTGTTTTGCAGTGTTTGTTACCTGACAGATTATGTGTATACGACTAGGCATGTCGGAACATGGGTTATTTTATTGCACTGCATATGAGATAAAGGAAACTCGGGGGTCAAAGACTTCGTGCCACACCTAATTCTCGTAATAAACAGTTTGAGTAATATGATGGTCAGGGGTCATTGTTTCACGATCATAATGTGCCTCTTGCTTGGAGTAAGTGCCTGTGTCGCGTTGAAACCAAGGGATGAAGTCGTTACACGTATATCCTTTACAGTGCAGCGCATCGATATATGAAAAGTTACTCTTTGTGATTCAAACGTAGATTGTGACCTTTTGGGTGTGCCAGCGGGTGCGTTCCGCGTCATAGTCATTAAATACGATAATCAATAGGGTTTAAATAACGACCACTGTGGCTTTGTGAGTAGCACTCCGGTAACATTGATGTCCGTTCGCATATCTGATAATCAGGCCTACTAGTAGCTCCAATGACCTCTAGGTCAACTTGTTCGTTGATTATATTGCACTGGCCTGAGGTAGGTAACTACATTCGATATCATCCATATTGACATGAACACTCGACGCATGTAATTCAGTTTTTCAACGCTCAAGAGGATGTACCACATTTCGTGCTATGCTCCAATACCAACTTCCATGGCCCAGATTGAGTCTTGCCGTGACCCGAGCCTGCGCCTCGCCTTCTCCTGCTAGAAACTTCCTGCTGTGCTTAACTGTCCAAATCCCCGCTGTTACTCTTCCCGTACCCCTGCTGTGCCCTTATCTGCTGACCAGTCTTCACTCCCATTATACCCACCATGCTAGCGCACCTTATCCCCGTCGCTTATCTACCTTCATCCTGGCCGTGACCACATATCTCCCGTGACCCAAACCTAATGCTTGTGACGTTAGCCAAATCCCGGCTATGCCTACCATCATATCCCCAGTCATAGCCTCCGTTGTTACCGTTCCATATAGTTGTTGCTCCTATACCCAAACCCCCACTGTAACCCCCTTCCTTATCCTCGCGGTGCTAGTCCACCTTTAGTTCCATTATCATCACGGTGATAATCTACCTTACGCCTGCTGCTTATTTACATTGGCCTCTGCCGTGTTACATTTTAAACCCTGTTGTGCCAACTCATGAACCATTTATCGCAATCATAACGTTCGCCCTCTAAATCTTTCACACAAAAGAGCTGTCGTCAGCGCTCGAGCAAATCCGACGCTGTCATAATGTGCATGGTCTCATTTTTGTTTTAGTGTGGCAGCATCGCCAAAGAGTTTATAGCTACGCTAAGAAGCCTCACCTCAAGTTGCTCTGCGGTGATTGCTTACCAAATTTATTATACATTGCGATTGTAAGGTGGCGCTACCATGACACAAACAAAAGCACATGGGAATATTGGGCTGAAGTCACTGCGATTGATGAGAGCGGGGAAAAATTTCGTTTCGAATTGCCTTGCTGCTGCCAAAACACGTCGCACTATAGGCTTAATAACGAAAATAGTATAAGCACACTATTTGATAAATGTCAACTTGATAAATTACCCGGTCTGGGGTCCACCTGTCAAAAGCAGTTAACCTTTAACAGATTCCGTGCAGTTTACGATTTACGATTCTCGATCTGACATATTTGCACCAGTGGATGGTAGTTTCAGATTGTCAAAAACTGTCTGAAGTGAGGGAATTGACCTGGGGTTGACAAATATTGGCATGTCAGGGGTATATGAAGGTTTCGAGCGAAGAGTTTACAGCTATGCTAAGTTGCGTGACGATTATGAAATTACACGAAAGACACCCCCAGATTCAGTAGACGATACTATAAAATCAACAAAAGCACATGGAACCGTTAATCCAACGTCTCGGGGCTCGACGGCTGCCAAAGATATTAAGTCATCAAATTGTTTGGGGCGATCACAGATCCAGATTAATCCGAGAATTCCACGTGATTTCACGAGAGGCTATGACAAGACGCTTTGACAATAACGCTTCGGCAAACAGGCGGCGTCTTTACATAAATTCTCAGGCGGCAGACTCGAGTGAGAGCTCTTAGCGAAACTACAAACTAGATATATAGATATATATAGATATATATAGATATATAGAGAGATATAGATAGAAGAGATATAGAGATATATAGATATATAGAGAGATATAGAGAGATATATAGAGATATAGAGATATAGATATAGAGATAGAGATAGAGATATATAGAGAGAGATAGATAGAGAGAGAGAGATATCTATAGATAGATCTTTCTTTAGGGATGAGAGATATCTAAATATATATAGAGATAGATATAGAGATAGATCTATCCTCTAGATAAATATCTCCATCTATATAAATATAGATATATATCTATATAGATATACTTATATTTATAAATATATATATAGATATATATATATAGTTTATATATATATGTATATATATAAATATACATATAAATATATATATATACATGTATTTATGTATATATTGATTGATACATTTAAAATGTATATATATATACAAATATATAAATACATATCTATATATATATATATATATATATATATATATATATATATATATATATATATATATATATATATATATATATATATATATATATATATCTATATATATATATATATATATATATATATATATATATATATATATATATATATATATACTTTCTATGAATCTGTCAATGTGCTTTTCAATCAATTTGGATATGTAGTTGACTCAATTCGTCATATTTTTCCACCGATGATGCATATAATTTTTTAACCGGAATGCTAGCACTCCGTGTGCTAATTATTGTAAATAAAGTTTACAATAATCTAAATATTTTGGCGGAAGAACAAATGCGTTATGTAGGGCAAAACAAACTTCTTCTTGTGATCGTTGACCTCAATGTAGCGATAGGAACAAACAAGCACTTAATAGATTAGTAGAGTACTGAATTCAAAGAGGGGCATTTAAAAGATAAATTGTAATATCGGCGAAAAAGCAGTTATAGGTTGTCACAATGGCCGGAAATGAGCTATTTCCTTTTGAGAAGAGGACGTCACCAATACCGTCTTGTAATTAATTCAGTTGGCATGTAAACTGACACAGCAACAAACAATGCTGAACTTGCTACTTATTACCTGCAGCTTATTGCGACAGATTCTGGGATAAGAGCAATCATTTCATGGGATCGCAACTCTCGTCCTTATTTTGTCACAGCCATTGGTTTTGTCAGAGTGTATGCATGTCCCGAAGTTGGGCGTTCATAGCACTGCGAGGCTAAAAAACATCAACACTTGTACTTTTCAGCCTATTATCATCTTATATACCTAGACGATGTGCCTACTGAGACACCGTAATTTAAGAGTAGTGAATCCTTTTAAGAGCAGACGTCGTTCGTAGCCTAACTAGAATGCAGGCTATGGTTTTTCTAATATATCTCTGTCACGTTGAAGGAATTGTGACCGCACCAGAATTGCATACTGTAAATGAGGCCCCAACGAGTGCCATATACAGTTTGTTAAAAATTTCCCTTGAGTGACTAGTGAGAGTCCGACTTTATTACTGCTGCACTGCATTCCTGCTAGATTTGAATGACTGATCAATTAAGACACCGAAAACCTTTTCATCAGATACTTCATCAAGATTAGAATCGCTCATTAGGTATTCAAAACGCTTCATTTGACCGACCTATACGCTGTACATGTCTTAAGGCTAGAAAGCATTTGGCAATCATTTCCCTAGTATACGCGTTGTGTAAGCTTCGGTTGTATGCCTGGATTTAGGTCCTCACCCTAAAGTGAAGTTTGTCGTCATCTGTGCATGGTTTTACCATTATGTCAACATTGCTTTCTAGATCATTGATGTAGATTAAGATATGAACGGGTCAAACGACCGACCCTTGAAGTACACCGCTGGCCTGATAATATCAGCTCTCAGCTCGAAATATTCCTGTCAATGGCACCCTCCAAACAAACACGGACCGCTTCAACATAGCCATCAAACAACGTGCATCTGACTCGGTTTTATGAGCAAGGTAACGACGCCAAAAGAGCACTGATGCGAACCCAATGAATGAGCAATACAAGGACAATTGAATCCGCATCATGATTGATTGCAATTTTTTAGCATTTTGTTAAGGCATCAATAAACCGGTTTTGGATTATTGCTCGCCCTGGACGCTAAATGGTGTAACCGCAAAGCTCACAAATCCATAGCAGTCCTTTTTGGATCGATTCGTTAACTTACCTGCCATCATTCCTACAAATGTATCAGGCGATATCGTTCACAAAGGATTAAGCGGTTGTTACGTCTGGTATGAATTTAAACATTGAGGGGAAGAAATGACTAGAAAACTGCCTGGGAGAAGGAATGCGTTATATTGATCCGGTCTTGGCATGCCGCGCAAAACACCGAGTGTGATAATTCTCTTCTGCCGTAGGTGGATTAAATCGCAACTTATCTTAGTGAAAAGTTTTATTGTTGTACTATAATGTTTGCAAAACTCAGCACTGATTATACGTAATCCGGACTTATCAAGGGTGCTGAATGAGAAATGTTCATTCCTAGTTGATGGTCATGTTAGGCTCAGCCACTACATACCAATATGCACCCTTAGATATAAAAGAGCAAATAAACAATGAAAAGATTTAGATTTGTTCATGCATATTACATACTGCTTCTTTTCGCAGTTGTACTAAATAAGATTTTGTTCCGTTAAGAGCGGTGTGTGATCCAGAATAAGTTACATGTATGGAACAATATATTTACACATTTGAAGATCTTTGTATATTTTGAGTTTTTCCTTATCTCATCATTTTCAGTTTCTGGGGAATGAAAAACTAATGTGAGCGAATTTTACCAACTTGTCAGCTATTAGTACAGTTCGCATGTGATACGACCGCGCTGATAGGTCATTGTTCAGAATGCTGTAACCGAACTTTTACACCTAGTGACTATCAAAGGTTGACGAGATATATAGTTCATTTATTGCAAAATGTTTTTTTCACATTTGTAAAGTGACCCAAACACGTCTTTTAGTGCGTCAATGGTTGTTGGTAACACGTTGCAACTTGTAGTGACATTCTAACAGAAAAAAGAACTTAGCAGAACCTTCAAATATTGACTCAGTAACCGATTAACAGGCCTGGCTCTTTTCACGTGCTTTAAACACTCATGCTCGCACTACAATGCTAACTAAAAAATATACACGGCACTTATGCAAAACGCCAGTGTCAAATATGTTTATCCTTGATCTAATCAGTCGATGAGATTGTGCTACCTGATATTCCGACGATTTTTTAAAAAGCAATACATGCTTCCATTAAAAGACTTCAGGTTAAAACGTACCGATCGATAAACGCAAGCTTAATATATGAACAACTTACAGAAAAGTCGTCAATTGTTCAATTGCTCTAATACAAGCAGTGCACCATTCAATACCGTAGCATACGTATATAAAGCCATCGCTTTTACGGACTGTGCTGAGAGGGAAAATGTTTCATGTTTAGCAATGAACTCTGCCTTCACAAGTTACACTGCCGATATGGGTGCCTCATAGGTATATCGAAAGGGCTTTCAATATAAGAGGTGCAAATTCACAATGAATGCCTATTGCATGTAGTTTATGTTGCATGATATAAACTCGTTCATATTCAGACAGAGACATTCAATAACGCACACACAACAACATATATATATTTACATTTATAGAGCAATGTATATATAAATATATACATAAATATATGTAAATAATTGAACATATTCATATAAACACGCATGGTTATATATATTTATGTTAACACACATACATGTAAATAAATACATATATATATATATATATATATATATATATGAATATTCAAATGTATGTGCATATATATATATATACCTATATTTATATATATATATGTATATATATTGATGGTGATATAGGTATAGATGTATAAATATAAAAAAAAAATATATATTCACATATTTATATGAATATAAACATATATATTAAGATTTAAAAACATATATTTATATATATTAATATGTATATGTACACATACAGATGGGTATATATATATATATATATATATAGATATTTATATATATATACATAAAGATATAGAGATATATATTTACATAAAATACATATATATAGGGGGAGATATATTTTTATATACAAATCTATATACATGTATGTATGTATATATATATATATATATATATATATATATAGAGATATATATATATATAGATATATATATATATATATACTATATATATATATATATATATATATATATATATATATATATATATATATATATATATATATATATATATATATATATATCTATATATATATATATATATATATATATATATATATATATATATATTGAGCTATCGGTGTCTATAGTGCCAAATGAACGACCCAAGCGAATACAGGTAGAGCTATGCTTTCCCTAAATGTTAAGTAGTACAATTATTCGTAGTGGTTTTAATATATTCAGCTTAATTGAGTTTGGATACTGAGGTTAGCAATCACAGAATTCATTCTAGTTCATTAACATGCTCCGATTGGAGCAGAGTATCTTTTGAGACAACGTTGGCAACGGCCGGATATCCAGGGCCGCCTTAGACTGAGTCGAGGCATCGCAAATTCAAGAATTGTTTAGAAAACGCTCTGGTTGTTAATATTGTTTCCTGGAACACAGGCAAATACTCAGACTGACGCTACAGTAACCATAGCATTGATAAGCGGTTGTTATTGAGTCATTAGGATGAGTTAATACTGAAATCAAGGATTTTTACAGTACCATGCGGTTATTGTCTCACTCATGGTTGCTTTATTGGCTAGAGCAATAATGAGATGTTAAATAAGCAATAACTCCCGACAAGCACCGGTTTAAGACGGCATCAATTATATCATTTCATTGGTTTCTAATGACATTAGTCCGCCAAATTGATGTGAAACTTCACCATTGCATGAATATCAAATAGGTCTGGTACGATCATTCGAAATATTCATATGCAGTATTTGCCTCGACAACGACAGACGTTTACAGCATATTTCATATCGGGATGTAAGCAATGAGTGCAATGTATCGCACAGGTATGTATAGCATCAGTACATGCAGAGACTAACGCGATCATTTTAGCAACAGGTGCGAAGGCAACAGTCACCACTGTCCAAACTGATGTTGATGATGCAGAGCGCCGATGCAATATAGAATACAATATACGTCTATCTGGGCTTGTCAAAAATTTCTGAATTTGCTGAAGATAATCTTCCACAGGTGATGTAATGTGTAAAATTAAGAATTAACGCAGCTACACATGCAAGGCCTCACCAATTAATAACAGAGGGAACACACTGGTCATACATGCCATCACTGTACCTCACAATTTAATCCCGCCAGCTTCACTGTTAGATCTTAAGTTCTGGCTTTTATGCAGCAAAGGTTCAATAGTCTTCGAATGCCTCTTTCATAATGTCACCTCTCTGCCAGGGACTCTGGTCAAAACCCATGGCCCACAGCGCTGTAGGAATCAAGTCTTGATTGCGTACTTCATGTTGGAACTCGTAGTTTACTTTGACGCCAGGACCTCACATATATAAGGGTATCTGTAGACTGTTATCAATCCATTGCCCGGGTCCAGTCCCGAACCCGCCGTGGTCACTGCTCAGAATTATCAGAAAATCTTCGACCAGCCCGGCCTCGTCCACAGCATCGAGTACTTGTCCCACCAGCCCGTCAACGACGTCAACCGCGTCAAGATACGGGTCCGTACACCAGCCGTTACCGTGACCGACTCCGTCTACCTGGTCCATGTAGAGTAATGTGTACGACCTGTCTGCTGACTTGTGTATCTGCTGTATGTATTGCGAGACATTGGCGGCTAAGAAAGCATCGCATGCTGGAGTACCACCGTTAGCAGAAGGACGACAGAACATTTCGTTGTCAACACTTCCCGGGTCACCAGTATTCAAGATGTAGCCCCACCAACTCCAGTCGTAATAAGCTGCAGTGTGTACGCTGTCATCCTGTGATTTGATTACGCGAAACACATTGGGTGTCGGAAAGTCGACACCTGTAATAGGTGTAATTAATTGATTGTAGCCAAGCGCAGGGGGACGCCAAGAGAATTCGAAGTGACCCCTGAACTCTCTTTTGGCATTCCAGTAATGAACGAGGACAACGCAGGCGCACTCACGGATTCGATCTCAGTCCTGCCCTGTAAAAAAACACAATCCATATTGACTGCAAACTATTCATTGAGACAGCATCTGGGCCGTGGAGATTTTTCTCAAGTAGCTTGACTTACTTTAGTAAGTGTTTAGGCCCCCTGAGCGGCCAGACGAGTCATGATATTGGCACCTCCGCCGGGCGCATTGACGAAGCAGGGATGCAAACGTCTATCCCAATCTGCAACACATGGTTGATGCTGCGGTTGCGTTGTTTATCGTCACATCCGTCACCTGCAGATAACGAATATAGATAGAGAGAGAATTATAGAAGTGACAAGTGAGTCATCGCAAGACAAGAAGCCATCTTTCATACCATTGCATATGGGAACATCACAATACACCCATTCATCAGCTACTATGTTAGTATAGTACCATGATCCGCCTGGCTTGCCATCTGGATTTCTACAAAAAATAGCGGCATCGGGAAGAGAGGCATCGGGAAAAAGATTGGGGTCGGAATTTTCGTTTTCCGGATCTTCAGTACATTCTTGACACTCTTCCTGGGAGACAGTAATCGCCACATCGCCAGCGTATTCCCGACCGTCCTCAGTCACTTTACAATCTTACAACAAACCAAAAACCTTTGTTTATGCTATCAAAAACAAATTGGCAATATATTAAAAATTGCTTTGACTTTAAGCGATACCTTGGCACAGGGGAATATCACATGACTCGGTTGGCACAGAGGTATCCCTCGTATAGCACCAGGGCCCGGCGTCGTCTCCGCTAGGATTTCTGCAGTGGTTACTGGCGTCTTCAAGCGATTCTTCTGGGAAGTCCGTTGCGTCTGTATAAGGGTGTTCATGGGGGAACTGATGGTCCCAGCGCTGGCAGGGTCGTCCTGTCCGACTCCAGCTTATCGTTCCAGAATACCTCTCACCTTTGTCATCTTGTCGGCATTGTGCAGACGCTGTTTACATGAGAAATGACGCATATATTATTGTATTCAATACAAATTATGTGCCTTTATCATTAGTTATGACGATTATTATTGTCATTCGGTTAGGAAACGATAGCATCCGGGCATTTGTACTTAGTTTTCATCAATGATTCTCACATACGCCTAAAGCATATAAAAGATAACAGTGTTTTCCGTTAATGGGTGGGCAAATATCAAAGCTATACAAATTAGCTTCATGGGTTTCCTGCATTTCACGCTGTGATTAGCGCTGCACGAAAGGAGGGGTAATCATTCGATTTGTCATTGGTCATTTACAGGGGGACAATGTAATGTTGGCTGACTGAATCTTACGTTTACACCTGGGAACGTCACAATATTCCCAGTCATCCACGCCAACGCCAGTAAAGCACCACACGCCCTCAGTACGTGTGTCTGGGTCAGGGTTCCTGTAATAGGAACCTTCGGTTTCCATGAGAGTCACACCGGTTTCATGCAGCCGATGAAGTTGCTCCAGTGTCAAGACTTCCCAAGACAGACATGTTTGTCCGGACCACGTCTTGGACACGCTACCGCGGTACTCAGTACCAGCTGCAGTACGTAGGCATTTGGGGTACTCTGCACTCAGTGACACAGTGACGTCACCAATACTGTCTTGCAATTATTTCTGTTGGCATGTAAACTGACGCAGGAACAAACAATGCTGAACTTGCCACATATCACCATGGCAGCTTATTGTGACAGATTCTGGGAATAGAGCAATCATTACATCACAAGATGTCTCTTAATACATGGCGTACTCTGCTTACCTATTTACACCCAAAATACAGTCCACTGGGAGTGTTAATTGTTCACCTAGATGTTATGCTTTTGTTATTGTCGTTGCGACCCTGACATGGCCTTATCCGCGTGCCGCAACAACTCGTGTACTCTCTGCTATTATCCAGTTGTTAAATTGGCGAATTCGCATTCGCCACGTTATGTTGGTCAGTCGCGTTTGTTTATATGTATGTTTGTTTGTATGTAAACTTTTTTTGACACGCGATACAGGCCGAAATTTTCAGAATTTTAACCGTTATTTTTTTTTTTCATGACCAATGATGCAAAGACCTTCAAGTCAATATAGGTCAAGGTAATTGAAAAAGTGTAATTCTTGAATCCCGATTATCTCAGTGTATAATGCTTCGATTATCACACAATTTACACCATTTTGTAGATTCATTTGACAAACTTGCACTAATGTGAAAATTGTTTACTGTACATAACCGTACAATTATTGCATATGGATCTGGTATGTGTGTGTGCTTCGGTGGAGCTAACTGTTTGCACACTTCATGAGTTTGGGATCTTGCAATCATTACATCACAAGTTGTCTCTTGCAGGCATACACGAAGTTGGGCGTATTAATAACAATTGTCGCTATCTCCAGGCGGCTATACGATACATGTGCTTGTTAACATGACGGCCCTCCCATAATCTCTGGCCTCTATATACTCTACTGACTTATATCAACCGGGCCACCGGCAAGGCGTGATTGATCATCAGTCGGTTCGACCATTCGCGATCCATTTAACTGTCAAATCAATTCCCAGATAACAACAAATCATATCACCTGATGCATTCCATAGGTGGTGTGAATTGTTGCCATAGATAGTTGTACAAGTCGTGGCGTGGGGGCTCAAGGCAATGGGGACCTAGAATAATTAGCTACCTCATGATGGGATCTAACTGGATCAGGTTAGCTACCTCAAGATGGGATCTAACTGGATCGGGTTAGCTACCTCATGATGGGATCTAACTGGATCAGGTTAGCTACCTCATGATTGGATATAACTGGACCGGGTAAGCTACCTCATGATTGGATATAACTGGATCGGGTAGGCTACCTCATGATTGGATATAACTGGATCGGTAACTTATCTCCTTAAGTTCTCGCCAGGCCGTTGGAGATGTTTCAGATGTTCATTTCATTTATTTCATAAAGATATGAAATTTTATGAAAAAAATGCTGTACATTCTGTATTATGGACATTACCTTTGAGCATATCTGTTATACATCATACCGACTCAATCTGAGCGACTTCTAAAGCTGTGCAGGGAACAAAAAATCAAAAGTTGCATAGACTTATTTTTTTGACTTTCAAGTTGGATATTGAGTCTTATTTTCAAACATACCTATAATTTGCACATAATTAATGGTTTATTGGCCAACATATATGGGTTTCTTGTGGCCTTCTGCTTTGACTTTTTCCTGTTGATGCAGACTAACAAACGTATTTGTAGGTATACCGTCTACGAAGTGTCTAATATATTCACTTTCGATCCTTCATTTCCCTTGCTGTCCGCTTCTCCTCACATCTCTCTTTTGCCTCCTGAAGCTTTTGCAACCTTTCTTTCTCGGCCTCAGTTTCCCTTGTCGTGTTTTTTCGAAGCCTTCGCGAATGTAAATCTTTGTCTTTACAATCCGCCTCTGTGGTCCGACATTTTTGTGGTTAAAACAGCTTATCTTGTTTTTATTACTTCTTAAAACCGGCTTTTAAAATTCCACGTTATACCACAAACAAGAAGCGTTCTGATTGGCTTTTATCTAAGCTTTCCATTCCCGTTTCGTATCAGGCGCCCAGAATGGCTATGAGTGGTGTAGACCTTCAGCTTTGCGCACATCATTCAGGAAAATATGTCCGCCACCGTTATGCTCCGTGTCTGGTTAGTTTTCTCTATTATTTGCTAATAACTGCTCACTCGAGTAACTGTCTAACTGGCCCCTTGTTATCGGACGGCTGTTAGGGTTCATCCTTGAATGTACAATAATGAATTTGACATTTTAAGTAAACAACTGTTTTTGACTGCGTACCACATCAGAATCGCATACTCTACATAAAGCCCCAACGAGTGCCTCATAAAGTTTGATAAAACATTCCCCTTGAGTGACTAGTGAAAGTCCGTCTGATCATCCCGAGTATTTACTACTGCTGCACTGCATTGCTTGCTGGATTTAAATGACTGATCAATTATGGCACCAAAATCCTTTTCATCTGACATTTCATCAAGATTAGAATCACTAATTCGGTATTCACAAGTTTTCATTTGACCGACCTATACGCAGTACATATTTTAAGCATTTGCCAATCATTTCCCCAGTCTATGCTTGGTGTAAGTTGTATGCCTGGTTTTTGGGCCTGAGCCTGGAGTTTGTCATCGTCTGCAAATGTTTTTACCATTATGTCAACAGCGCTGTCTATATCATTGATGTGGGACACCGCTGGCCAGATGATATCAGCTCTGAGCTCGAAATATTTCTGTCAATGGCACCCTCCAAACAAACACGGACCGCTTCAACATAGCCATCAAACAACGTGCATCTGACTCGTTTTTATGAGCAAGGTAACGACACCAAAACAGCACTGATGCGAACCCAATGAATGAGCAATACAAGGACAATTGAATCCGCATCAAGATTGATTGCAACTTTTTAGTATTTTGTTAGGGCATCAATCAAACCGGTTTTGTATTATTGCTCGCCCTGGACGCGAAATTGTGTAACCGTAAAGCTCACAAATCCATAGCAGTTCTTTTGGGATCGATTCGATAACTTTCCTGCCATCATTCCTACAAATGTATTAGGCGATATCGTTCACAAAGGAGCTAGCGGTTGTCACGTCTGGTATGAATTTAAACATTGAGGGGAAGAAATGACTAAGGAATTGCCTGGGTACGGAACGTGTTATATTGATCCGGTCTTGGCATGCTGCACTAAACACCGAGTGCGATAATTCCCCTCTGTTTTAGGTGAATTATATCGTAGCTTATCTCATGAAAAGATTCAATGTTGTACTTTAATGTTTGCAAAACCCAGCACTGATTATAGGTAATATCCGGACTTATCAAGGGTGCTGATTGAGAGATGTTCATTCCTAGATGATTGTCGTGTTAGGCTCAGCTACTACATACCAAGATGCACCCTTAGATATAACAGATCCAATAAACAACCAAATGATTTAGACTTTTTCATGCATATTACATACTGCTTCTTTTCGTAGTTGTACTATATAAGAGGTCATCCCGTTAAGAGCAGTGTGTTACCCAGAGTATGCTACAAGTATGGAACAATATATTTACACATTTGAGATTTATATATTTTGAGTTGTTCCCAATCTCATCATTTTCGGTTTCTTGGGAATGGAAAGATAATATGAATGAATTTTACCAAAGTGTCAACAATAAGTGCAGTTCACACATTATGTGATGCGACCACGCTGTTAGGTCATTGTTGAGACTGATGTAACCGTAGTTCCACATCTAGTGACCATCAAAGGTTCACGAGATATATAATTCACTTATTGCGAATGTTTTTCATACTTGTAAGGTGGCACAAACATGTTTTTCAGTGGGTAAATGATTGTTGGTAACACATTACTAACATATAGTTGCATTCTGACAGAAAATGTACTTTTCTCAACCTGCAAATTTTGACCTAGTTAACAGGCTTGGCTCTCTCCACGTGCTTTCAACAATCATGCTCGCATTACCATGCTAAGCACAAATATACAGCGCACTTATCAAATCGCCGGTCTCAATTATGTTTATTTATTTATATACATATATATTTATATATATACATATATATAGATATAAATATATATATATATATATACATACATATGTATATATATATATATGTATACATATATATTTATATATATAAACATATAGATAGATATAAATATATATATATATATATTTATATACATATAAATATATATATATATGTATATATATGTATATCTATATATATATATTCTAAGATATATATATATATATATATATAAATATATATATATAGATATATATATATATATATATATATATATATATATATATATATATATATATATATATATATATATATATATATATATATATATATATATATATATATATATATATATATATATATATATATATTCTCATTATAGGCGTCTCCAATTGGAGCAGTGTATATTTTGAGAAAACGTTGGCAACGTCCCAAGCTCCAGGGCCGCCTAAGTCTGTTTTGGAAACGTTTTGGTTGTTAATATTGTTAACTGGAACACAAGAAAATACTTAGACTGACGGTACAATAAACATAGCATGAGTAGGTCGTTTGAATTGAGTCATTGTTTTGGGGTTGTCTTGGTCTCTTTGTCTTTTTCACCATAATTTTGCATTGCATTGGACATTGGCAGTTCCTCATGATGTGCAAAAGATTGTGCAGGAGAATGTCAGTGATGGACAGCCAATGTAGAACGTATATTGGTGAATTCTAGTCAACGACAGCACACTATTTTAACACAGTCAATGCAGGAACAGCTGGAAAGGATGTTGGTGTTGTGTGTGTGGAAATATTGGGTCTGCTTGCGTAATATAATAATTGTTGTTCCCTTTCTAATGAGCATTTGCTACATTTTTGGCCAAATTTGACAATTAATGTAACGTCTTGTAACAAAAATAAAAGCAGCAAATATGTCTACATGACATAAGCTACAAAACATATATGATCACACTTTATTAAAATACAATGAGCATTTGGACTTTGATACCAGACGTGATTTCAGACTTAAAACAAAATTAAGTAATATTTTCAGAAAGATTCCGCAAGTACACCCACCTCCTAGACTTGGTTGGTGATAAGATATAAATAAGACGTCGCGAATAACAACGTAACTAGGAAACCTGCCATGGTCTTCTAGACTTCTCTAAGAGGTTGACGTTCAAGCAAACTGCAAACTATATTTCAGGTATACATTGTGATCACTGCTTAATTTAAGTTTGACAATATTAATCGAAGAAGGGTTAAATTCTCTTGTGAGACAATCAAGGATCGTTTTGCTTTTGCATTACTACTTTCAAGGCTGCAACTAAATATTGTTCTCTTTGATTTAGTGCGACCATAAGCCAGGTCAGCCAAGATGGATAAAAGATATTATCATCATATTCTCGTTTTAGTCGTTGATTCCATGACCACATTTCACTAAATTAATACCAACGCAAGAGTAATTTCCGACCACAAAAATGGGGAAGGATCTATTTTGGGCTTCCAATGATTTTGTTTGAGGAAACTATAAACTGCTTATTTAACCTGATCAAAACTGGCAAATTATACTTATTTACTTGACAATTTTCATTGAACTATCTGTCTATGGTGACGAAAGAACGACCCAAACCAATACAAGTAGAGCGATGCTTTTCCACAATATTAAGTAGTATGGTTCAAATATTTTCATCTAAAATGAGTTTTGGATACATTAAACGAACAATTACAGAATTCAATGGTAGCCCATTAACATAACCTTCAACTCTCATCATATGCCACACCGGTATATGTGGAGACAACATTGGTACAGCCCGAGTTCAAGGGCCGCCTAATGTTGAGTCGAGAATGGGATCTAGGATTTTGACAATACCACGCGGTCATAGTTTCACCTTTAGCTCGAGCGTGGTTGCTTCATTCACTTTTCTATCACAAGCTTTGCGATACTTTGCCGGTCTCTGAGTCAAATTTTCAAAACTGCTAGAGCGATAATGAACGGTCAAATAAGCAATTGCTCCCGAAACAAACCAGGTTTAAGACGGCATCAATTATATCTGTGTCTAAAGCCATTTGCCCGCCAAATAGATGATAAACCTCACCATTAAATGAGTATCAAATAAGTCTTCCACGATCATTCGAAATATTCATATGCAGTATTCGCCACGACCTGCCGACAACGACAGTAGTTTACAGTATATTGCAAATCGGGATGTAAGTAATGTGCGCAATGTATCACACTTGTATGTAAAGCGTCAGGACATCCAGTGATTGGCGTGGTCATTATAAAAACAGGCGCGAAAGCAACAGTCACCACTGTCTCAATACATGTTGATGATGCAAAGCGCCGACGCAATATAGAATACAATATTGTTCACCCAGGTCTATCTAAGCTTATCTGACATTTCTCATTATTTATTTAAAATACGATTTTCGCCACAAGGTTAAACACTACAGCTGTGGCATGATTGTCGGACCGGTATAAACATAATATTCTTTCGAGGGTGGAACGTTATCATCCAATCAAGGCATTAGCAAAAATAAAACGTACTTGCGGATTATATAACCAGAGACACGGCCATACGCATTTATCGCCCATCTGCTGAAGATAATCTTCCACTGGGCCTCGAATGTGTAGAATAAAGAATGAATGCAAATAAAAATGAATCCATATGCCGATAAGGCAGCTAACCAAAGCGAAGGTACTGCCATTTCCTTGCCTAAATAAGCGCTGTTTCGTCTCGTGAAATATATGTACACAGTTGCAAACAAACATGGATCATGACGGTCCATGTTGTACTGCGATACTGTAATGAATGACGGCAAAACAATCTATAGGAGTTGAGTCTTGGGTTCTTGATATGCGACCATATTGAAGCATCATTTCCTTATAAAAATGTTTATAGGTAAGTCTGATAAAATATCAAAACGGCTCAAAGCCAGCTGTACATAATGTTAAAATGGACTATCAAAGCCTCCATGCTGTAGATTGATGGTTATATCAAACATTGGAAACGCCAATCACTTGCACAAACAGCTTTCTATCTAAGATTTAACCAGTTCATTGATAACCAAGACCTTTGCTCTAATCTAAGTGTGCCATGTGCGTAATAGGAGTGTGGGAAGTATACCAGATGGAGTTGATAATTCGGTATTATAAAAATCAGAATGATGTGTATATGTTTATTTGGCATAAACATAAAGCACCATCGGCCAAATACACATGATAGGCCCCACCAATTAATAACAGATGGAACACACTGGTCATACATGCCATCACTGTACCTCAAAAATTAATATCACCAGCTTCACTGTTAGATCTTAAGTTATGGCTTTTATGCAGCAATGGTTCAATAGTCTTCGAATGCCTCTTTTATAATGTCACCTCTCTGCCAGGGACTCTGGTCAAAACCCATGGCCCACAGCGCTGTAGGAATCAAGTCTTGATTGCGTACTTCATGTTGAAACTCGTAGTTTACTTTGACGCCAGGACCTCGCATAAATATGGGTATCTGTAGACTGTTATCAATCCATTGCCCGTGTCCAGTCCCGAACCCGCCGTGGTCACTGCTCAGAATTATCAGAAAATCTTCGGCCAGCCCGGCCTCGTCCACAGCATCGAGTACTTGTCCCACCAGCCCGTCAACGACGTCAACCGCGTCAAGATACGGGTCTGTACACCAGCCGTTACCGTGACCGGCTCCGTCTACCTGGTCCATGTAGAGTAATGTGTACGACCTGTCTGCTGACTTGTGTATCTGCTGTATGTATTGCGAGACATTGGCGGCTAAGAAAGCATCGCATGCTGGAGTACCACCGTTAGCAGAAGGACGACAGAACATTTCGTTGTCAACACTTCCCGGGTCACCAGTATTCAAGATGTAGCCCCACCAACTCCAGTCGTAATAAGCTGCAGTGTGTACGCTGTCATCCTGTGATTTGATCACGCGAAACACATTGGGTGTCGGAAAGTCGACGCCTGTAATAGGTGTAATTAATTGATTGTAGCCAAGCGCAGGGGGACGCCACGAATTCGAAGTGACCCCTGAACTCTCTATTGGCATTCCAGTAATGAATGAGGACCACGCAGGCGCACTCACGGATTCAATCACAGTCCTGCCCTGTAAAAAACACAATCCATATTGACTGCAAACTATTCATTGAGACAGCATCTGGGCCGTGGAGATTTTTCTCAAGTAGCTTGACTTACTTTAGTAAGTGTATAGGCCCCCTGAGCGGCCAGACGAGTCATAATATTGGCACCTCCGCCGGGCGCATTGACGAAGCAGGGATGCAAACCGTCTATCCCAATCTGCAACACGTGGTTGATGCCGCGGTTGCGTTGTTTATCGTCACATCCGTCACCTGCAGATAACGAATATAGATAGAGAGAGAATTGTAGAAGTGACAAGTGAGTCATCGCAAGACAAGAAGCCATCTTTCATACCATTACACATGGGAACATCACAATACGCCCATTCATCAGCTACTCTGTTAGTATAGCACCATGGTCCGCCTGGCTTGCCATCTGGATTTCTACAAAAATTAGCGGCATCGGGAAGAGAGGCATCGGGAAAAAGATTGGGGTCGGAATTTTCGTTTTCCGGATCTTCAGTCCATTGTTGACACTCTTCCTGGGAGACAGTAATCGCCACATCGCCAGCGTATTCCCGACCGTCCTCCGTCACTTTACAATCTTACAACAAACCAAAAACCTTTGTTTATGCTATCTAAAACAAATTGGCAAAATATCAATAATTGCTTTGACTTCAAGCGATACCTTGGCACAGGGGAATATCACATGACTCGGTTGGCACAGAGGTATCCCTCGTATAGCACCAGGGCCCGGCGTCGTCTCCGCTAGGATTTCTGCAGTAGTTACTGGCGTCTTCAAGCGATCCTTCTGGGAAGTCCGTTGCGTCTGTATAAGGGTGTTCATGGGGGAACTGATGGTCCCAGCGCTGGCAGGGTCGTCCTGTCCGACTCCAGCTTATCGTTCCAGAATACCTCTCACCTTTGTCATCTTGTCGGCATTGTGCAGACGCTGTTTACATGAGAAATGACGCATATATATTATTTCAATACAAATTCATCATAAGTTATGACGATTATTATTTTCATTCGGTTAGGAAACGATAGCATCCGGGCATTTGTACTTAGTGTTCATCAATGATTCTCACATACGCCTAAAACATATAAAAGATAACAGTGTTTTCCGGTAAATGGTTGGGCAAATATCAAAGCTATATGAATTAGCTTCATGGGTTTCCTGCATTTCACGCTGTGATTAGCGCTGCACGAGAGGAGGGGTAATCATTCGATTTGTCATTGGTCATTTACAAGGGGACAATGTAATGTTGGCTGATTGAATCTTACGTTTACACCTGGGAACGTCACAATATTCCCAGTCATCCACGCCAGCGCCAGTAAAGCACCACACGCCCTCGGTACGTGTGTCTGGGTCAGGGTTCCTGCAATAGGAACCTTCGGTTTCCATGAGAGTCACACCGGTTTCATGCAGCCGATGAAGTTGCTCCAGTGTTAAGACTTCCCAAGACAGACATGTTTGTCCGGACCGCGTCTTGGACACGCTACCGCGGTACTCAGTACCCGCTGCAGTACGTCGGCACTCTGGGTACTCTGCACTCAGTGACACATTCTAGTGTAAAGCCATCGACAAACAAATAGCAAATTAGCCCTTTCGCATCCCATTAATGGTAAACGTGAAAACAGTCGATAAGTAAGGCCGCCAGTCGTGTAGGCGTGGTGAAATAATACTTTCGAAATAGTCTAAAACCTCCACTCGCCATGACATTCACAAGTTACAGACTGTGTATTATAAATTGAACAGTAATTAATGTCATAATAAGAATTCAATGCATCGAGCACAATCGCACGTACACCTTTCCATCCGGAGAGGTGGTCAGTATCGGCAAGGCAACATACGTCTGAACACAGGCTTACCAGCGCACCAATAAGACAACATAACGTCCCAACTCGGGCTTACCAGCGCACCAATACGACAACATAGCGTCCCAACTCGGGCTCACCAGCGCACCAATAAGACAACATAAAGTCCCGACTCGGGCTTACCAGCGCACCAATAAGACAACATAGCGTCCCAACTCGGGCTTACCAGCGCATCAATAAGACCACATAGCGTCCCAACTCGGACTTACCAGCGCACCAATAAGACAACATAGCATCCCGACTCGGGCTTACCAGCGCACCAATAAGGCAACATAGCGTCCCGACTCGGGCTTACCAGCGCACCAATAAGACAACATAAAGTCCCGACTCGGGCTTACCAGCGCATCGGTAAGACAGCATAGCGTCCTATAACCATCAGTAAGGCAACCTAGCGTCCCACAATGGGCTTACCGGCGCACCAATAAGACAACATTGCGTTTTACAACGGGCTTACCGGCGCATCTAGGTACGTCACAGAACTGATAACGTGTACCAGGGTCCATTGTGTAGCACCAGGGGCCTTGGTCGTGGTCTGGGTTGCGGCAGGCGTTAGCAAGTTCGTCCATTGTATCATCAGGGAAGTTCTTTGGATTGATAAATCCATGACTGTGCGGTGTCTGTGAATCCCACCTCTGACAGGTTAAACCTGCAGACGTCTCTGCCACGTCGCCCAAGTAATCCGTCCCATAAGAGCCAAGTCGACATGTTTTTCCTAGAAAGATACCATGGTTGATCAGAGAATGCATATCAACAAATATTCGGGCATGTTAGAATTTCGTTACAAATAAATGCGTAATGGCATTTCTAACTTAACAACAACGGCTTTTGCAAAGATTTGTAACAGAAGCTTTACAACTTTTGATCGTTGCGTCGCTCAAAACGCTGCTCGTTATAACAACAAGCGCCCGTCACTTACTGAGGAGGTAATTGTTCCTGCCGGCGTTAACGCTGTCCTGCAGGACAAACACCAGCCCAAGTAATGCCACGTGACCTCTCATCGCGTTTTGACACAGGTCCCCAATGCGCCTGATAATAAAGTCACAAGCATGGGAATCCGACAGCTGATATAAGGAGCGAGTAGCCTGGGAACGCCTTCGGTACACGGAGTGGGTGTTGACGAATGAATACGTCCCATGTTGGCATTAGTGAGGCGATACATTGATAACAGATGCAGCAAGTTATAAATGATAAATCAAAGTTAAGGGAGACACTTATAGTGCGAAATGTTTTGAATCATGTTGGTAAAAGTCCAGCAACTACATTTAAACGCATAGGCCAGATATGTTGTGATGCATTAGGTGTAAAATAAAATCACGATACTGTGGAGTAATTATCCTTTGTAATTGTCATGGCAATAAGCGCTGATGTGGCCACCATGCCTTACAACCCAACCCCGCGCCATTGTGCGCAGGTGCAAATTTTCACGCTTATTCATCGACTTCTTGTGAATCGACCTTATTACGTCGGACGCGACCTTGGGCCTCGTTGGTAATTGTTATCTGCTGCTTAACTAGATCATAGTGGAAGATGCTAGGCAGCGACTCTTATCTTTTAGATTTAACCTGTACAACTGTGATAATAATACCCGCGGATATGCTGGGGAATATCATCGTCACGCATCACTGACGAATACATTACACTTCCCCCAAATATGACTTATTGATTAGACAAGTTTTTTTTCCTTGTATAACATCATTGGACGATTTTCAGTGACGACAAACATATTCAAAGCATAATGCGCGTAAACCGATCAATATGTTGCCAGAATCGACAACACGACACATTCGCCAAGTCGCTCGATCGATTCTCATTCTGCTGTTTCCACAGCGCACGAACTCATTAGTAATACAGGCGCCAATCAGCACCTGTTACCATCATTCGCCGAAACCGACGTGATTCGGTGATAATTGATGTCTGTCGGGTAGCAAATGCGTGAATATGCAAATTATGACGTGATTGTTCGGGTATAAATTTATGTTGCAGGTACTGCTATTTCATACATCACTACGACAACTTGGACTGACACCAGGCTATCGTAGTCTGACTAGAAGACGAGTATTTCAACAAAATCCTCTCTAGCGCTTCCTTCTCTGCTAGAACCGAATTCACGAGTCAGCTTCTTATCTTCCAATAAGAACATAAAGCAACGGATAAGTTATCCATTTTTGCGGACGGTGGCCGATGCGCTCAACGTGAAAGTCAGGATCACGTAAGTGGTGTGTTTTACTGAGCATAATGATTATTTCGGATTGATTCACGTAGCTATTGCACAATTGGCACCACTTTTATATATGATTAGGGATAAATCAACATACTAATTGAGATCCTATTTTATGCTTCAGGTGTAACTAGCATCATGCCAGCAGGTGATGTGCTGCTTTGCCTCTGTCTGGTCTCAGTAGCTCAGGGCCTCACGTTAAGCCGAACCCAAGCGAGCCAAGATATCGTGAGCAGAGCATTAAGTCAGCCAACAACAATACAGGACGGAATACTTTCATACCTGTGCTTTACAAACGAAGATACTGATGTTTCAACGGAAGCTACGCCAACAATATCAGGTAGCAAACTGGCACCAATCGAGATGAATGATGAGATGTTTTTCTGGAAACAGATCCTCAATCCAAAACGCCGAGTAAAGATAGCGAATGGCCGACATGGGCCGCGCATGAGTCTACAGATAGACATGCATGTATTGGGTAACATGCTACGAGCTGTGCATAACACTCATAATGTGAAGACTGATCCTAAAACAAAAAGTTTACAGAGCTTGTGGAACATTGGGAGACGCTGATTATGTGCGGTAGTCCGTCCATCTTAAGATGGAGGAATGTATGAATCGCATAAAATTAAGACTGCATGAATTGTACTTTGGTCCACTTTAACTATATTGTGGGACGCTCACCATGTGCGGTAGTCCGTCCATCTTAACATGGAGGAATGTACGAATCAGATTGTGAGGTTGGCGTAACATTGCACTAAGCCGAAATGTAGGCGTTGATTTTGTTTACAGTGTGTGTTGCTGCTGAGGTGCATAGAATTAAGACTGCATGAATTGTACTTTGGTCCACTTTAACTATATTGGGGGACGCTCACTATGTGCGGTAGTCCGTACATCTTAACATGGAAGAATGTACGAATCAGATTGTGAGGTTGGCGTACCATTGCACCAAGCCGAAATGTAGGTGTTGATTTTGTTTAGAATGTGTATTGTTGCTAAGTGCATAAAATAAAGACTGTGTGAATCGTACTTTTGTCCTTACATTCTCACACATACATCGTAGAATAGGTGCCATCATGCGAACACAATAGTGCTGTCATGCAGGGGCACACCTCGGTGGTGACAACGAGATGGCAGCTGAGAAGCACAGGGCAGGGCAAACATACAACTGCACTTATAGCAACTGATGAAAACAGACACATTCAACATGAATCTTCGGGACGCATTTTGTTTATCTATACTGTGCCCCATTGCCGCCCCGCCCCGCCACTCCTCCACCCCCCTCACCACACGCGTCACTTATGTGGCAATATGTGAGAATTAAAAGATGACATATTGTACGACCGAAAAAATATGCGAACAAGCCGCCTGTGATGGCGTCTCGTAAAAAAACTACATTGAATTTTCTTATTCAATCGGGGGAACGATCGCCTCCCAAAGCTTCTGAGACTCTCAGGATGCTGACCTTTCTGGCTGCCTTGCAGCCAAAGCAGTTGTAATCTGCTGCGGGTATTTTGTCTGTTGTTACTATGTCTGAAGTTTGTAATAAATCAAACAAGCGTGATTGTATGCCGTTGTTTGTAGAACTGGTGCGTTATTATAAAAATTATCCTTGTTTAACCCACCGAAGAACAAATGACTTATTTTTATTGCTTGCATCTGCTCTTAGAACTTTACTCTCGGGACTAAATCACTGTTCCATTTGATAATAGATATTATGCTGCTCTTAGATAAGATTCTTTCTAGAGTTGTTTGACTACCATACCATCAGTATTTGATCTTTGTATATGTTAAAGTGCCTATCGCACTTCTATAGGTATCAATTCATAATGTGATCAATAAACTCAAACCGGTCCAATAACCGTTGCATCTGATCTGTTAAGGCCAAAATTTGACAAAATGTCAGTTCAAATTAGCGCGCTCGATCAATAGCAACGGCAGCCATGATCTAGTTCAGACACAGGCGTGTGACGTCAATGAAGTCAGCCCGTTCTCTGAGACGCAGGGAGTTCCCCGTTGTTTAAATTGTAATTTGTCGTCTCTTGTTTTAGGATATTTGATAGTTTTCTTCAATCTTGTCACTGACTAAACACGATGGTTAATCGCTGTTGTGTTGGGGATTGCTCGCGTACAAGTTTGGACGGTGTGCGCTTGTTCACGTGCCCTGATCAGGAGGATTTTAAGAAACGATGGACTAGCCAGGTACTACGATCGCGAGACAAACGGCTGGGCCCGGGCAAGATTTTACCCAGAGATTTTAGCACGCACCGAAACTTAGAGAAGAGCTTGGTTTGATGGTCTACCACGTTGTAAACTGATGCTGTTCGTACTCTTTTTGCGAAGACCTCTGATGTCAGGCAAACTAGAAAGGATGTTGAGACAAGAGATCCCCTCTCACCCCAGCCCAAGAAAAGCAGACTTGCCTATATCAAGAGACAGGAGCAGAGGGCGATCACCTTCTTGTTGCATTAATATTAATTTCATAGTCCCTTGTTTTGCTAAGATGATACAATACATTTCGACTATGTATCAAATTCATGGATCGGTATAAATATGATAATTCAGAACATTGATTTCATTCCACGAAAACAAGGAGTGGTTATGGCCACTGAACAATTGTTAGGCTTATAATATTGAATAGACCCTAGGTGTTTGTTTGTTTTGTGCATAAATTGTATCCAAATAGCACGGATAAAATTAGTTTCTTCATTGATACACAGAATTTGGAACCAGCTAGGGCTTGCTATGACCACGATATGGTTGAAAATCACTTGATATCCAAGGGGCGCCTGTCAGGTAGCTGAATCTGAACCAACTCCCGGTACTGAGGACGATTCTGCGCATCCTTCTGACTCCATGGATGACGGCACCCCACCGATGGACGCCCATCCGTCACATTACCAATATTTGACCCTGACAGCACCAGTGCAGGCACATGCTAAGAATAGATGGCTGGAAACAGGTTCGACTCTTTGACCTCATATTTTATTCATTGTTGTAACAGCACAGGCTGATAAAGGAACTCATATCTTCTGCCCAGATCTTCCCAACACCACAGAACAAACTGTATGTATGATGTTTACCGGTAACAGCTGTAAAATATATATTTCAACGGATTTACGACGGCTTTGAATTGATTTCATTAAAACACATAATAATACGGGAAAATGTGTTCAGGAAAAGAGATTATACATACTTTTTTGTAAAATATATGGATTAAATTCTCGCGTTATATACCAACATATATAGGATGATCTGGAGCATAAATACGATCAAACATAGCTTACTAAGCTTCATTATGCAGCGGTACTAAGTCCCGGGCAGGATGACCCGCACGAGTAAGACCCCCAGGCGCAGCAGTAGCATCGCCGGCGTCTTTATTCGCTTCATCAGAGACGTCTGAATCGCTCATTTCTGGTTCGAATCTATAAGAACAAATTTGCTCTGCCGTAGCAACGATAGTCGGTAAATGATCTATGCCATCTCATGCCTCTTCGTCGCTCTCCAGACCGTGATTAAATAGCTGGCAGCTATTTTGCGATAATCGTATTTTGCGATAATCCTCGCAAACAAAACATTGCCGGGTCAGACGTCATGCGGAGGCGATTAATTATTCATGAGCTCGTCGTTTCGATACGCCGAACTTCTCTTTAAAGTCGAATTTCGATCCGAAAGCGCGCACTTTCACGGCTGATACATAAACAGAATAGGTACTTGTGAGTTATATTTCCGTAATCTGATTTTCCGTGTGATAGGCAATTAAGCGCATGACACAATAACGAAACCCTAATTTAGTTTCATCTGCAATCAATTTTCATCTAATTCTGCGTAGGCTGACAATTATGTCTACGGCTCACGATGATCCTAGAGGTAACTGACCCTCTGGCACCCCTATTCTCTTCCATA
The DNA here is from genome assembly GCA_034190875.2 of Urechis unicinctus. Classification (NCBI taxonomy): domain Eukaryota; kingdom Metazoa; phylum Annelida; class Polychaeta; order Xenopneusta; family Urechidae; genus Urechis; species Urechis unicinctus. The sequence continues at coordinate 16,228,017 of CM067352.1, read as the reverse complement.
CGCATTCAGTAACCATCAATACCATGATAATTAGACGTGGGCGCGCGATCGTGATCCTACCCCAGATCACAATGACATTATCTAGCTTACAATAGGTCATAAACCGAGGACTACAAGAGGCAACGTCATACTATCGTAGTCGTTATGCTAACCTAGTTTACGCCCCATAAACAGCTTTGGTCATGTACGGCTCAACCCTTACCCATGCCCTGATCCCGCGCTTAACATTGAATCTAGGAGTAGACTTCACTGGTGAAGTTAGTCGGCTAGTAGTGACTCGCCCTGGGATAATCGTTAGCATTTGTATCTTTTTCAACTTACTCCATCCACGTCATTGGTCCCTCAACTATCCAGTTATACTAAAGGCGCTCAATCAAGTCAATCTCAGCTCTTCATATTCATCCCTCCTTTCAAGGCGTCATATAACACAATGGTGTGTGTGTGCCGTTAAACCCTGTACACACTGGAGTATTATTGCAATGTGAGCATCGTCGCGCTTTGGTCGGTAGCCAGGCGTCGAATACGCCGTGGCTCCGAATACGCAGAGAGCCAAGGTTGACGATTAAGTCGTGGGTGACACAATTCTCTGGTCTTGTCCACGTTGGTCGTCCGTAATAGTTCTAATCTTTGTGCTGTGTTGCTCTCAATGATTGGCAGGTCTTATATGAACGTCTACAATCTCATGGACGGCTTTCTTACATATGCATTGGTGGTTCCAAAAATCATTTAAACCATGTTTTATCACAGCCGTGTACTTGTCACAGCAGAATCTCATTGTCAAGGTTATCGGGTGTCCGACATTCAAGGTATAACCTAACCAGGGCTAATCATGCTAATATGCGGAATATTCATTCACATGTCAGTTTACGTATCTTCTAACATGGCGGAAAATGGAACTTATTGATGCTGTGTTGATATCACTCGACCGCAGTGTCTGTGGGCGATAAGGTGGACATAGAGTAAAATTGATTGCCAAGAGTCCAACCTAATTGGCTGTCTGCCTAGGAAGCAAGTCATCGACTGAATTCGATAAAACATAAGAACGACTAGCCTTACAAGACGTCTGAGTAGACGTCTTACTCTGTTTTAAAACGACGCAATGTTAAAAATTTTGAGATCGATTCAGACAACTTACCAAACACCAAACATACAAGTGATGGAGTTTTAGAATGCGATGATGTTCACGGACAATTTTATCCCTTTGTGGCGGGGGATTTCATCCATGGTGATTAGTTATAGTTCGATAAATTTGGAAGCGGTAGAAAGCCCGAAACACAGCAACATGTTTGTTATCAAGTTCAAGACCGCGTACATTGCACTTGCTCAGAATGTCGTGACCCATCGACGACTATTGCTTCCTGCGTCTGAACTCGATAAGATACAGCAGATCAAAGTGCGTCAACGTGCTTCGCAAGCTTAGCAGGGAGGCAATGCGGATGAGGCGGCGGGAAATCGCGGGAAATCACGCGACCCAATATTTTCCAAGATGGCGGTCATCGCATCGCGATTTTTCGGAAATGATATATAGAAAATTTGCTTACGGCTTTTGTAAACCAGGCCACATGCAGCGATTATGCGATATTTTCTGATCTCCTTCCCTTAAATGTTAATTCTCTGATCGATTTCTTTTTCGCTGTTGCTAGGGGACGTGATCCGTACAAAACTACGCATCCATTGAGAATATTTCAGATAATTCTGAAAGCAGCCGTGAAGATTTCCAATGACCTCTTGCACCTGATTGAGATCGTATCCGTAGATATGATGTACCTTTTATATCCCATCCAAAAGATTTTCATATAAAAGATAAAGCGTTTGCATTTGACAGTAATGATTTCTGTTGAGGGTCCATAACGAGAAGCTCGGGGCAGGGGGTGTTCCCCCATGCTTTATAATCTTGATCGCTGTGGAGACAATGCCATACTCTCGATCGGTCCAACTTAACACCCGAAACAAGCCCTGCATTCATTCGGATATGCGCACAGCCCGCGTGATGAACACATGGTTAGATTATTGATAACAATGCGATAAAAATGTGAACGAACGTCATGATGTCTATATTACCATGGCGTGCAATCGCGTTATGCCTCTATCATCGCCGCCTTGTGCTCGCCGATATCGCCACTTACACAACATGTACGGAGCACTGCAGCATCAGAGACTACAATACATGTGTTTATGGTAAGATGAGAGCGTTTTATTGGTTCAATCTCTAACGCCTCACCTATGTCAGTTTGAACGTTGAAAGCAGTTGCCGCTATCGAATGACCACTTATTCTGCTCCATACCTCTACCTGCTCAGCCTGCGTTGATTGGTTGACCGGATTAATATGTCATAACGTACGAAAGCATTAGTTTAATGCCAATAATTAAAATACAGACTTTACTGCTGGGGGTCCGGTGTTCGAAATAAAGTGGTGCAATTTACCCTAAAAGGATGAACGAAGGTGGACACCCAAGACTGTACGGTTATGGGTGTCCGATGAGTGGCCGATCATTTTTTCATTCATGAAAGGTTACATATCTAAATTGAAAGACCTATGTCTTCTTAAATCCGTCCTACAGGTAGGTTTTACTAATGTGTGGAGATGACCTCATGATATACAATTAATGCAGGGCTCCTCGACATCTGACAGGCTTTATGCTACCCCAAGCGCACCTCACAATATATACTCTGCGTGGTCTTTGATTGTCGATATGAGATTATTTATTTGCTGATGGAAATTGGGTTTGAACACGAAAAACACGGCTAGCTCTGATACACACTACAGATGACCATTCCTGTAGCGTCGCCCACAATGTCATCAATGTTTCTGCGTACGGATTTGAGTTATGAAGCAACAGTCCTGTCCACGGTCGTGATCATGAAATGAGGTCAGCCTTTGTGATCGTTTTTGTGTTATGCTTGCTCCCAATGCTCGTATGATGTAGGTAGCATTGTGAGCAGCTACAATGACGTCCTCTCTGCTCTCACGTCTGTTACAGCTACGCATAATGAAGGTGTCATCTGTGTGTCAAATCAATCGCCAGTTAGTATTAATTCAACCTAGATGCCAATCCAACAAAAATATGAATGATTGCTACTGCGTAGTTAGGACGGTATTAATCATCCGTATTATCCACCAATGGCTCGTAGTATACGCATACTAAGTGACGAAAATTTAATGGGCTTGACGTATTTAGATGCAAGTTTTCGTCTTCGATTGGGCACACGGCTGAGATCTAGTGCAGGCTCATAAGCACTTGTTGTGAGGGATATCGCATCTACTGAGAGCGCTTGTAATACAACTGCTAAATACTTGTATTGTTTTGCACAAATGTTTCGATTGCCCTGGCATGACTCAAATGAAATACCACAAAGCATAGTTTATCAAAGAATGGTCGTACAAGCGAAGTATTCCTTTCTCTTGTCTGTGTCTGAAGCATCCTGGCTTCTTGATATTTCGATATGTTCGAATTATTGAATATTTGTAGTCAGAAATATGCAGGTCTCTGCCAGTTCATATGCAGATAAGAAATCCTATAAATACGATCAGGGGTCACTGGATTCCCAATGAAAGTAAAGTTTGCCGTGCGATAACTGCGACCGTGTCGATATATCACCGAGAAACTACTTTATTTACTCCATTAATTTATGAATAAAAGAATAGCATGTCTTGTTGTTCATGGAAGGATCAACATCGATCAAACACCACACATTGCTGCCTTAACATCACCCATCCATTCTATCATATAGCCTGTAGTGTCCCTGTGAAGTCATTATTAAGGAGGTGGCTCCATTGGGTCATGTATAATGGGTTCATGTTTATTTACCAAGTCAAAGTTATTTACCATTGATACGAATGTTACCTTTAAGTAGAATTCACAATGATATGAGAAAACGATTAATCACACAACAATGACTGGGCTTCAATTACAGTTGATCGTGAGCAAGAAACAAACCGGTTGCGAAAACTCGCTAATAAACTCACTGTCAGATAATCTATCGTTGGTCCCATTAAATATCGACCCAGGGTCCCCACCGAATGCGTTAATTGGTTGGTCATCATACAGTCTAAGGTTATGTCATATCTCTATTCCTTATTTCAGGAAGTCAGTCATCGGAATTATTTAGCTGACAATATATAGTAGCGTGTTGAATGACCTTTTCGTTATTCGTACAATTACGCCCATTGTATAGTCTTGAGATTGCAAAACAGTGAGTGCCCCTTGTCTCAACAAGCAGAGTATTCGAAGTGACGTTGACATCAATAACATCTGTTGTAATGCAAGGCATCCGCCGCTTTCGCTAACCCTCCTAGCCGTAATAATGGTGAATCACGTGTTTCCTGTAATCGGCAAAACAGTCGTGTATCTTTCTGTTGAAGTTAACAACAGCGTCTCTGCTAAGAACAAGAAACAATTATTACTCGGAGCTTGTGTTTTTTACACAGAATGGCTCCCATCGTAACGAATCTGAGTCCATTTCTATAATCAGCGACTCCCTAAGGATGTTCTGCAATACAAACCCCCGGCAAGTTAAAGTAAAATGCTGTTTATTAGTTCCTTCGGGATCATTTGGTTTCACAGTTATGGTTAAATTTCTGTCTAAGCAATCTGCATTAATAATGTGTTGACATAAGCTCATATCAAGGCTGCCGTAAATTGTATTTATTTGATGGCAATCCTCCACATATATGATACAATGCCAAAACACTAGGCGATAAACTAGCGATGGATATGATAATTGGTGTCTATTTGCAATTGAATAATCTCCTGTTGTTACATAAATATATATTTGTTAACATGGTAGATAAACCGTCAAAAAGTTCTCAATTCATGAATTCGGTGGCCCATATTCCACCCAAACAATTATATTATCATGTTTTGATATATTATCCACCCCACATATCGTCATTTCAATAAAAAAACCTTTAATTTTGTCTCGTTTACGAATAAGGACACTTCATTTCCAAACTTATTAGTCCATATTGAATTCTCATTTATATTATGGTGAGAATTATGATCATTGACCGTGAAATCATTCATTATTTTTCTGTTAATGCAATTAGATTGAAGGCATGGTCAAGATATTATATACAAGACAGTGACACTCCAGGCCTTGTCCTTTTGTTCAATTCGTATGTGAACTTGCATAAGAGATTGCGGTGGCAACATCCCCATATTGTCCTCGAAATGATATCAGCATTTTATTCTTATATTGCCAAAATACCAGAAATGGGTTCAGAAGTGGAATTTTGTATTGCCATTAACCTTGAAATGAGTTAATATGTTAAACCTTATATTGCCAAAACACCATAAATGGGTTCAGAAGTGTACTTTTGTATTGCAATTCAACTTGAAATGGGTTAACATGTAAAATCTTATATTGCCACAATATCAGAACAGAAATGGGTTCAGCAGTGGACTTTTGTATTGCCATTAAACTTGAAATGGGTTAACATGTCAAACATTATATTGCCACAAAACTAGAAATGGTTTCAGCAGTGGACTTTTGCATTGCCATTAAACTTGAAATGGGTTAACATGTTAACCTAATATTGCCAAAATACTAGAAATGGGATCAGCAGTGGAATTTTGTATTGCCATTGAACTTGAAATGGGTTAACATGTTAAACCTTATATTGCCACAATACCTGAAATGGGTTCAGCAGTGGACAATTGAATTGACATTAAACATGAAAAGGGTTAACATGTTGAACCTTATATTGCCACAATACTAGAAATGGGTTCAGCAGTGGACTTTTGTATTGCCATTAAACCTGAAATGGATTAACATGTTAAACCTTATATTGCCACAATACTAGAAATGGGTTCAGCAGTGGACTTTTGTATTGCCATTAAACTTGAAATGGGTTAACATATTGAACCTTATATTGCCACAATACTAGAAATGGGTTCAGCAGTGGACTTTTGTATTGGCATTAAACTTGAAATGGATTAACATGTTAAACCTTATATTGCCACAAAACCTGAAATGGGTTCAGAAGTGGACATTTGTAATGCCATTATATTTGAAATGGGTTAACATATATACCTTATATTGTCAAAATACCAGAAATGGGTTCAGAAGTAGAATTTTGTATTGCCATTAAACTTGAAATGAGATAACATCTTAAGCCTTATATTGCCACAATACGAGAAATGGGTTCAGCGGTGGAATTTTGTATTGCCATTAAACTTCAAATAAGGTAACATCTTAAACCTTATATTGCCAAAATACCAGAAATGGGTTCAGCAGTTGACTTATGTATTGCCATTAAACTTGAAATGGGTTAACATGTTAAACCTAACATTGCCAAAATACCAGAAATGGGTTCAGCAGTGGACTTTTGTATTGCCATTAAACTTGAAATGGGTTAACATGTTAAATTTAATATTGCCAAAATACTAGAAATGGGTTCAGCAGTGGACTTTTGTATTGCCATTAAACTTGAAATGGATAAACCTGTTGTTGTAGTGACATTATACTAGAAATACGTTCAGCTGTTATATTGCCACAATACTAGAAATGGAATCAACAGTTGGCCCTTGATTTCCTACTACATAAGACATGGATTGCCAGTATATCAGCATTCGGTTCATCCATTGATCCTTGTATTGTCACTATATCACAAATGTAATCTTCCATTGATTGCTGTATTGTCACTATATCATAAAAGGATTCTTCCATCGATTCCTGTATTGCCACTTTATCAGAAATGGATTCAGCCGTTATTCCATGCTATGGAACGTGTAGGCCTCGCCAGTGATCAAATATGGTTTAAAACATGATAACGTGCTGACAGCTGACGACATTAAATATTAAATAGATTTATTTCCACAATACAATTAAACCATTGAACAAGTTTCAACGTAGCAGAAAATGTCACCAAATGACATAATATATGTAACATCATAACGCATATGATTTTGGCTGAGGTGCTATGTTATCCATGCTGTTGATGAACTCTTTGGTCTGCCGTGTCTAGCCTATTGGTGGTTGAATGTCGGAACGCGCAAATCATCATGTGTTTAAGGGTGAAGTGAGATTCTATCATATATAATAACAGCAATGAGGATACACCCAAGTTAAAATAACAAAGGTGACCAGGCTATATAAAAGGCTAAGGAAGAGAGTCGCGTTAGTAAATATATGTAATACTGCCCTGTACTGATAAATCAAAAATCAGCCAAAATCAGCCAAGCGCTTATAAATGTCAGCCTAGGTTCAATGTTAACTCTCATGGAACAATCTTCTGTTTTGGCTTAAATATGGAAACATGCGGCAATATGCAAAACCTGTACCAAATTCAGTAAACTCACTGATATGTCACAGACACGGGCTAAATGCGGATCACAAAACGATTTACTGTACAAACAAACCACTCCAATTGGCTCCACTTTTATCCCCTATTTATATCCAATACTTCAAGTCTTAACATTGTTGAATGTGCGAGTGACGCTAAACCCAAACATTGAAGGTTTACTTATGAAGACTGCAGGCAATGACAGTGATATAATAGAAAAGGGTTTCAAAGACCAAACTCAGGAACTAATTTAAATCATGTTTGATTTAATCACTACTATGTTAACGATGCAATGAGAGCAATTTTGCACTAGTGACAATACAAAGTTACTTATAGGCTCATAATGTAATACTTACCATGCACCTGTAAAGTTACCAACGAGCAGGTGTATTCAATAATGTCAGTAGTCACTGGAAGGTTACATTAAACTAACATCAAAACAAAACAAAAAAAATAACCAACATATTAACATGCAAACGCACCAGCAGCAACAGAACTGAAATGCCACCAGTGTTGACCATTCTTCCTCTGGTCAGCCACACAGTTAATGATGTGGCCACACGCTCAAGTTGACCCCACATACATTAACTGTCAGGCCAGTTAATGCAGCAAATATAGGTCCGTGGCAACATCATACAAGGTGTTGAGGCATAAACAGGTGTAAATAAAACTGATTACAATATCTATAATATACAGTGTATGGCAGCTGGGTCGCGTTCGTGGCATTTATCCACGTGTAGGGGCCCCGATGTCTTTAATAAATGAGCGAGGCATTTGGTTACGTGGGCTATGGTACCCTTTAACTACATCGGGCAGAAGCGTCAGTGCTGTGAGAAGCAATCCATCCCATAATACAGTAAGCAATGTGCTGGAGCAGTATTCCGTAGACGCCATCATGTCGTAGTCACCCACGCCATACTGTAGCAGTCGACACTATGATGTAGTTTTTGACACGAGTTTGGTCATTCAACCTGCGCTAGAAAATTTCACTCAAAAACGCAGTGGTTCAAAATTAGCTGACCGAATTGACGATAATCGATGTCCTACCACCATTTCCTAGTATTCAGCACCATATTTTGTCCACATAATATCACTGAAATACTTCACAACACCTAACCATACCAGCATCCGTCCGATGCCAGTGGCGGTCAGATTGTCCAAGTCGGAATCAAACAGCAGTCTCCTTGGCAATCATATAACGATATCCAATCTCTACAGCGCTATGTGGGATTTCGATTTCACCCGTTAACGACCTTCACGTGATATGTCCGTTTCATTCGTTCAGCCCATTGTCTTTTACTATCAAAAGGTACCACCATCCATATTAGGCAACGGGTTCCTTCCACTCCAGTCTCGTGTAGTAACAGTACTGCAATTCACACATGAGGCACAGGCGAACGAACGGAATTTCTTGAGCTTCCAGTAGTCGTGACCTCAAGAGGGTCATACCCCATAGTCTTCCTCAGGAGGAACATGTGTATCTCCCGGAATGAGGGCCGTTGGGCCTCATCTCGGTTCCAGCACTCCCTCATGAGGTCAACGATTTCTTTGGGGCAGTTGTTGGGTTGAGGCAGACAGATCTTGTTACCATCGTTCCGGTAATAATGGCCGCAGTTTTCTATGACCTCGTCATCGGACAGGAGGTCATAGGGCTGATTACGGGCCAAGGTGAGGACCTCCCATAGGGTTACCGCCATCGACCACACGTCACTCTTACACGAGAACTTACCCTGTCACACACAAAGACAATCATCCCGCCACGTTAATCATCACGTGACATGACCAACCAATCAAACGCCACATCGCCAACACATTGGGATGCCGCCAATCAGGTTCAACATTAATTCTTCAAGATGACACTGAACCTGAACCCTAACAGAATTCTACTCCTTCTGTACAATAACAGACCGAGTGTAATGATGGCATACAATGAATTAGGAAATGGTGAAAGGTATGTCACACCATCGTCAATGATAGTACTCACCAGCAGTACACTTTCCCAAGCCATCCAGCGTATGGGCAGCACGGCCTTGCCTTCAATGCGGTAGTAGTCGTTACTATAGAGACTACGACTCATGCCAAAGTCAGAGATCTTGATGGTGTAGTTATAACCGACCAGACAGTTACGCGTGACCAGATCTCGATGAACCATGTTAAGAGTCTCTAGGTACTTCATACCAGCCGCGATCTGCATGCCCATATAGATCAGATATAGCTGGCAACACACAAAACACACAAATCATCAGCCAATTATTACTCTTGACTCTTTGCACAAAATAGAATAGCACGAAGGGAGCCCCCACCCCACCCCCATTCTCGCTATGTCTGTTAACTACGAGTACATGTGGTCACTATATAAATTACTAAGGTCTACTCATCAGAAGAAGGTTGCAAGATCGATGGTTATAAGCTTAATGAATCACATGACCTCACCTTATAATGGTTTGCCCCGTGCGGGGAATAAGAGCCCTCATGACAATGCCTCAACAGGAACTGGTTGAGGTCCCCTTGTTTCATGTACTCCACGACGACAGCCAGATGCTTCTCTTGACAACATACTCCCAGAACGCATACAATGTTAGGGTTCTCCAGCCGGGACATCAGAGTCACCTCCTTGTGAAAGTCGGCCCTGTTACACGAGAGATACATATCAGAAATGAGTGAATGGTGCTGTAGTCTCTGTGATACCTGTAGGGATACAGCGTTCTCATTTGTATGACGCTAGTTAGGAATATGACATCGGGAAACTACGTACACATCAAGTGTAACGACTGAGAATCGAAATATCCTCATTCCAATATTATCTATCGCAGTCATTTTATGATTATCTGGCTGGTTAATTTAGGTTTTTTGGTAGTTTTCTGCATCGAGTACCAGCAACCATCGTCTGTGTACCCCTTCCCTACCCGGGTTCACTGTGTAGCGCTATTTACATAAACCTACCCCGTGTTCATTGAATAGTGGAAACTACATAACCCCGAACCTGGCGTGTTCGTTGAATAGTGGAAACTACCTAACCCCGAACCTGGCGTGTTCGTTGCATTGTGCAAGCTCCATAATCCCCGTACCTGGCGTGTTCATTGAATAGTGTAAACAACATAACCTCGAACCTGTTCATTGCATTGTGTTAGCTCCATAAACCCCGTACTAAGCGTGTTCATTATATAGGGTGCGCTTTGCGTGTTCATTGCATGGTGTAGGCTCCATAAACCCCGTACCTGGTGTGTATATTGTATAGTGAATCTGCAATATTCCGTACCTGGCGTGTTCACCAGCGTTTGGACCGAGCATCTTTACAGCTACTAACATCGACCTTGACACAGCCCTGTTGCCATGAAGACTGTCTGACGTCAGTTCCGGTATCGACAATGCCTCACACAAATGGACCTGCTTAGAATACCAAACCTGGTCAATTTAACATGGACTCACCTCACCACAAACCATACGGTGATGTTCTCATTACTCAGCCATGGCACTAATTGTTGCCAGAATCAGGGTGAATTTCAAAGGCCGATAAATGGAAACAAAGAGGAGGTAAAAAGAGGGTGAGATATAATGAGGATGAGGGTTGGAGGCAGACATCACCTCGCCAAACTGTCCTTCTCCCAGCTTCTCCACGAACTTGAGCTTATCTCTGGGGAACTCTCTGAGCGGCAAGTCGTCATTAATGGCAGCTACGTCCGCTGTGCCGACCACGTACATACTGTTCCCGGTCAGACCCTACACAGACAGGGGTACAAATGGGAAATCAATTAGCCACAAGGCACAGTGGAGCAGATTGGGGGCTAGCGTCGGCTAAGTATAAGCTGACCAATGAATTAGATCAC
>CM067352.1:16201426-16216804 GCA_034190875.2 Urechis unicinctus | reverse complement strand
TGCGCAGAAATTCTCCAGGCGTTCGTTGCTATACCATCAATTCTGAATCACCTTTGTAGCTTCCCTGGGCCTTCTTTCGCTGAAGGTGAGCGTTTTTAACCGGCATTCTGCCACTACAAAGCAAAGATCTACGGTGCCCTCTAAAACTAAAGCGTAGTTTAACAGTTGGAGCTGCCTTGATAGATAAGCAGTCGAGCACTTGATTTCGCGTCATATCCGAAACACGTTGCTCGTGTGTAAGCAATGTGTGTGTGCGAGTTGATGTGGTCGTATCAAGGCATGTGCAGCAGATCAGCGGACAAAAGGACGTCGTGATAATGTTGTATATTCGACGATTCAGGCGACAGTCGTTCAGCACAGTATTTCATAATCATAATACTAATAATTATTATCTTCTTCGTCGTCGTCAACTTCTTCTTTTTCTTCTTCTTCGTCTTCCCCATTTTCTTCTTCTCCATCTTCTTCTTCGTCTTGCCCATTTTCTTCTTCTCCATCTTCTTCTTCTTCCCTCAATCTTCTTCTTCCCCATCTTCTTCTTCTTCTTCTTCTTCTTTTTCTTTTCTTTTTCTTCTTCTTCTTCTTCTTCTTCTTCTTCTTCTTCTTCTTCTTCTTCTTCTTCTTCCTCTTCTTCTTCTTCTTCTTCTTCTTCATTTTCTTCATCACAATTGTCATCAACATCATTTTGTCAAGGTGTGAATGCAAATGTAACAATCATATAGGTCCACCAATACAACGCATAATATGACACTCAGGAAAACCATGCTATTTCTGCTGACGTAACCAAACTGTTCCATGAGATATCAACCGACACGTGGACCACATGCTGGATGTCAAGGTCAGTTCAAATGGTAAAGAAGGGCACAGCAGATATATCACGACATCACACGAGCCTCGCTGCGACCTCTCTAATATTCATCAAGAAACAATATGGCCGACTCCGCGAAACCTATTTAGTTTCTTGTTAAATAATGCAACAGGACACACGTTGAAAATGAAGAAGAGGAAATGTGCTGCAGAAATATTCTGTGAAAGTAGGCTGCTGTTTAACAAAGTGGATCGCAATCCATATCACCATTACTGCCCTCTGTGTCACCATCACTTGTAATCTCATCAACATCATTACACGCCATGTCATCCTCACTTCTCACCTTATCACCATTACTTTTCCCTATATCACCATTACTTATGACCTTGTCTGCATTATAACCCATGTTGATGCCATCACTGCGCACATTGTCACCATCATTGCCCAACATGAAACCACCCCTTCTCACCATGACACCACCCACCATGAAACCACCCCTTCTAACCATGACACCACCCACCATGACACCACCCACCATGAAACTACCACTTCTCACCATTACACCATGACTTCTCACTTTGTCACCATCATTGCCCACCATGAAACCACCACTTCTCACCACGACACCATGCCTTCTCACTGTGTCACCATCACTTCTCACATAGCCACTCTCCTAACCCATGTCGTATCCATCACACCATTCTGTTTCAGCATCTCTTTCCAACCCCAAGTCCTCTACGTTATACTATTCCGCGCCTTTCTGTGGCTGTACTTTACGTGGGAAATTCTTATGGAAAGCCGACTCGCGCGTACACGCGATGTCTTCGACTCATAAATCCATCGCTTCAATTACTCCGCCAGTGTTAACAGACACCAATCATCCAGCACTCATGTCAAGCCATTACAAATAAACCCTCATTGTATACCACAGATGCTCCAGGAGCACTCCTCCCCCGCGCTTACGACCAATTCTCTCGTTTCTAACTATGGCATGTTATTTGTACGAGGGAGTGTTTATATTGTATGAGTGGAGGTCTTAATTGCTAGTTAGTATCTGACTGACTGGACTCCCCACTCCGCACCGAAACAGACACAGACCATGACCTCAGACACCAAGAACTTCACCTGACACTAAGTTTTTAACATTATTATTTGACTGGAAATGTTCATGATCTACTGTGGAAATCTGTTTTATTCAGTTGTGTCGTTCCATCGATAACGGTGCCTCCCTAAAACCATGAACTACACGAATGTAAGCTGTAAATCATAACGCGCTCTGAATTTACCTCACTATCGATGTGTATACTTCCGCTTTGGTTACATAATGTAGATTTCATCAAATCTTCACTCATTCAAGTTGTGGGCATCTTAGCGCCCACATTAGACAAGCAAGAAGGGTAATGTCCGACAACATAAATGGCGACAGCCGAAGTAACGATCTATTTTCTGAGACCACAGCGCCTCGTAGCGACTGAAAGTCTGAAAACTTAAAACTTTTGGTTTCCAAGGTGCGGTTGCCAAGCAGCTTGCTAGCCAACCTCGTTCCAAATATGGGGCTGAATAGTCTCTTTAAGCGACAAAAGCTTATTAAAGTAGCAGGACGGACGAAGGTACAAATTAAGGATTGCCCATTCAATGATTCCTTCTTATGTCCCTCTCATAAAATCGATTTCGGTGAGCCATCTTCTAATAGGCTTATAGGGCGTCTTCTACCGCACTTGCTGATGGCAAAGGGCTGATGACAAAAGTATTGCGGCCTTTCCAGCAGCGATTCAACGATATACCTTGTCCAAATTCTTGATGCCTGTACCCTCATCGATGCATCACGTTTGCTGAGCACTAGGTTGTATTCACGAGTTTGCTGTTGGAAATTCATAAAAGCAACCGTACGCTCGATCTGCTGGCCGAGGCTGACAGTGGCCGATTCGGAGATCAATGTTGGTGTTCGTAACAAGAAATACGTTGTGCCCCTTCTTAATTAATGTAGGCATACAAGCGGCATAAGCATACTATTATTGCACTGTGGTATTTAGTGGCTTTCTAACAATAGTAATCTTTATTTTCGCAAAGCAGGTGTACAGAAGCATTATTATTCGCTACAACAGCAAGAACAAACACACACGAGAACGAAAAAAACCCAAACAAATAAATCATTTACGATAAACACAATTCTTTTAACAGAGTTTCCGCTTCATGTCGTGTAAGCACTGATAATGAATCCCCATCTCTAATAGAAATAAGCTCCTTTATGAGCATGGCAGTATTCTCATATTCAGAATTACCTGGTGGCGTAATCTTATAGCTGAAGTCCTTAATGCATTCACTATGCTGTAATAAATAACAATTATTGATGTTCAGGGCATGCATTATTGTTCGAAAATTATAGCTAACAATTGTTCTGCTGTGGAAACAACATCTACTCACATAGGATACTAAAACATTGGGGTTGTTCAGGCACTTATGAAAGAAATTGACGAAGCGCAACATCAGTTGATTTCTAGGGGGAAATTTTCCCGAAATGAATTGTAAATACTTTGAACGTGTTCTGGACTCTAATTTCCATATAGTTCGAATACACCTTCTCCAAACACTACATAATTTGACCAGCTCGTTAGGTCTTAAACTCCACATCGCCGACTCAAAAGAACTACTACAGTATACTTCAAATAGTGAGTTTCTAATAACAGAGTTGCAGTATCCAAAACGAGACATAATCATATTCATTTTCGCCATCAAATCCCTACATGCACGCTGAGTATTTATCAAATTCGCACAATAACCAATATTACTTCCCGAGTGAACAGCTTGTTTCTCTAGTACAATTAATTCATCATTTAGTGTTAAATATACTGGACTGTCGTAAGCATTGAATGCAAGCAACCGGCTTTTTCAGAATTGAACTACACACAATATTCCTTCGAAAATTCCTCGCATATTCTAAGCATTGTCTTAGCCGCAGTGACTGAGATGAGGTACTGGAACAACTAAAATTGAGGTCAATCACTCGCATCTGAAATGAATGTCCAATCCTTTGAATAATCTCCCTGTGCTCTTTCGGAGGCAAATATTGGTTCAGGGTCTCGTAAAAGCAAGCGATGAATACATTCCGAGTAGAACTTGCCATAATCGTCATCTTAAATTACCATCATGAAACCAATCACACATAAGATATTCGCTAAACGACGCTAATTTTGTCTGAGTATGGACAGCGATGAGTCCTTGGCAAGCAAACCTTGCAAAACGGCAGCGAATGCAAATGGCAATAACTGTTTATTCAACTTTATGATTGTGTGGCTCAATAGCAAGACTTACATCACTAGTGGTAATGTTACTGATGATAAACACAACGACATGAGTAATGTCAATTTAGAATGCACCGGTTGTTTACGGAATGCACCACAAGGCATGCAGCAGTAATCAACTCTGTGCAGAATGCTGCCTCCCGGGAATACATGCGACTCTAGGTGGTCATTATTGAATCAACCAGCTGTCATATGGGTAAGCACATTCTTAGCTAGAAGGCAGATACGCTTGCATGTTGCATCCCTTCTAGTATAACAATAAGTAAAATATTTCAGACAATATCAATGTAAACATGCAATGGACAATTGGCCTTGCATCTGTTTGGGGTTGTTTTATTTTGGCAATACCATTTACTAACGTAGTACCATGGACCAGCAATTTTACCCGAGATAACTTTTGATTTCAGTTTAAGCGAATGCAGTAATGTTGCTAACCAGACACCTAAGCGCACCTATCATGCACCCTGATGTTGAGGTGGTAAGTGAGCCGATAATGCAATAAAGACACCCAATGTAGCGTTGTTCTTATGTTACGAATAACAGGAACATATTTTATGATAAATTGTTGCCTTAATGCAGCGACATCAAGGACGATTTTTTGTAAGGGTACCAGGAGTTTCTATTTATTATGCAGTTAAAGCCCTGTCTAGACTCGACATACATTACATTGCTGTTTGTTTATGTCGGACCCTTGTGGCAATGATAGTGTTTAATTTGTCTTTAACTGACACATCCAATAGAAAATATGACTTGGTGCTGTATATACAATGTCCTTAGAATATGAGTAGGAAGACAAATCAAACGCTGCAGTATGAATAACAAAGCAACATCTTTTCGTGTGTAACAGAAGCATATAATCGTTAGCAGATTGCTTCCCCCAACACTCAATCCGACAATAGACAATTAAAATTAACATGCGTTAATTAATTTTTGTTTCATAGACTACAGCTCAGTGATAATCGCATTAATCACTAACAATTGCATCAAGTCATGAATGCATTAAGAGTCGAGTATACCACATAGCGGTATCATTTGTCACGTTATGTCGAATTCATCCGCAGACAAAGATAAACACAGCCAACGTTCGTATGACCGATCATGCTCCCCTTTGGTAACTCTTTGTTTTGAACCATTCTCAGGCAATGCATTACTTTTACTCATGAAGGGCTGACATTGAAGCAAATTTGACGGTTAAAACCGCTTGTGTGATTAACTTATCATATGAACCTCTGGACTATAGGCAGTCAACACTTTGCAGAGACACGGAATAAAAACGATCAAATACATTGACGAATTTAGCAGCCTTAGGATGGATATTGCTTGTGCTTAATGGGTCTTCGTTTCACATTAGATGAAGCAGTAGCTAGAGGTTTGGTACATAATAATCCTATTAGGAGATTTCTGACCAATATCAAAAAGAAGAATCGTCAAATAATCTAACTGGCCGACATATCTTTATTGTATTGCGAACTAACACAGCAATGTGAATAACTTTATTTTGCTTCTGTTTCTCATGTTTATGCATTGTCATCAATATGTACTGAATCGATTTCCGATTATATCTGCAAATTGTTTTTCCGTTGGAACTGCTAGATGAGATCGCTGTGGCAACGAAAGCTTAACAGAGTGGATACGATTACCCACCATCATATATTGTGGGACTCACACAAATGAATGATTGTTTCCCTTTTTGGCTGAGAATATAAGCAGCTCATAATGTAACAAAACTTTATAGGGCTGATCGCATAATGAGAAGCAATAAATCAGGTTCCTGTTCATCTGTGGCCGCCGTGATATATACATACATATATATATATATATATATATATATATATATATATATATATATATATATATATATATATATATATATATATATATATATATATATATATATATATATATATATATATATATATATATATATATAATATATCTATATTCGGCGAACTGGACTGACGGTCATGTGATGGAGATATAGTCACTTTAAAGGTATCTTATTACTTCAGAATCGGTTGGAATAACTTGTCAAATGGCTTATGCGAGTTTCAAATTGAAATAACAAGCAACAGCAGGGCAAACTATATTGCACTGCATATGCTGCGAACGAATATTAGCCATTACCAAGCCCCAATCACCCTCGACAATGTTGCCTCAATATGTAAGCAGCTTCACATTTATACACTTACAAATTGAACAAAATAAAACCTCAGTTAGTACATCAGAGCCCCAAACTGCAATGTGTTATATATATTCCATGTCATTGTATTTTATTATATTTCAGTAATAACAAGTCTGATATGAAATAAATTGTTTCTAGCTGCTACCTAACTTTCTATATATTTGTAGAATAGATAAATAGATAAACTTATAGATATATCAATAATTACCTATTTAGCCCTTAAATATTTTTGTATGTAAAAATATGAATACATATTTATAACTAAATATATATATATATATATATATATATATATACATATATATGTATATATATAATTATATATATATACATATAAATATATATATACATATATATGCATATATATATATATATAAATATATATATATATGTATATAAATAAATACATATATATATATATACATGCATATATATATATACATTCTATATATATAGACATATATAGATATATACATATATATATACATAGATATATATATATAGATCTATATAGTATATATATATATATATATATATATATATATATATATAGATATATATATCTATATATATATATATATATATATATATATATATATATATATATGGATAGTCTTATGTTGTTGATACCATTTGTAGGAAATTCCTGTGATATGCTATGTTTATTAATCAATTGCAGCAAACACAGATGTTATTCGAAACATTTCTGCGCGTGTTGTTGTCATATTTGCTTGGGAAGCAGGCTATTGCATACTTTCACCGGCAGTCATTATGTAAATGCACTTTTGAATAATGTATGTATTCGCTGCTTCGATTGCTCACTTCGTCATAAGTTGCATCGAATACCGAGTGAAGGAAAGAATGAAGGATACAGTAAGTGATCAATGGATGTTATCATCATCGGCTAGAAATTGCGGCAACAATTAGTCCTACCAGACGTGCCTGTAAAATGTGTATTATTGTCATGTTTCCTTTGCCTTTTTTATCATCTTTGCATCCCTACATAGGCAGTTCATAATACGGTAGCATGGCGAACTTCCCTCAATCCTGACTGGTCTTAATATGCCTACAGAGCATACACAAGACTAGCTATAGCACGTTCAATAAATATTGCATTATGTCATCTCTCTGCAATAGCGCACTTCGGCATTATTAACGTAAAGTGTCATAAGGTGTAGTTATTAGATAGGACATATTCAACCTGCACAATTCACATTAAAACAGAATATCATTCTTTGCAATTATCACAAAAAAATAAGGAACAGGTTTTTAATATTGCAGATAGTGGTTGATTAAATTATGCTATGCTATGCTTTGTCGGTGACCGTAGCAAGCAAAGCGCTATGAAGCATTGGTCCATTGTGTGAGCTGGTGCACAACACACAAACTGCGCTAGATGTCACGTTACTTAGTTACCATAACAACTCATTGTGACCATATTAATCATATAGGCATTGCTTTCGAGCAATTAGGCTAGACAAGTATGAGAGAAAATCTCATTGTTTTGTGGCACCTTTACCTATCAATAGCTGTACTAATGCACGAGATTTGTGACCAAATCGTATCGATCAGATGGCCAACGACATGCGGAGCAAATTAGTAGTTGTTGCACTTTGAAACAGAGGCATTGCTAATGCAATCGTGGTAGATGGCAGAGACATCAGGATGCTGCAAAGCATGACTAATGGAATAGTGGGCTGCTAACAAGGTTGTCGTTTGTCGTCGTGACAGGACTCACATTAAACAAAGTGCATTATCTTGTATGCTGCATACACGACACAACAACGGACTTCTTACGGATGGGGAAGCTGTCAAAGAAATAAAGTGTTTACACAATACACATTTACGGCGGAAACTTTGATTCGCCCTCTTGCTAATGCTATCATAACGTGCCTCAGTTTTGCATTTTCCACACACACACACACACACACTGAATATATATATATATATATATATATATATATATATATATATATATATATATATATATATATATATATATATATATATATATATATATATATATATATATATAGACATGTACATGTACATATATGCGAGTGTCTTTTTCAATAAAAAAAATGTTTGTTATTATTACCCAACCGTATATCTTTCTTCTCTCTATTTTGCTTGTTAATTACGTGTACTAAATAAGTCCTGATGGCCCTCTTCATTCAATAAGCAAGTCCTTCATTTCACAGTTCTTATTCGATTTCATTATGTGTTTATTTGTGTAACGTATACATGTTAGCGACTAGCAAATCAGCTCGTCTTAGCATTGTGTATGTGCAGCCCCAGGACCACTCTGTACTTATTGGTTACATTGCAGTACGCAGCAATTACGAATGACTTAACACTTCTGTGCAATATTCACAAATTAGTCCTGCTCCACTGAATATGTGTTCAATTAGTTGCATCCAGCCTGTGCTTAGATAATGTCCAAACTCGAAGCGTTAGGTTGAGAATCAATTCATTGATGTGTTTCGTTTCAGGTGCTTCCTATACCACTATATCAATTCCACTGAGTTTATGTATTTGTTCTGTAATGTCAGAATCCGAACAATGGATATGCACCTTTGCTAATCATCTCCACTGAATTGCTTAACTTATCTATCAGTGCATTGGTTCCATTTATGTTTTGCTATGTCTACAACCAGCATGCAAAGCAGTCTGCTGCATATTACCAGCGACAGTTATGATAATGGCGGTATAATATGCATAATGAACTTGATGGGTGCCATAACATTCAATGATCACTTACGACAACCCACAAATGGGTTACGCAAATGACTATAGTAAACGTTATTAAGGTATCAATGGTCAGCGGAGAATAATAAACAAATTATTCACATCCCGATGATCTGAAGAGTAACTAAATTTCAGTATAAACGGTCATTAAGACTGGAGTATATTGTCATATTTCAGTATCAATGGTCAGCGCATTGAGGGTAGTTTCACATCACCGACAGACTAGCTGAATAGTAACGTAATACCAACAAACCTTCAATTACATGGAAAGCGGCCTATTGTGACTGGTATGTATATTGTCACTATTCGGTAAACATGTAGCATTTCATCAAACTTCTAATGACGTATCTTATCTTGATAATGAGCAAGCATATTGGTGCGCAGTAGTATGATGGAATTATTTTTGATCATGGAATTTGAGCAGTATCTAGTCTTAATGTGGCGGTGGTAAACCTACCGTCGTGATAAGAGCTGGGTGTCTGTCTTTTAATGTGTTACAGCATTGCAAAGCATCACCTTGTTTTGATGCCTCGAGAAACACGGCTCCATTTCCCCATAAGCCCCGGGGGTTGCAAATGTGAAAATATATCATGCCTCGAGAATACCTCATTGGATATCTCAGTTGCTCTATCTACCCGGGAGTATCATCCATGCGCAAAATATCAAATCTGAGACGGGCATCTCTTGATGCTCATGGCTTGCTATCCCAATACCTCTGCGCATTTGGGAGGGATGTGACTGATGCTCACGATGCGCAAATTGGATAGTCGCTTGAGAGTAGCGATTCCCCTACCTACTGGTGTTTTTCGTAGATTCGAGACAATGTCACAAGCGTGACCTATTTCAGGCTTCTGGGATGCATGTAAAACGATCGTGGATAACTGGCAAAATGATTAAATTGCAATTAAAATAACACAGGCAGCACCATTGGTCCGAGTCAGCACCATGGGTCGGAATAATTTGTTCAATTATTACAATTATATCCGCCTAGTAAATCAAATCTGTCAAACCATACAAAATTACACAATGCTCATCAATATCAGTAGTACATTGGAAGTTTGAATGATTCACTCAAAGAGAATGCCACCCATGAAAATTGTCGGCTTGCCTCCTTGAGAGATGACAACAGGCGATTCATGACCAAAGTTTAAGTTCCAACCAATGTGGGACAATGGTATATTCGATGTGTAAACATTTAGATGATCGACTCAGGAACGCTAATGATTCCATTGAAACTAAAACAAGGACCATGCATGATTGATGATCTAATCACAGCGGGGCGCGGTCGTCTTCACTTGATGGCAATTGATCCCATACAGCCTCAACCATTGTACAGTACAATTGCAAACTAAAAATAAAAAGCCGTATATATGCGCGTTATCATGCTGTCATTGGCCTTATGGATGTCAGATACGTGTAGTCTGTTATACAATCAATCAGACAATTACACAATGCCAATGCTATAAAGCCGATTTCAACAAACATTCGTAAATTGCTTCATCAGTTTGCATTAATATTATTAATTATGATTACACTATTGATTTAAGATGTATATTGTATGTTATATCAATTTTGTACAATGATTACACAAAGCGATTTTTTTAAATGCATGAGTGGATTTTGAAAATATCCAGCCAGTGAGCATAAATAGTGGCAAGACACAACGAATATTAATTTTCCATGCTATTATCCCCTAGTAGCTGCAAACCACTATCGTCATCCGATACATTGGAAGTTTGAATGATCAAAGATCTCCACCCATGAAAATTGTTTGCCTTTGAGAGACAAACAGGCGATTCATAGACCAACATTTAAGTTCCAACCAAAGACAATGGTGTCTGTGAAAACATTTAGATGATCGACTTCAGGAACGCTAATGATTCCATTGAAACTAAAACAAGGACCACATGATTGATGATCTAATCACAGCGGGGCGCGGTCGTCTTCCCTGTAGCCTCAACCATTGCACCAGTACATTGCAAACTAAAATAAAAAGCCGTATATGCGCGTTATCATGCTGTCATTGGCCTTATGGATGTCAGATACGTGTAGTCTGTTATACAATCATCAGACAATTACACAATGCCAATGCTATAAAGCCGATTTCAACAAACATTCGTATTTGCTTCATCAGTTTGCATTAATATTATTAATTATGATTACACTATTATTTAAATGCGTATATATTGAATTTGTAATACATACACAAAGCAGTTATTTTTAGTTCATGAGTGGATTCTGATTATACCAGCCAGTGAGCATAAATAGTGGCAAGACACAACGAATATAAATTTCCATCATGCTATAG
This sequence comes from Urechis unicinctus, assembly GCA_034190875.2. Lineage (NCBI taxonomy): Eukaryota > Metazoa > Annelida > Polychaeta > Xenopneusta > Urechidae > Urechis > Urechis unicinctus. The sequence goes on along the minus strand of CM067352.1, from coordinate 16,205,459 downwards.
CATCCCCTCCTGGCGCTGCAAACCACTATCGTCCCGATTATTGATGACAAATCTCACTGTTCACAATTACGTCTCCACTATCATTGCCGTGACATGCGATGATTGAAGCTTGGAGTTAAGCACAGACAACGCCTGTGACTCGCGACTTGAGATAACTTGAGGAGGAAGTGCCATCCATGCACTCCATACTTATTGAATATATATATATATATATATATATATATATATATATATATATATATATATATATATATATATATATATATATATATATATGCATATATATATATATATAAACGTTAATCACGTTGAGGGACTACTGCACATATGTGCATCAATTTGTAAACACCAGAATAAAGGATTTGTCCCAAGTAATTACGCATTATATTGCAATATATACACATATATCGCACTAAGCAACACATAACGTAAATTTGTATCGATATCTTTATAACACTGCTAAGGGTCAAATATGCTGATGTTTTGTCCCGCCAATTGCAGTACCTCAAATGTCTGATTTGGGTATCTCAATACAAATGGATATGCGTCTGTTAGGTTAGAGCATGGTACACTTAACCTAACTCTGGTCGATCGTTCAGTACGGTGATCCCAGGTGCCACTAAAGCACTCGTTCAGGTCGGTAACTATTTTGAGTATTTCATTGGTTTTGCTTGGAGCCCATAGCATCAAACCATTGAATGGCCGAAGTCTAATTGGAAATATCAATCTTTTGGGAAATTTAAATGTTTTGGCAAAACCGGGATCGATTTCCCACATATGGGTAGCATTTTCATCCACAATGCACAAATCAAGAAAAGGAAAGTGCCATGGGGTACCATTGCGAATGGCTCTACCCTCGAAAGGAAATATTTTCCATCTATATCCAGCATCGTAAAGCTGGTATTGTGGAGCCAGCTTGGACTTTATTAACCACACACTTGGTTTGTCCGAGTTTCGTATATATACATCAGCGTCGTTATCCCACGGTATGCGACCATGGTGTCTCCATGATCCAAGTAGGGTTCCTCCAGCCATAAAGTAGGTGAGGCTGGCCTGTTCCATAACGTTGTGCAATGTAGCAAGCATCTCAGTTATTATCATTGATTCGGTTACATTTAACGCCGGTTTGAAAGGTTCCGGTAAAGTTCCGGTTTTGCCATATGTTATTTCTCTCCCAATCAAAGAAAACTCTGGACGAGCTGATTGGCTGTTGCTCGAACCAGCAACATGATCAGCAGAGATGGTTCCCGGAAAACTAGATTCTTGTATGAAGGTGTAGTGCTTCATTATGAGCCACACAAGAAGCAGCGCGCAGACAAACGTCGTCACTGCAAAGCGGGCGTGTGCCTTCCGCCACATTTTTCTTATTGTGGTGCTGATGGAGGCTTCCCGAAGACCTAGCAGACACACAGAAATTCTGAATAATGATGCGTTTTAAAAGAATGCCGCAATGTGACATTGGAAAGTTATGATGCCATGTGACAAATACCACAATCATATCCCACTGCTCTGTGGTGCAAGTTTCGTCGAATAAAGACACTTGATTCAGACCTTCATGTCAGTTTCGTTGCGAGATGTGAAGAGCTAAAGCGATCATTTAACTGTCAACGACAACACATTGCAACGATATAAATCACAAGCTGCACCAGCATCCTTGATTCGTACACTTTACCAATAATTGCACACCTTGGTATCGAACCCACAACCTGTGGGTCGATAGGCGACGAAGTTTACCACCACGGCACTTTACCAGCTGTTAACGTAGCTACATACATAAATACATACATACATACATACATACATACATACATACATACATACATACATACATACATACATACATACATACATACATACATACATACATACATACATACATACATACAACATGCATGCATGCATGCATACATACAATACATACAATACATACATACATACATACATACATACATACATACATACATACATACATACATACATACATACATACATACACACATACATACATACATACATACATACATACATACATACATACATACATACATACATACATACATACATACATACATACATACATACATACATACATACATACATACATACATACATACATACATACATACATACATACATGCATACATACATACAAACGTTCTCGGCTTGCACAGATGGGTGAACATAGCTTGCGCTCGGGCGAGAGGGCAATACCCCTATAATGGCTATGCCTTAGCCCCGCGACCATGCAAAGGAATGGAACAATTTTATTGAACAGAAAACTCTGTCTTGATGACTTTTTGCGGTCGTGGTTAATGTACGATGGTGGGTGATGTAGGTTGATGGTTTTGGAGAAGTAGTGGTCGTTGTGGGCTGGTGGTCGATGTTTTGACGGCGGTTGATGTAGGGTTGTCGATGTGGGGTGGTGGTCGATTGGAGCAGTTGCCGATGTGGGGTAGTTGTCGTTTCAGGTTGTTGTAGGTTTAAGCCGTGCAATACCAGCATATGAAATAGTTCCGCAAATATATGAGCAGTTCATCAGTACATTCTGTTATACACAGGCCATTAATTGTATAAATTAATGTGTAGCTCTCTCTAGCAAATAAAAATGAGTTTTCGCAAATGTTCACATACCTCGATAGAGTGAAGCAACATTTCCTCTGCTCTGTCAGCAGACGAAGCGTTATGACCGTTTTTCGTAACCGGAATAATAACCGAGTCAAAATAAGAAAGGGTTCAAGAGAGAAAGGTAAAATAACTCGGCTACCTTTGTAGCAGATACCATGACCATATGTGTACACTCTAGGCTAGGGTCTCAGCCAGAGACCAGTGCACCAGTCCATTTGACGGGTGAGTCATCGACTTGGACGGGCTGGATATTCCCCCTAAAGCACGTCCACCCGTAAACCCGCCCCTCCGTCCACGCTTCCCAGGCCGGGATACACGGAATTAGCCAAGCCAGTATAAACAGCTCATTTAAAGACAAACAGCGACGCAGCACGCTGGCCGCTCATCTACGATCAAAATAAATACTGTTCTGTTTGATCACGCTATTTATGACGCATGGGGTTTAATCAGCGTCATAATACTTAAACGATGGTGAATGGAGTTACGACCAGCTTCGCCGTACATGTCGATGTTATACTTTCTCTAAAATGATACGCGACATGTTCGAGGTTTGTAAGAATAATGACAACTAGAAGGGTGGTATACATTATGCACGGTCGATTGGAGCATCATTCTGAAATGTCTGCATCGCGGTATCGCTTTTCGCACGATATAATACACGTTTGGTCTGCACTGTTGGATCGGGAATGAAGCTCACAAATTGCAATTGGGTGGAATATCATAACGACGCGAAGCCTTTGGCTGTTTTTATTTCCCGTGTATGCTTGTGCCAGCGCATGTTAATGTCGTGCAAACTGTCATAATCGCGTTAAGGGTAATGTGAAAAGAAAGCCTGACGGTGTAGACTGTTGTCACATCGCGGTGACTTTAAAACATTTTCGTCGAAGAATGATCGTGTTATCAACGAATCATACCGTCTGATCGCGAGACATTTACGGTAACCTGAAATATCCATTCAACGAGAGCCATCATGATGTTCTCATGCAATAACATCATAACGTTCACAAAAAGCCAATAAACTACGTTATGATAAACAGCTGGTCATAACGTGATGGACAGGGTTGTGGCAAAGATCTAGTTATAATAAGATGCCCGACTCGGTAATTCGCCCGACAAATTCCGTGACACCGTGTAGGCAGCGCCCCCTACTTTTGTGGAAGCTACTCGACGCAAAGCAGCTAACCAACTTCGTTATCACTTGCGAATATGTCTGACGGGAAGTCAAACACAAATGGGCATTTCTGCGCTGCAATTAACTGTTTCAATTGAAGAAGGCCTGTCCAACAAGAAAGTGAATTTGCTAGCATATGTTTCTGACTATATTGCCAGGAAATTAAGAGCAACGTTGTGTGTAAACATGCAGAAACAAAATTTCCGTAGTCAAATAATATACATGACCCTGCATATG
>CM067352.1:16133926-16196426 GCA_034190875.2 Urechis unicinctus | reverse complement strand
ATGGTTGATGAGAGGTGGTGGTCGATGTTTGGACGGCGGTTGGTGTGGGGTGGAGATCTATGTGGGATGAAGGTCGATGTTGGATGGTGATCGTTCTCGAGTGATGGCCGATGAGTGTTGGTGGTGGATTTTTGGACGGCGATTGATGTGGGATGGTGGTTGATGTTTGGACGGCGGTTGATGTGGGGTGGTGGTCGATGTGTGGTTGTGGTAGAAGTTTGAACAGCGGTTGATGTGTCATGTAGGTCGATGTGGGATGGTGATCGATATGGGGTGATGATCAAAGGGTGGTGGTAGATATTTGGACGGCGGTTAATGTGAGTTGGTGGTCAATGTGGGGTGATTGTCGATGTGGGGTAGTTGTCGGTTCAGGTGGTTGTAGATATTAGCCGCGCAATACCAACATATTGTAATAGTTCCACATATATGTGAGAATTTCATCCATACATTCTGTTATATGCAGTCAAGCAGTTCATGCAAGTAATAATATAAAGTAATGTGTGGATCTCTCGAGTTAATCACACTCTAGCATATAAAACGACCTTACGTAAATGTTCACATACCTGGATGGATTGAAGCAACTTTTCTTCTGCTCTGTCAGCAGACGAAGTGTTAAGAATGTTTTTCTTAAACAGAATACCAACCGACGAGAAAGTAAGAGTCAAAAGAGTGAGTGTTCAAGGACAGGTAAAAAGACCCGGTTAGTAGTGTAGGTAACGGCAGAGCTGGCGCACTGCCTTACCTATACTACCGTGGTCCCCAATTGGGGACCAGCCACCCGGGCAAATTTGGTTACGGCGTGGGGCCGCCTGGGATTACCCATAGAGGTCTTTGAGCATGAAGCTACTGAGGCCACCACAGTAAGTTCCAATTTTTACCCTGGTGAGGTCTTCCATGAACTGGGCCACGGTGTCATTGTTTTTCTCAATTAAGGCCGGATCTGAACGAATCGTTGTAACTCTCATCGTGAAGAGTTTCCATCAGAAGAAAGCCTCATCTGGCCTCTTTGGAATATCTTTTGGCCTGCCCATCCAGGGGTCGTGGTGAATCGTTGTCGAGGATGCTGTTAAACTTGCCGTTTGTGGTGTAGTCCCCATCATCTGTGCCAGGAATGGTTGTGTACCCCAAAGCGACCGTCCTTTTGTACTTCTTTTTGTTCTTATGATACTCCAAGCTGTACACCTCAGCCTTTCCAAGGTCCTTGTAGGCGCATAGCCGGAAAACGCAGTCGACAAACAATCCGATGGTTGCCAGCGGGCTGTGGGGAAGCCCAAGCAGAATCTGAGGTTTATACTGGGCTGGAATAATTCTTCCAGGGCTCCGAGTGAAGGGGCACTTTATTTCGAGCTGGGCAATCTCCTTCTCTACCCCACTTCTCCTTCACCACCTATGACCTGTGAGCCTTCAGGGGGGCAGACAAGTTCGATAGCAGTCTGAATTGGGAGAACACAAAAGCCGTCTGGAGAGTAGGCCGTGTTCTCCCCACCGCGGTGAAGGTAAATGCTGTTCCCGAGCACCTTGGTGTTGTATTTTTTCTCAATAACCGCAATTGCAACCTCCTCAAAGGCCTGGCCCCAGAGGCAGGGGACGCTAAGGCAACCAACCTCGTTGCTAGTTTTTTCAGCTAACTTCATACTATAGCTGCTGAAGTAGTTTTGTCCGATGACGGCGGAGTAGTCGCTGCCACCAATGTAGTGCTTTCTTCTATTCTCCCACTGAGTTGTCTTTTGTCTGATCCCGCCATGGCTGGCACAGAACGACTTAATCACTTGTTCCATTACCTTATGCTCTCTACTGTTTAAATAGACTAGTAACTGGATGTCTCCCTGCTAACAAGGTCCTCTAAATGCTCCAATCGCTCCATAAGATCATCGTTCTTAACCTCCAGATCAATCACCAGTTCCGTAAGGTCATCATACTTGGTCTTCATATCACTCAGTTGGCACTCCAGGTCTATTTTTTTGTCTCTCATATAACCTCAGCTCTTTTAAACCACCCTCAAGTTCAGTAATACGCTCTTTGGTATTTATTTCTATACATTATATCTTCGTTTATTCAATAGGCTGATTAATATGTACACGTTATGATGATCGGCCGTGCACGTCATGATTGGTGCACGCTATGATGCACGGCTGTGCACGTTATGATTGGCATCATAGCGTTTCATATATGATTGGTGTGGACGTTATGATGGATGGGTGTGCACGTTATGATTTGGGTGTACACAGCATATTTAAGCTAAATAGTCGCTGCAAATTTTATTACCAGAAATCTAAAAAATCTTTAAAAAAACCATTTTTACAGTGTATTGGGAGAGGCAGTCTATCCTAGCGTCATCCTCAATGTAACGCTCTAAAGAGTGAACAGAGAGAGTTTGTGAACACCCGTATTTGTTCTACGTTCAAACTCTAGTCTTTATATAGCACCAAGTATCATATTAAGATTGTCTTTTGGTATGACACTGCAGGGCTCGAGTTGTCAAGTGCCACTGTAATTGTGTATCGTGAAGAGGTTGCCCGGGGCCTCTATACCATATACATCTACACCTACTTCCAGTACTTATTCCTAGTTATATCACCCTCTCCCCCTATAGTGGAGGGGATAGGAATGAGTCACGTGGGGTGGGGCCGGCCAGATAACATACAGCCCAATCTTCGGTGGAGGTGGGGTCACAGGGGAAATCCCGGACCTCTGTGGTCCTGCTGAAACACTTTATCCCACAACATCTATGCATTGAGGGCGGGTCATTCACAGCCCACTCTCGCCTTTTTCATTGATTGCAACAGTCTGACGTGCCTTTACAGATCTGGCCTTAATTTCACCCTTCATTTGGCTATATTTTGTGAGTTCAGCTAAAACGAGCTTTAACTCATGATCTGAGATATACCCATCTTCAAGTGCCGCCGATACAATGTCAGCAATGGTATTCAATTTGCTCTGCGCCAGAATGCAGATCTGATCATGTTTTTTCACCTTAATGGTCAGCCGCTGACTGATGCATTTTCCAGCAATTACAAGAAGCCCACAAGCGGCCCCCGTAGCACCCAAGACTGTAGCAATAGGGGCAGCAACCACCGTAGACATCAGACCCGCACCACTTGCGCCAAGACACATATACCCACAGCAACTAAAGCAGTGTCTACAGCGTCCACTGAGTTTACTGCACACCTATATTTTTTATACATAGCACCATATTTTACAATTTCTTTGTGAAGGTGTTGCTTCTCGAGACTGATCTCATTCAGCCGATAGGAGTGGCCCGGATTCTCATCAGGCGGCGCAGTTGGTTGTTGTTGAGAACAAGTTGCCCCTCTGTTTCCAGTGGTTGTAGAAAAGTTAATAACGTTGCCTTGTTCCAGCTGTAAAGGTTGGTCTAAAGATATTACAACAGCTCATTGGTCGGCAGGCTTGTGTATCCCTATCGATCGATTTATCCCATTTATAACAGAAACGACCGTCATAACACCAGTATCGGCGCCCACACCAGAAGACAAGCCCATACAAAGGATTTTACCCCTGAATAACATTGTATATCCACAGGTTGAGTCTTGAGAGGTTCGACCTCTGACCCCATCACCAAACGACCATTCATATCCTGTGCGAAGAGTGCCACTTACTTCTGCCCAAATAGTTATGAGGGGTTTCATTTGTTCAGCTATGTGTTGTCTCAGGTCCCTGTGCTGCTGTCTATGTCTGTCATCAGCATACTTTTTATTAGCAGCATCCTTTGGCGAAATCGGGTCTCCCAGCTGAACGATTTTATTATCTCCCATTTCAAGGTCTCCGGTCATAGTACCGCCACCTTTATCCATTTTTTGTGAGTCTGCATAGGTCTTTGTTGCATATTCGAAGAGGTCGGCGCCATGATCTGGTTCCAGTTGAGTTCCATAAATACTTGCTTTTATTGACATCTTGTAAATTGAAGAACAACACCAATAGGATGGTCGTGATTGTTCAATCGACCTCCCTTATTATCCCTTATCTGAACCTTTAACTCATTCACAGCACCAACAGTAACACGTTTTGACACAGGATTAGCGATGTTTGTGGTTATAATATCACCAAAAGAGCCCTCAGGGCCCACAACTTCAAGAAGCGTAGTGGGCGCACCATCAAGCATGTTGTGCGTGGTACTGACTTGATCGAGGTAGACATATAGCGGGTTAAAGATGCTAAAGTTGATGGGCCAGGGGGCATCGTAATGACCTGAAGGAATCCATCCTCCACCAGGAGCCTTATCAAGACCCAACATTTTTAACACACCGTCGTCACATTGTAAAGCCCAATCATCAGGAATTAAAAAGGTGCTAGTCCTATCATGAGCATTATTCTCCAAAGTAAGCCCTAGAGCTGTAAATACATCCTGCAGAAGTTTGAAGTTCCAGAGGCCAGGGGCCAAAGTGAATTCTTGTCCTTTCCCTGTCGAAATTGGCCTAAAACCTACGCATAGATCACCTGCACTATTGTCAATAGGATTTTGCAGGGAGACAGCCTCGCCTCTTTGAACATTTGACAGAGTGTGATACATAGCACTATGAATTAAGAAGCCTTTACATTCAATACGAATAAAACGTACAAAACCGGCCCGGTCTACCCATATTGATCCTGAGGATCTGACACACCTTCTCATCCAGGTTAAGGCAGCTAAGATTACAGTTGCGTTTGGGGTGGAGTTCTCCATCCTGTTTGATAAATACTGAAGAACCAACCACATGCAATACTGGCAGAACCAGGTAAACTTTGTTGTACGGTGCGCAACAAGAGGCTGCGGGGTTTCTGCCCTGGACCTCCTCAAATCTGACTCCCCAGCACTAAGTAACCTCTACAGGTTCCACGTATACTACACCATCCGGAGACTTTTAGACGAAATGAAAATAGCACTGCTGGATGACGCCACATGGTCGGCTACCAACAACACCTTTGACAAGAGAATCTACCACCAGCTCTGCCACGAGTTTGTAGTTGACGAAAACAGCAACTGGAGGATACAGGGCCGCAACCAGGGCCTAGGGCAGATCTACTTCACCGACCTTGAAACTCACGAGGTACGGGTCATCACTCATTACGGGGACATGAACCTCTACGAATCCGTCAGGCAAACATTTGAGAAACCAACCAACGGGTTTGTTTTCCAGGGCGGCAAGCTGCACATTGATTTCATAAAGCAAAACCAAGAGGGGGCAAACATTGCCTGGAGTACTTTAATCCCGGAAAAATCGGAGGGGGTTCACATCCCCAGGTATCTCACGGATCAACGACAGCATTCGGACCTATGTCTGGGCCATTCTTAGTGCACAGGCACAGACCTGCTCAGAGATACTAGGTGTTGGCACGTCCTTTGATGCTCAGAAACAATTTCAGGCCAACGTTGAGGATGCCATCAACTTCCAAGTGGACGTTCCTTCATCCATCCAATGGTATCAGAACGTCCTCCAGAATGCTTCCTCAAAGGTTGATTATGTGTTTGGAATGGGACTTTACATGGCTCCGTCGGATATGAGCCTCGCCATTGGAAACGTTGTTGGGTACAACAATCTGATTACCATTGAAACTGAGGAACAGCAAATCGGCAGCTATACTGATGTCAACGGGGTTGCTGTTCCTCCAGACAGAGGAAGCTTTGACCCTCAGCCAGTCACAGGTCCACCGCGCCCGCTAGAGAAGACCCCCCGCCCGCTGCTCCGCAATCTACGCACGAGGATGAGAAAACCGCTCTTATTGTAGGCGGAATCATAATAGGCTTAGCTGTGCTTTGGTTTGCTGCGTAGTAGGTCTCAGAGTATCAGTAGGATGACTCCCCCCACCGCCACAGCTGCGACCCATACATGTTCTGCCATCCAACCAGCTACCTTTGCAGGTGACGTAAGCAGCCATGATACGATGGAGCCAATGATTCCTGGAAGGGCGGCTGCTGCCTTACTGGCCAGGCCCTTCAGGGCGTTTGCCAAGGAGTTCAGCTGCTTTTTAATTCACTCCTTTAAGCCGGGCTTATCAGATAGCGGCGGTGTTTGTGCCGGGGTTGGACTAGTGCTCCCTCTAACCGTCAAAGCAACTACCAGGGTCGAGATTGCCAATCCAATCGCAGTGAGGATGGAGGCGATTGTTATGCCTTGCTCCCGGAACAGGGTGACCACACACTCAGCTAGTGTTGTGTCCTCGTTAAGAAGTCTGTTGATCGTTTACCTGATGCGGTTAATTTGGGTTCTCAGACGTTCACTGTTTACAGAGGCAGCCTCAACACGGACACGCCGTAGGTCCTTCAGCTCTGCAAGCTAATTTGCTTGCAATTTCCATGCTGGACTATCACCCCTCCCTGCCTCCTCCAGGCTTGCCATTTTAGCTTTCCGCCGGTCTATATCCCTTTCTATCTCAGTTATCTTAGCTAGGTTGTTGACCAGCTCAACCCTCTGGGTCTGCATAGCCTTGTCAAGCCCCATAACTTCTTTGAGTGGTAGTTCGTTGTCTGTTTGTGTACCTAGGTCTTGGATGGTGTTATGAACGTCCTCTATAAAGCTTTTTTCTTCCGCGCCACCGTTTTTAGCGGAAATGGCTTCAAGGCCCCTCATTTCTAAATTCTCTGCGGCTTTAGCAGCTGCTTGGTCAACGCCTTGGAGGGCTTTTGCTTCCTTTTGTGACAGTGCTTTTCAGGACCACTCAGTAAACCCCAACCCATCGAGGATGGCCTTAGCCTCCCCCCCCCCCCCACCCTGTCTGCTAGCTATTGTTTGAAGTGAAAGCGGGGCCTTAGTACGAGAATGTGTAATACTTAAGTCAGGGGTAGTCCTTCATACGTAACTCTCCTCTAACAAGTTCTAACTTTGTATAATCGTGGCCGAGAGACAGCGTGTAACCTTTTTCAGCTAATGCATCGTAATTATCATTGACAGCGCCTACAACTAATCACCCTCCCTGCGGTAGAGACGTATCCATCTCTCGGTCCCCTCCTATAGCATCCTGAGTTGGGAGAGGGGCCTCTGGGAGAGGGGCCTCTGGGAGTACCCCATCCTCTCTTCCAGCGTCTTCCACTGCGTCGTTAAATGTTGGTTACCAAACTCCATGTTACTATGTTAAAGATATAAGTGCAATAAAGAATTCAACATGTCGAGTACTTACGGACGCAAACTAAACCCACAACGCCAGATACGCAAACCCTTCGGGGTAAAGGGTGTGCGACAGTCTGCAGTTATTACAAACAATCCAAGCACTAATGACCAGAACCAACAACTGCTGGTTCGCTTCCCCAATCTAGGCAGAAAGACGTCATTGTCCTAGGGACAGCACGGCTGGCCTTTACAATCACGCTGACATCGACCGATGTTAACCGCAGCGTTGTGCAAAACCCTTGGTCGCACGGTGGTTGAGAAATTGACAATCAAGATTTCTGGCAATGAGGTCATGTCTATTGATGACAGCGATGTGTACCACTGTTACCACGACTTGTGGCGGACCACACAAGAGAGACAGGGCCTCCAGTACCAGGGCATTGACACATCAGATGACAGAAACACAACTAAGATACGAGTGGGGGCCGGAGACAAGGATGAGACCGAGGAAGAGGACAAGGCGGTAGCCGATGTGTATAGTAACAGGTTCTACGTTCCGCTTGACTTTGAACTCCTCCAGAGCCACATGCCATTCTACCAGAGTGCGCTTAATGACAGACTGGAATACTAGCTCAACGACTACAACCGCATTATTCACGCAACAGGCGACACCGACGCCAGCTACAAAATTGATGGCATCTCGCTGGAGTATGACAGAGTTGGCCCTTATGATACGCACCCAGTACACAGGTTGGCTCTCGATTCTGTATGACCGTGTGCTTCGTCACAGGAAGCTTGTATACAATTAAAAGAGATACACTGTGGAACATCAACCTGAACGTGCAGGCTCGCAGCATGAAGGGCATCCTACTGCTCTTTAAAGACCCAGCCAATGCCTCATTCGCCAGGAAGTCTTTCTACAACCCAAAGATTACAAAAGTTGAGGTGACCATTGAGGGCATCCCCAACCAACTCTATGCCCAGGGCATGCGTGGCTACCAGCAGTGGGATGAGGTGAAGTGGGCCTTTGCAGCAACATGTAAACGAGACCCCAGTGTAGCAATAGCAGCAAAAGACTTGGCATTGTCGGACGTCTCCCTAGGAGAGTACCTGAGCGATGACGACCAGATGCATGGTAGTGGCAGGGCTGTGGAGAATGCGTCTGAGGGTATAACCATTCAGATCACGGAAAAAGCAGAGGCGGCGGCGCATTGAACGTCTATAGGTATATTGTTATGGATGGACAGCTTCACATTAAAGATGGCAGGTTCTTCGGCGCCTTTAAGCATATTGTAATCCTCTGCCCTATCATACGTTTCAACGAGGCTTATTACTCGCGGCCATGGGTGTGGAACGATTCGGAGGTCTACGTCGTTGACCCAGGGGAGCGGCTCCATGACCGCTTGAAGGCTTTCTACCACTGCTTCAAGGGCGAGCCTACCCTCTACATTATTGATGACTGTTCGGCAACAAAGGCCCTAACCAAGAAGAAAGACATGTTATCCGAACTGGCCTTTAGCGGCCGCCATGCGCAGCTAAGTGTCTGGGTCCTCACCCAGAAATTCAACTCTGTGCTAAAGGATCTATGTGAACAGACCCGTTGGATGGCACTTTTCTACACCAAGGATCGTGACTCGTTTGAAGACGCCCTACGAGAGAATGATGTGATTCCAACGAGTGAGGAACGTACCACAGTACGCCATCTACTAGCAAAACTGCTGCTGAAGACTGATCAACCCACTGGATATGCTGTCAATTGAGGTGCTATCAGCCTTAATAGCAGCCGTTGCATCAGTAACCAATTTAGGTTTCTTTGTCTGGGGGGCTGTGCAATATATTATACTTCGAATGTGTGTACGTATATTCATGGATCCTGATTGATCAACTCCTTGAACAGGACGCGGCTAACCCGCCGGCCACAAAGTCTGAGCGAGCAGAACCCTGTTGCACCCCTGGTGAAGATTTATCTTCCAAGAGAGATAGGCTTGCTGCTGTCATAGCTGGGGGTCAGGCCCGTCAGTACCTCGGCGATCAGCACCTGTCGACTGCAAAGATTGAATCAATGTCCGATGAAGAGATTACAAAGCTCTATGCAAAATATGAGGCTCGGCTGGGCACTAGCATGACGCAGACTCTGGGGAAGTCAGTTCTCTTACTGTTTTCTAGCGCTGCTTGTATGTTTCTGCCAATCCCCGCGGAACATCAGCCAAATCTGATTACGGACCTCGAGACTGACCCGTTTGTCGGGCACTCGCTAAGAACTGCCACATGTGAACTTTATCATCGCTATGATATGATGTTGGCTCCGCTTACCACGGCCCTAACAACCGCTAAGTACTGCCAATTTGGAGTAAGCACCCCCGCCATCCGGGACCGGCCATCCGACACCCCTCCTGCAGAGGACCTGTCTGGGTGCTGTCAATTGGAGGAACAAAATTATTAGATAACATGGAGAACGCAAATCAAGAGATAGTGGCTGTGACTAGTGATCAGTGTGTGCCTCAACCTCAACCTGTGCCAAAGGAGAAACCTACAAAAGACACTAAAAAGGTTGAGGCGAGTCGAAAGGGCGCTGCGGCTCGAAAAGCTAATCAAAAAAGACTTCTGAGAGAGCTGCGGGAGGCTAAGTCCGTGCTACCGTCTGAAAATCGGGCCCCCAATTTGACCGGGGCGGTGAAGGGGGGTCCGTAGCAGGGCAAATGGGTTCAACTCAGTCTTGGCCAACGTGGGCGACATCACCTTTGTTTGTCTGCGGAGTGGGTGTGTTTGGACTAGCGTTGTATTGCTACAGGCAGAGAGTTGCAGCCTCACCCCCTAAACAGGTTGTGCCCAGGGGAGAGCCAGCGAAGTCAGCACCGTCGGTACGCCACGTTTTGATTTCACCCCACGCGATCTGGCTATGGCTATTGCCGATATATCACTAGCTATGGCCACAAAGGATATGCTAATTAAACAAGGAATCTTACCAGTTGATATCCTGAAATAACGGCAACGATGGCTCTGCTTGTTGGAGGCGCTCTTGTTAACGCCCTTGCATTCTCTGGGAGCAACTTTTTATTCTCTAAATTACGAAGCAGCCAAACGGACGCGGAACGTAAACGCCATGATATGGCAATCGAGCGGCTTCAATCTGCTCAGGCAGCATGGGCCAAGAAGCAAACTGAGCGATCAGTCTACATCTTGACGGGTAAATCCATCGACAAGCTAGACTCTGAGCCGCAGCTTTCAGACTTCTACGAGCCCTCAGGTGGACAAAAAGAGCGTGAGGTGGCGTTCATTATACTGGGTATGGCTGCGACTGGGCTGGTTGCAAACAGGCTTGCTCAGTAGATCATTTGGAGACTCAGGCGTTTACTTTGTATGGATCGTCGTATGCAAAAGATGTACTATAGTCCTAAGGGCTACTGGAAAGGCATTACAGGTATCAAGAATCTTGCAACGGAAGCGAGGGTTTCTGAGGAGGTTGCCAGGGGCTGGCTAACAAAGCAAGCTATATGGCAAATCTATCTGCCGGCACCAAAACACTTGATGAACGACTCTTTGGACACCAGTACGCCCTAGAGTTAAGGGATACTGGAAAACGATCGACTGAGTGGGTTTCTCGACTGCAGGCTGTAGTCTCTGCGATAAATAATGAGGTAACCCGCTTGACTGGAAAAAAACCTTAAGATGCTATAAAGGCAAAACGAGTTGCAAAAAAGCCCTTTTCAGTCGTAGATAAAAGAAAGATCGGTAGTAATGGAAGCAACTGGAAAGTGTCCCTGGATATTACTCGGGAAGAGAGACTCTTGTGACAGGCCCTGTAAGTTTGACTTTTGTCCAATGCACAGGTTTAAGATTAAACGGGGGATCGTCAATCGGCTTTGTGCAGAGTGTCAGAAGGGCATAAAAAATAAACTAGGGCTGTGTATGGATTGTGGATTCGAAAGGGTTAACTACAAGAGCCTTCGTGAGAAGAAGAGGACGAGGGCCGGCGCGGGGGAGGAGGTAGGGCCCAACCCCCCTCGGACGGAGAAGGCCAACCCTACTGAGGGCGGACTCCTAGCCACCCCCGCAGTCAAAGCCCCTGGGGCTAAGAAGGCCCCCACCACTCCTGAGGGTGCCACCCCCACAGTCAAACCTCCTCGAGCTACCAGACGTGGGGGGAAGGTCAGCCCTCCTGAGAGTGGAATCCCCCTCGCTGGAGGTGTGGGTGGAAGGGAGGCAGCCTGTGGTGGTTCCCCTTCGCTAGCTGAGGAGGCGGCCTGTGGTGGTTTCCCCTCGCTAGCTGAGGAGGCGGCCTGTGGTGGTGCCCCCTCGCTGGATGGTCCCCCTCAGCCCCGGTGGAGGATACCCCCCTTCTGCCCCCCCTCCCTCACCGGCCGACGGGCCCGCCGCCCCCACCATATATATATGCTGAGTGGGTCACCCCTGAGGAGAACAAGTTTATCGATCTAGTGTGCCCATAGGCTAGGGTGTCTGCACCAGCCGGAGCTATCCACCGCTTTGTATCAAAGGGGGAGAGGGACACCTTGTTGACGTGCAGCCCATATATCTTGTGGCTGTCACTCCGGAGCATGTTCATCCCCTGGCGAAACCGCTTCTGGTCGAACAGCAACTAAAGGTATTGGGCGTGGTGCAGGTGTTTCTTGACCACAAACTTTTTTACGCTCTTTGCTTTTTTGATCTCCTCCCGTATGAACATCAGGATGGAGTACATTGTGGGGCGCAGGACTACATACTCCTTGATGGGGACACCACCGCACTCGTCCTTCATCTTTCCTAGTACCTTCTTTTTCGCGTTGCTGTGGAGGGGGTGGTCTAGGTCAAAGTTGCTGGTGTCGAATAGGACACTGTCCTTTTTCATGTCGGCGTAGATGTCTGGTGTGCGGATCTCCAGGAGGAGGGAGTCGGTGTCGGTGTAGAGTAGGTTGAGATCGCGGCCGTACCGGGGCTTTATGGTGTTGTAGTAGAAGCTGTACATGAGGTGCTTGGACAGGTCGAGGATACACATCCCAACGTAGACTGGGCGGTTGAGGACACGGTGGGCCTTGTGGATATGGATGGCGGCCAGGTCGTCGTCAAAGATTTTCTGCCGGGCGAAGGCGGGGCTGGCGATGAGCTTTCTTATTTTGTTGCCGTCTGCGGCTCAGACCAGCTTCACGTCAACTCGCTTGCGGAGGTTCTCCATGGTCTTGCCGAAGACGGAGTTGTTCATTAGTTTGTATAGGTCCTTCTCAAGTCGCTGGATGCGGCCTTGCAGAGATCTGTGTTTTTCCGGATGTAGGGTTCCATCCAGGGGCTTTGGGTGAAGGATAGGGCATGGTGGATCTTGGTCAGCCTCATCCCCAGGGCCAGATATAGTTTGAGGTTCCTGTAGTGGAGTACGTACCTTTCCTTATTCCTCAGGTTCGGGACCAGCTTCTCGACCCCGTGGCCGCCGTATTCGTCAAGGAGGTTTTTCTGGTAGTCCGAGAGCCAGTCGTTCTGGACGAGGAGTCGCTCTGGGGCAAGGGGGTAGTCGTTGTGGTCGTCGTGAAGCTCAGCTGGATACTCCAGGTCGACCTCAGGATGTACCCGGTCTCGGCGTCATCGGAGTGGGTGCGGACTATTCTGGAGAGCGACTCTGGCCGGTCCACCCACTCAATGTTCGAGGTGGGTAGGGCCTGGCTCATTGCCCATCCATAGAGGTTGTTGGCGTCGAGGTACTGGATATAGCTAGTGGGCTTGTCCTGGTCGAAGTCTCCTACGTAGGGATTGTTCGCCTTGGCGTGGCGCCGTGAGACCATACTTATTCCTCCCCGCAGACCCTTCTCGATAAAGAAGTGCTTGTCGTAGTCGGTGAGGAGTTCGAGCTCTGCCCCGGTGCTCTTGAGTAGAGCATCCCACGAGAGGCCTGGGCTGGTGTAGTAGTGGGCCGGGTCCAGACCGTACTGCTTTAGGCTGGTCTTCCGGAATGTTTCAAACACGTCGACTAGGAGAAGGACGTCTGTCCGGAGGTAGAGGTCGTGGTAGTCGCCCATATTCTTGCAACCGAACGTGCTCCAGACCTTTTGCGCATGGGCGTAGTCTGTGGCGGATATGCCCTGCTCCGAGAGCTTGCTGTAGAAGTCTGTGATGGGCGGGAGGGGAGAATCGAACTTATCCCAGCTGTCCATGAACTCAAACGGGAATACTCCTTTGCGCAGTAGTAACCCTCGCTTTGTCTGGTCTGGTTCATACTCTGCCGTTACGGTGAAGGCGTCTGGGCTGTTGGCTGAGACCAGCTTGTCGAGGGAGGCCAGGAGATATTGTGCACTGTCTATGAAGCGGAGTTGTCCGAGGGATAGGGATATGTACTTCTCCATATTATTAGGTATACAGTTGATATCTCCCTCTACCTTGCTTATGCCCTGCATTAGGAGATGGGAGTCATAGCCCCTCAGGTTGTGGAAGACCACGGTAATGGGGGTTGTCTTGGTAAGGTTGCAGGCGTTGTGGGCTGGCCATCTGTACTTGCCGGTTATGTAGCAATGGTCACGGACCCAGTCGGTTCCGAGTGGTTTGCTGCAGACGTGGCATTGGGTTGCGGTCTTACGGAGTCTTTGGTCCTCCCGGGTCATCCGCATGGGGACTGGCTTGGAGAGAGCTGCTTTGATCTTTTTCTCCTCTTGCTGTAAGGCCTTGAGGAATTTCTCCACAGTGTCTCTTCCCCTGTAGACTACTGGGGTTGAAGTCTTTCCATCGCACCTGACCACTATGTAGCCGTACCCACAGCCTTGGTGTTCCTGGGTCTTCTGGGTGTTTACTCTTTTCAGGATTGAGCTCTGGCCCTGGAAGCTTCACTGTGAGCGCCTCAAAGTCATCGTAGATGACATAGGGGGCCGGAAGCTGCTTCTGCCAGTTCTGGAAGGATAATATGTTTTACCCCTCCTCAGGCATATCCACCCGCACGGCAGTTTGCCCTACCCCCGCACACTCAGGCTTGTGGGCAAGGAGCAGTTTCTCGTTGGTGTACCCGTGGAGGCAACGCTCGCAGAAGAACTTGCGGTGCTGATGTTTATTCTGGTCGTAGAGTAGGCGGTTCAGGTCTTTGATGTGAGTATAGTGAAACACGTCGTCTTTCTCGATCAGCATGAGGTTAATGCGGGTGCCGGGGTGTTTGATGATCTGGTGTACTACGGTGCTTTTCCCATCCCAACCAAATACGTTTAGGGCTAGGTTAAAATGCTTTTCTATTTTTCCGTGGGAGACGGGGTAGGGAACTCCACCCCCAAACCCTCGAGCTCACCTAGCAACCCGCGGAGGTTATATTTTGTGAGCCGCTGTGGAACTTTAGCAACTGGGTGGAGGGCTGCTGCTATCGACCATAGTATGCATGAGTCGTCTTGGTTCTTTACGTTTATGATGGCCTTCTTGTTTGCTAGGGGTGGTGGTAGCTCAATGTGGGAGCCGCCCTTGAGTGGTTGATACTTGGCGATGTCGATCCAAATAGTTGATACCACCTCAAAGACCCACCCAGAACCTTGGTTTGTCCTCTTCTCCAGCCTCTCCTGAATTTCAACGTTGGACTGCTTCAGCGCGGGATCGATGTCTTCGAGTTCTAGAACCACCTCCTGCTTATTTCGCAAGACTGATTCAACATACTCTGTGGTGCCCTCTTTATCATGCTTGTAGAGTCTCACCTTGATTGCGAACTGACACTTGAGGCCGCCTAGCTCATCCAGCTCCCCGGTCAGATTTCTGTATTTCGGGCATGGCTTTCTGGAAGATCATGAGATCTGAGGCTGGGCAGTAGGACTCAGGAACATCCATCACCCATCCCCGCAGGTAGTTCTGTACAGACCGCTTGGTCATCCTGAACTTGAGGTGGGGTGTGGGAACTGGGGCCTCTTTCTTCTTTCTGGGAGAGAATGACCATGGAAGTGGTCGTGGTCACGGGGTTGGTTTCACCTTCCGCCTCGGCTTCGGATGGGTGGCTGTCGGTGAACTGGCCGTGCCCAACACCTTGTTCCAAAGCCTTGTAAATATCTCCTTGTACTTGCGATCAAAGGCGTTTTGTTTTTCAAGCGCTTCGAGGGCAACCTTCGTGCGTGGGTAGGGGGGAGGGGCTTGGCAGTGAATTTCGACGTGGTCGGCTCGGGCCATCCGGGCTCGTGTACTATGACTCATCTGTACCCTATAGTGCCATTATTTCAATTGGGTGGTAAAAATACAAAAAATAGGCTCCTGACGAAGTCCCCACCCCCGCCTCCACCACTCGGGTGAAACCGAAACCAAATTCGCTCGGGTGGCTGGTCCCCAATTGGGGACCATGGCAGTATAGGTAAATCAAAATGCATACAAGAGTTCAATATACCAATTGATGAATTTGGCGACGAGCTGAAACAAAATTCCGATACTATCATCCCATTCAAAGTTAGTTTTACAACTGCTATGATGACAAAATGTTCCACGACGGTTGGCCGAATCATAGCAAGGCTCTGGGTGAATCGCTATTATGGCAAGCATTACCAATTTCTCTTCCACTTGAACAATGATGCATTCCGTACCGGAAGTGACGTCATTCACACACATTTTTTTTAAAAATCGATTTGCGCTGTATATTGTAACGATTGATAAAATTGACTATTGAACCGACATTTGCCATTTTATAAACGATTGAAATATCAATGAAAGTTGTGTACATGTCGAAGATGACAGAATCATAGCCCGGCTATGATTCTGACAGTCAATGCTGATTTATCATTTGCTGAAGCATCAATGCGTTCCATACATGAAATGACGTCATCGACATCCATAAAATTTCACAGTTCAATTTGTGCTGTTCATGACAACAATTGTCCCAGTTGATTTAACTATAGAACCGATATTAACCATTTTATAAGCCATTGAAATATTTACGAAAGTTGTCAAGGCGAAAAAAAAACTACATTCACCTCAACGCGCATCGAAAAAGAGGAATGTGTTGATAGAACTTGCATAATTAAAGTTTGTTTCAGCTGTCCGAAATGTTAAGTTTTTTTCTCCAAACCGGACGATAATTGGCTTGTCAATTACGAATTGAAAGAATTTGACCGATTATTGCTATAAGAAATTTTTGACATGTTAAAATGTAATTAACTATGCATTATTTACAATTACATATATTTAGAAAAATGTTTCCAATAAACCTTCAGTAATATGTAAAATCGAAGCGTTTAACACAGCACACTTGGTAGTTAAACTTGTGATAATTTTATAAATTTTGAGTCAAACCGCTCAGGAAATGACGCCATCAACAACCATGAAATTTAACAATATAACTAACTATGTCACTGGCACCATTCGGCAACATTTATGTTGCCAAGGGAAGGCTATTAATAATGGTTTTTAAGGCGATTGAATTGCTTGGGTTAATTTTCTTAATATTTGGGCTGATAACATGATTGATAGCCCTTTATTTACAAAATGATATATATATAGAGGAAATTTGGCAATTTAATTGAGCAACACAATGGTGTTAATTTTGTGAAGATCGAACAATAATCCCTGGACATATTGGGGATTTTATATATGAAATTCTTTGATGACATTGACTTTGAGTTTGAGGTCAATGTATCTTAGTAAAAGGTCATGATAAAAAGAGCCGATTATTTGAAAAGATTAAATTCGAAACAATTATTAACATTGCGACCTGTACTACGATCCCAAGAATAGGTTAAAGCAGGTACATAACTTCATACATACATACATACATACATAATACATACATACATACATACATACATACATGCATGCATGCATGCATGCATGCATGCATGCATGCATGCATGCATGCATGCATGCATACATACATACATACATACATACATACATACATACATACATACATACATACATACATACATACAGACATACATACAGACATACACACACACACACACACACACACACACACACACACACACATACATACATACATACATACATACATACATACATACATACATACATACATACACACACACACACACACACACACACACACACATACATACATACATACATACATACATACATACATACATAAAAAACATACACACACACACACACACACATACATACATACATACATACATACATACATACATACATACATACATACATACATACATACATACAGACAGACAGACAGACAGACAGACAGACAGACAGACAGACAGACAGACAGACAGACAGACAGACAGACAGACAGACAGACAGACAGACAGACAGACAGACAGACAGACATACATACATACATACATACATACATACATACATACATACATACATACATACATACATACATACATACATACATACATACATACATACAATCGTTTCTTGCCAGCCATACATTGCTGCGCCAACCAGATGATAATGACATATTCGTGGCACTGTCAAGTTCTGCATTCTCGGCTTTCACAGACGAGTGAACACGGCTTGCACTCGGACGAGAGGGCAATACTTGTACCATGACCCAACTGAATTTTGACGGGACGCCCTATAACGCCGGTACCTTAGCCTCGCGAGTATGCAAAGGAATGGAACAATTTTATTGAACGGAAAACTCTCTCTTTGGGACTTTTTGCGGTTGTAGTTGATGTATGAAAGCGGTTCATGTGGGTTGATGGGTTTGGTGAATTAATGGTCGTTGTGGGGTTGTGGTCGATGGTTGGACGGCGGTTAATATGGGGTGGTGGTCGATGTGGGATGTAGGTGGATGTGGGATGGTGGTCGATGTGGGGTGATGGTTGATGTGGGGTGCTGGTCGAGGTGGGGGTGATGGTGAATGGGTGGTGGTGGTCAATGTCTGGACGGCGGTTGATGTAAGGTGGTCGATGTGGGGTGGTGGTCGATGTGAGACGGTGGTCGATGTGGGCTGATGGTTGAGCGGGGTTGTTGTCGGTTCAGGTTGTTGTTGGTATTAGCCCCAATACCAACATATAGAAATAGTTCCGCATATATATGAGCAGCTCATTGATACATGCTGTTATATACAGGCCAGCATTTCATGCAAATATTTACATAAAGAAATGTGTGGATTTCTCCAGCAAATAAAAATGAGCTTCCGCAAATTTTCACATACCTCGATGGAGTGGAGCAATTTTTCTTCTGCTCCGGCAGCAGACGAAGCGTTAGGAACGTTTTTCTTAACCAGAATACCAATAGAGGAGAAGGTATGAGTCAAAATAGGAAGGGTTCAGTAAGACAGGTAAAATGACTCGGCTACCTTTGTTTCTAACAGCAGATACCATGTCAATACATGTGCACGCTAGGCAGGGTCTTAGCCAGAGACCCGTCCACCTGTCCCTTGGACAGGTGAGTCGTCGATTTGGACGGACAGGAATTTCCCCCTACAGCCCGTTCACCCGTCCACCCATCCATCCGTCTACTAGTCCGCGCCTCCCAGGCCGGATAGAAGGAATTAGCTAAGCCAGTATACACAGCTCATTTAAAGACAAACAGCGATGCAGCACGCTGGCCGCTCATCTGCGATCAAAATAAACACTGTTCTGTTTGATAACGCTTTTTATGACGCATGGGGTTTAATCAGCGTCATAATACTTTAACGATGGTGAATGGAGTTATGACCAGCTTCGCGTACTCGCAAAACAAGGTCCCAGTTCATGTCGATATTATACCTTCTCTAAAATGATACACAATATGTTCTGGTTTGTAAGAATAATGACAACTACAAGGGTGGCATACATTGTGCACGGTCGATTGGAGCATCATTCAGAAATGTCTGCCTCGCGATATCGCTTTTCCCACGATCAAATAAACTTTTGGTCTGCACTGTTGGCTCGGGAATGAAGCTCACAAATTGCTATTGGGTGAAATATCAAAACTAGTCTTTGACTAAGTTTTTATTTTTTATACTTGTGCCAGCCCAGGTTAAAGTCGTGCAAGCTCTCATAATTGCGATAAGTGTGATGTGAAAGGAAAACGCTTCAGTGTAAATTGTTGTCACGTCGCGGTGACTTTAAAGCGTTTTCATCAAAGAATGATCGTGGTATCAACGAATCATACTGTCTTACAGCGAGACATTTACAGTAACTTGAAATATACATTCAACGAGTGCCATCATGATGTTCTGATAAAGTAACATCATAACGTTCACATAAGCCAACAAATTACGTTATGATAAACAGCTGGTCATAACATGATGGACGGGGTTGGGGTGGGTATGGGACGGGCAGTTTTTAACCTGGCTAAGACACTGACCCTAGCTCACTAAATGCGACGCTTGGCTGAACTCACATTTTCATGCGCTGTCATATGTGTCGTTTGCTAAATATATTGAGGTCGTTTGCCAGGTATAAAAGAGCCAGTTTGGACCGTTTTCATCGATGTGACGAAATGTGAATAAAAGACGTTGCATGAATTATTGCCTCGAACCAAATTAAAAACTCGAACATTTTAGGTGTCCCACTCGGTCTTCCCAACCAAGGACCGTGATGCTCCTGTTCCAAACCCAGGCAATTTTGAAACCTCCCGTTCGCGCCATAGTCGCCGTCTTCAAGCCCCTCCAAGCCACCGTCTTCTTATACTTCTTCCGATCCTTGTGATACAGCTGGTTATATGCCTCACCCCTCCCCAGGTCCTCAAAGGAGCTCAACCTGAAAACGCAATCGACAAACACCCCGATGGTCGCTACCGGACTATGATGCAGCCCCAACAGAACCTGAGGCTTATACATATTCGGAATTATCCTCCCGGGACTCCGAGTGTAGGGGCACTTTATCTCGAGCAGCACAATTTCCTCAGGATGCCCCAGACAGACAGACAGCATCCACTCCAACCCCCCCCCCCCCCCCAACCACGCTGCCGCCAGATTGGGAGCACACAAAAGCCATCCGGAGAGTAAGCCGTCGCGCCACCCTCAATATAGATATTATTTCCTTTGACCTTGGTGCAGTACACCTTCTCTAATACCGCAATTGCAACCTCCTCAAAAGTGGTACCCCAGAGGCAGGGTGCGCTAACGCGAACACTCTCGTTGCTATTTTTTTCAGTCAGCTTCTTGCTATAGGTGCTGAAGTAGTTTTGCCCTATAATGGCAGAGTAGTCACTTCCTCCAACGCAGCCCTTCCTCGTGGTCTCACACTGGTCCGTATTTTGTTTGACTCCTGTATGATTGTTGCAGAAAGCTGCCTCCATTATACCCAACAACCCCTAGTCTTTAAATGGACTGTTGGGGGGGGTCATACCTTAGAATGCCTAAGGAGCGATTCTGCCGCTTTCAAACATTTTGCTTTAATGTCACTCTTCATTTGACTATATTTCATGATCTCGACCGAAACGAGCTTAAACTCATCATCCGAGATATACCCATCTTCAAGCGCCGCTGATACAATGTCAGCTATGGTATTCAATTTGCTTTGAGCGAGAATGCGGATCTGGTCATGCTTTTTCAACTTAATGGCCAGCCGCCGACTGATGAATGTTCCAGCAATTACAACTAGCCCACAAGCGGCCCCAGTAGAACCCAACACTGTTGCAATAGGAATGGCAACTACTGTAGACATTACAACTGCACCACTTGCGCCAAGACACATACCAACAGCAACTAAAGCAGTGTCTACAGCGTCCACTGAGTTTACTGCACACCTATATTTTTTATACATAGCACAATATTTTTCAATCTCTTTCTCAAGGTATTGCTTCTTGAGGCTGATCTCATTCAACCGATAGGAGTGCCCTGGATTCTCATCAGATGGCTCCGGAGGAATGGGTGGGTGTTGTTTCATACTACCGTTATATGCACATAAGTCTATAAGTCAAGTTCAATTAGGACCAATACTACAGACCAAGTCGCCCCCCTGTTTTGAGTGGTTGTATAAAAGTTAATAACGTTGCCGTGTTCTAGCTGTAAAGGCTGGTCTAAAGATATAACAACAGCCCGTTGGTCAGCAGGCTTACTTATTCCTACCGCTTGGTTTATTCCATTGATAACAGGAACGTCTGTTATAACAGCAGTATCAGCACCAACACCCGAAGACAACCCCATACGAATGATCCTGAGTCTCGACCCCTAGCCCCATGGCAAACGACCACTCATATCCTATGCGGAGAGCACCACTTGCTTCTGCTCATATAGTAATGAGGGGCTTTGTTTGGGAGCTTATGTGTTCTCTCAGGTCCCTGCGATGCTGTCTGCGTCTGTAATCAACATACTTTTTATTAGCAGCATCCGTTGGCGATATTGGGTCTCCCAACTGAACGATTTTATTATCTCCCATTTCAAGGTCTCCAGTCATAGTACCGCCACTTTTATCCATTGTTTGTGAGTCGCCAATAGATACATAGGTCTTTGTTGCATATTCGGAGAGGTAGGCGCCGCCCTGATCCGGTTTCAGTTGAGTTCCATAAATACTCGCTTTTATTGACATCTTGTAAATTAAAGAACAACACCAATAAGAAGGTCGTGGTTGTTCAATATACGTCCCTTATTATCCCTTATCTGAACCTTCAACTCATTCACAGCCCCGACAGTAACACGTTTTGACACAGGATTAGCAATATTTGTGGTTATGATATCACCGAGAGAGCAGCCCCCAGAACCCACAACTTCAAGAAGCGTAGTGTGCGCAATATCAAGCATGTTGTGCGTGGTACTGACTTGATCGAGGTGGACATAAAGTGGGTTAAAGATGCTAAAGTTCACGGGCCGGACGCCTTTGTGAAAACCTGAAGGAATCCATCCTCCACCCAGACCAGCATCAAGACCAAATATTTTTAACACACCGTCACATCGTAAAGACCCAGAAGGAGGAACTGAGAGGGTAACAATCCCAGTTGAATCATCAACCTCCAAACTAGGGCCTAACGTATCCTGACTTATAAGTTCAAATTTCTCCTGTATACGCTTGAAGCTCCAGAGGCCAGGTGGGAGACTGGAACGTTTTAACCCCTCTGGCCCAGAACCATCTGGCAGCCATAGAAGGGACACATCTGATTCAATGTTATACCAACCCACAGTATACATTATTGACCTAAGACCTACGTATAGATCACCTGCACTATTGTCAGTAGGATTTTGCAGGGACACAGCGTCGCCGCTTTGAACATTTGACAGAGTGTGATACATAGCACTATGAATAAACAAGCCTTTAGTGTCTATAGAAAAGCTACATATGAAACGGGCGGGGTGTATCCAGCCATTTTGGCGGGAGATAAACTAACCTGACAAACAATTCAAGTCGTTCACAATGGTGGTACATTCACAGCAAAGTTTCCTGATCTATTTAGTAACTATAAGTTGCCGCCGGTAACAGCGGACTAAGTAGTAAAAGACTGGTTGACAAATTCAATGCAGTTTTGGCAGAACCAATTAAATTTTGCAGTGTGGTGTGCAACAGCCGGCTGCGGTGTGTAATCCCACGACCACCTCGAGGCTGGGATTCCACTCGTGGAAGCTCTCTACACCTTTCACCTTTATTACACAGTGCGTCGCCTATTAGCAGAACTGCAAGCGCCTCTACCTCAGGATCATGCCTATGACCCATATAACAATACATATGACAAGAGGGCATATGAGAGACTATGCGCTAACTTTGGTGTTCAACCAAATACAGACTGGCGCCAGAAGATATCTTATATGCACATGATGCGTATGGTTACAGGAGTGTCACCAAGGTTGCTGGTCGAAACGTTCGTTATGAACGTTACACGGATGGCCTTTGAGGCGGAAAAGGATACAAAGCCAGGTTTTGCCCACACGAGTAACCTACAATCCTTTCAGGAGTAAATGGGTGCTGTGCAACATCTAGCACAGGGACCTGAAGCAGATGAGGCCTGGAGTACCTTCATACTGGACACGTCTGAGGGCTTTACACAGACCGGTGTTGAGCGAATTATCGACAGCATTCGGACCTATGTCTGGGCCATTCTTAGTGCTCAGGCGCACAACCCGCTCAGAGATACTAGGTGTTGGAACGTCCTTTGATGCCCAAAAGCAATTTCAGACCAACGTTGAGGATGCCATCAACTCCCCAGTGGACATTCCTTCATCCATCCGACGGTATCAGAACGTCCTCCATAATGCCTCTTCCTAGTTTGATTATGTGTTTGGAACGGGCCTGTACATGGCTCCGTCGGATATGAGCCTCGCCATTGGAGACGTTGCTGGGTACAACAATCTGATTACCATCGCAACTATGGTGCACCAGATCGGCAGCAATGCTGATGTCAACTTGGTTCCGGTGGTTCCAAATAGAGGAAGCTTTGACCCTCCGCCAGATACAGATATGGAACTCCCCTCTCCAGGGCCGGCCCCTATGGCCGAGACCGGTCTGCGTGGGGCGCACGAGGATGAGAAAACCGCTCTTATTATAGGCGGAATCGCAATAGGCTTAGCTGTGCCTTGGTTGCTACGTAGTAAGTCACGGAGTATTAGGAGGAAAACTCCCCCCACCGCCACAGCTGCGGCCCATACATGTTCTGCCATCCAACCAGCCACCTTTGCAGCTAACTTAAGCAGCCATGATACGATAAAGCTAATAATTCCTGGAAGGGCAGCTGCTGCTTTACTGGCCAGGCTCTCCAGGACGTTTGCCAAGGAGTTGTTCAGCTGTTTTTTAATCCATTCCTTCTCACCGGGCTTATGAGCTGGCGTTGATGTTGGTGCCGGGGCTGGACTAGTGCTCCCTCCGCCCGTCAAAGCAACTACCAGGGTCGAGATTGCCAATCCAATTGCAGTGAGGATGGAGGTGATTGTTATGCCCTGCTCCCAGAACAGAGTGCTTACACGCTCAGCTAGCGTTGTGTCCTCGTTAAGAAGTCTGTTGATCGTTTTTCTGCGATAATTTGGGTTCGCGGTTTACAGAAGCAGCCTCAACACGGACACGCCGCAGGTCCTGCAGCTCTGTAAGCTCATTTGCTTGGAATCTCCATGCTGGATCTCCTTCCCTCCCTGCCTCCTCCAGGCTTGCCATTTTAGCTTTCCGCCGGTCTATATCCCTTTCTATCTCAGTTATCTTGGCTAGGTTGTTGACCAGCACACCCCTCTGGGTCTGCATAGCCTTGTCAAGCCCTATAAGCTCTCTGAGTGGTAGTTCGTTGTCTGTTTGCGTACCTAGGTCTTGGATGGTGTGAACGTCCTCTATGAAGCTTGTTTCTTCCACACCACCTTGCTCTGTCACTGCTTCAGGGCCGCTCATTTCTAACTTCTCTGCGGCTTTAGCAGCTGCTTGGTGAACGCCTTGGAGGGCTTTTGCATCCTTTCATGACACCGCTTGTGAGGACCACTCAGTGAACCCCAAACCATCACAGACAGCCTTATGCCCCCCTCTAGATCTAGTTATTGTTCCAAGTGAAAGCGGTTTTTTGGTACGAGAATTTGTAATACTTAAGTCAGGGTAGTCCTTCAAACGTATCTGTCCTCCAACAAGTTCAAACTTTGAATAATCGCGGCCAAGCGTTGGTATGTGACCTGTTTCAGCTAATGCATCGTAATAATCATTGACAGCGCCTATAACGAGTCGGCCTCCCTGTGGTATAGACTTATCCATCCCAATGTCCCCTTCTGTAACAGGTGAGAGAGTGGTCGGGGGGGGGAAGTCTCATCCTCTATTTCAGCGAGCCAATCCTCATCCTCTCTTTCAGGGTCCTGCCAATAGTCCTCCTCTGGGTCGTCAAATGCTGGGTTATCAAACTCCATGTTTGTGTGTTATAGATATAAGTGTAATTAAGAATTCAACATGACGAGTACTTACGGACGCAAACTAAACCCACACCCCCGGATACGCAAAACGCTAGGGGTAAAGGGTGTGCGACAGTCTGTAGTCATTACAAACAATCCAAGCACTATTGACCAGAACCAACAACTGCTGATTCGCTTCCCCAATCTAGGCGCAGACGACGTCATTGTTACAGGGACAGCACGGCTGGCTTTTACAATCACGCTGATCTCGACTGATCTTAACCGCAGTGTTGTGCAAAACCTGGGCCGCGCCGTGGTCAAGAAAATGACAATCAAGATTTCTGGCAATGAGGTCATGTCTATTGATGACAGCGATGTGTATCACTGTTACCACGACTTGTGGCGGACTGCACAGGAGAGACAGGGCCTCCAGTATCAGGGCATTGACACATCAGATGACAGAAACACAACTAAGATACGAATGGGGACAGGAGACAAGGATGAGACTGAGAAAGAGGACCTGGCCATAGCCAATGTGTATGGTAAGAGGTTCTACGTTCCACTTGACTTTGATCTCCTCGAGAGTCACATGCCATTCTACCATTCTTAATGACAGATTGGAATACGAGCTCACGTTCAACGACTACAACCGTGTTATTCATGCAACAGGCGACACCGATGCCACCTACAAAATTGATGGCATCTCGCTGGAGTATGACATGGTTACCCAAATAGAGTTGGGCGCATGATACGCACCCAGTACACAGGTCGGCTCTCGATTCTATATGACCGTGTTCTTCGTCACAGGAAGCTTGTATACAATAAAAGAGATACACTGTGGAACATCAACCTGAACGTGCCTGCTCGCAGCATGAAGGGCATCCTACTGCTCTTTGAAGACCCAGCCAATGCCTCATACGTCATACAACCAAAAGATTACAAAAGTTGAGGTGACCATTGAGGGCATCCCCAACTAACTCTATGCCCAAGGAATGCGTGGCTACCAGCAGTGGGATGAAGTAAACGAGACCCCAGTGTAGCAATAGCTGCAAACGACTAGGCATTGTCGGACGTGTCCCTAGAAGGGTACCTAACCACCAAGTATGCTCTGTGGCTCGACTTATGGACGAGTGATGACGACCAGCTGCACCGTAGTGGCAGGGCCGTGGAGAATGCGTCTGAGGGTATAACTATTCAGATCACGAAAAAATCACAGGCGGCCGGTGCATTGAACGCAAATATGTATGTTGTAATGGATGCACAGCTTAACATTAAAAATGGCAGGTTCGTAAGCGCAGTCTACTAACAAGGTTTTGATGAAACCGAAAACTGAGTTTACATTTCCAGATGGTCCCTGTTCGGCAATTGTTTGTGGGCAGACAGGATGTGGGAAAACCGCATTCATCCTCGACCTACTTGAAGGGCCCTTCGTCAGTGCCTTCGAGCATATTGAAATCCTCTGCCCTACCATACGTTTCAACGAGGCCGATCAGACGCGGCCATGGGTGTGGGATGATTCAGAGGTATACGTCGTTGATCCAGGGGAGCGGCTCCATGACCACATGAGGGCTTTCTACCACTGCTTCAAGGGCGAACCTACCCTCTACATTATTGATGACTGTTCGGCTACAAAGGCCCTAACTAAGAAGAAAGACATGTTATCTGAACTGTCTTTTAGCCGCCGCCATGCGCAGCAAAGTGTCTGGGTCCTCATCTAAAAGTACAACTCTGTGCTGAAGGACTTACGTGAGCAGACTCCTTTGATGGTGCTCTTTCACACCAAGGACCGTGATTCGTTTGAAGACGCCTTACGTGAAAATGATGTAATTCAAACAAAGGAGGAACAGGCCACACTACGCCAACCACTAGCAAAGACCAGGCACGCAAAACTGCTGCTGAAGACTGATCAACCTACTGCATATGCTGTCGATTGAAGTGGTATTGGCCTTGATAGCAGCTGCTGCCTCAGTAACCAATTTAGGTTTTTTCATCTGGGTAGCGGTGCAGTATTTTGAAGCTTGAAGGCGTATACGTATATTCATGGATCCTGATACCATTATTGATAAACTCCTTGAACAGGACACGACTAGCTTAGTGGAGACAAAGTCTGGGGGAGCGGAACCTAGTTGCACCCCTGGTGTAGATATGTCTTCTAATAGAGATAGGTTTGCCGCCATCATAGCTGGCGGTCAGGACTTGTATGTTTCTACCAATCCCACCAGAACACCAGCCAAAGCTAATTACAGACCTCGAGACTGACCCGTTTGTTGGACACGCACTAAGCACTGCCACTTGTGAGCTATATCATCGCTATGGCATGTTTTTAGCTCCATTAACTGCGGCTTTAACAACAGTTAAGCACTGTCAATTTGGAAAAACAAGCACCGAATAAATAGGGGCCAGTGGAGATGAAGACACTTCCTCACTTTAACTCCATTATAGCATGTGTGCTATAACAGGTGCTTAATTACGCTATAACAGGTGCTTACTAAGAGCTGTCAATTGGACAAATAAATTTAGTAAGTAAACATGGAAGAAATGAACACGAATCATGGAGAGACAACACCAGGGGAGATAACGTCAGTGAACACTACGAAAAACGCTAAAAGGGTTGTGGCAGGACGAAAGGGTGCTGCAGCTCGAAAAGCCAATCAAAATAAGCTTCTGAGAGAGCTCCGAGAGGCTAAGGCCGCGCTTACAGGTGCTAGAGACAAAGCTGTCAAGCCAATATCAACGAGCAAGCCTCCGGAAAGGTGGGTGTGGGGAAGATGGGCTGTGCCTTTGGTTGTCTGGGTGTTTGGACTCGCATTGTATTGCTACAGATGGTAGCCTCACACCCTAAACAGATTGTGGTACAAAAGCCTATGAACGCTCATTTAAAGGATCCGTTTTATATGGAATAAGATTACTGATGGAAAAATGCTCGTCAACGCACTGTACCATGGTGCAGTTATTTCCGGTATTTCAATAGATTATGCTAAGATGGCTCTGGGTGGTTGGGTGCCACGTCTTGATTTCACCCCACGGGACCTGGCTATGGCTGTTGCTGATGTATCACTAGCTATGGCCACAAATTACAAAGCAGCCAAGTGGACGCGGAACGTAAACCCCATGATATGGCAATCGAGCAGCTTCAATCTGCTCAGACAGCATGGGCCAAGAAGAGAACCGAGCGTTTAGATCAATGAGCAACTGCGCCGCCAGGGACATGCCGAGCATACTTTTAGGGATGCGGACGAGGCTATGCGTGAGTACTCCCTGATTACGAATAAAACCGTAGACCCGCTGGGCTCTGAGCCACAGCTTTCAGACTTCTACATACCCTCAGATGGTCAAAAAGAGCGTGAGGTGGCGTTCATTATACTGGGTATGGCTGCGACTGGGCTGGTTGCATACAGGCTTGCTCAGTTGGTCATATGGAGACTCGGGCGTTTACTGTATATGGATCATTGCATGCATAAGATATACTATAGTCCTAAGGGCTAATGGAAAGGCATAACAGCTGTCAAGAAGCTTGCAACAGAAGCGAGGGTTTCTGAGGAAGTTGCCAGGGGGTGGCTAACAAAGCAAGCTATATGGCAAATCTACCTGCCAGTGCCAAAACACATTCCCAGACCAACGTTTGATGTCCCTGTCCCTAATGACGTTCACCAAGCCGATCTCTTATTTCTTCCTCATGACGTTGTGAAGCACCGGACATACAAGTATGCCCTAACAGTGGTTGATGTGGCCTCGCGCTACAAAGCGGCTGAGCCATTGACTACAAAAGAGGCTAAAGAGGTCACAGGTGCACTGGAGAGGATATACAAGCGAGGACCGCTACAGTGGCCTAAACTACTTAAGGTCGACCCCGGACGGGAGTTTATGGGAGCAGTGAATCAGCTATTAGTAAAACATGGAGTATCAGTCAGGCGTGGCCGTGTGAATATCCATCGAGACCAGGGTATAGTGGAACGCTTTAAGCGAAAACTGGTTGGGCGACTCTTTGGTCACCAGTATGCTGAAGAGTATACTGGAAAACGATCTACTGAGTGGTTTTCTCAGCTGCAGGCTGTAGTCTCTGCGATAAATAATGAGGTGACCCGCTTGACTGGAAAAAAACCTAAAGTTGCTATAAAGGCAAAACGAGTTGCACAAAAGCCCTCTGCAGTCATACCAGGGGGCCTGCTGGGGGTCAAAGAGCAAAAGCTTCCCTCTGGTGTTGGCGTTCGCTACCTCTAACAGCCTGGTGAGGCAGAGCAAGACCAACGTCGGCGGCCACTGACCCTGTGTGGTCACTCAATGTTTACCGGATTGGAAGCTCTGTCACTAAATCTGGTGAACCTGTAATTTACTATTTGTTGGATGGACCGCTCCGTGGCTTTGTAAAGGAGGAGCTACTTGTGGTGCCGTTTGCCACCAGATGGTATTATCAATTAGACATTAGAGATCTATAGATATAACAATAGTAGAGTATTTGACAATAAGTGCCCGTGGATATTACTCAGAAAGAAAGACCCCTGTAACAGGCCCTGTACGCAAGAGTTTTGTAACTTACACAGATATAAGATCAAACATGGTGTCGTTAATCGTCTTTTTTACGGATTGTCGGGTTGTCAGAAGGCTATAAAAATAATAAGGAAGGATTGGGTATGGATTGTGGGTTCGATAAAGTCAACCACAGTCGTCTTCGTCAAAAGAAAAAAAATTCTTCACAACAGACTGCAGCCGGAGCCACTGAACGGGGATTCCCCACTGAATAAAAATAGAAATCCTGTGGCGCTGTCACCAAGGTCAAAGTCCGCTCGCTGTATAGTTGCTGTCTTTTGTGTATCAAAAAAATCCCTTTTAGAATAATGGAACTGTATAGTAAACATGACTCATAATCAGCAAGCACGTAAAGCCCAAAGCGATTATGCTTCAATTCACAGTTTTAAGCCTCCTTATCCACGCTCTAAGGTTGCACTCAAAGCACTCCAAGTGCGTAATAAATATGACCATACATTCAAGGAGATGTTGGCTAGATTCAGGGCTGGGATGACACGCACCCCTGTCCACACCGCTGCCCCACGCAGACCAGTCCCTGCCCCACGCAGACCAGTCCCCACAGTGCGTCTTGCCTTCAAGAAGACTAAGTGGACTGTTAAAAACTATTTGCATGGATGGGTGATGAACGTTCCTGAGTCTCACCCCCTTAGCTCGGACCTTATGATTTTCTAAAGGGCATGCGTCGGAAGATGCATAAAATTGTGACTGGTGAGCTGGAAGAGCTAGGTGGAATGAAGTGTCAGTTTGCCCTTAAGGTAAGACTCACCAAGCACGCGGATGATGACAGCACTGAGTATTTTGAGCCTGTGTTGCGTAATATTCAGCAGGGGGTTCTTTCCTCAGAGGACGTGGGCATTGTGCTGGACCAGAGTGCTGTTAATATCCAAGAGCGGTTGGAGAAGTGGACCAGCCAAGGTTCTGGCTGGGAGTTTGAGGCGGTCACAACTCAGTGGATTGATATTACAAAATACCAACCGTTGAAGGGTGGCTCCTACCTGCGACTTCCGGCTGCGCTGGCAGCTAAGCAGGCCATCATAAACGTAAAGAACTGGGATGACTTCTGCATTCTATGGGCTATTGTAGCCGCTCTGCACGACCATCAAAATATAACATTATGTGGCTGTTGGATCTGCTGGAGGGTGCAGGTGTAGAATATCCTACACCAGTGTCGTATGTTGAGAAGATAGAAAAGCATGCTATTCTAGCCTTGAACGTTTGTGGTTGGGATACTCGTATAAACCTCATGCTGATTGAGAAGGACGGCAAGTTTCATTACACACAAATCAAAGACCTGAACCGCTTGCTGTATGTCCAGACCAAACATAAAGAGCGCAAGTTCTTCGGTGAGCTATGTCTGCATGGATATACCTCAGAGGGTCTGCTCCTGGCGCATAAGCCTGAGTGCATGGGGATAGGGCAAACTGCTGTGCAAGTGGATATGCCCGAGGAAGGGAAGAACTTATTATCCTTCCAGAACTTGCAGAAACAGCTTGCTGCACCCTACGTCATCTATGCTGACTTTGAGGCGCTCCAAGGATGCTGCTACGGCTATGTGGTTGTTCTTTGTGACGGTAAGACCGAACCCCGTGTGGTTTACAGAGGAAGCAATGCTGTGGAGAAGTTCTTACAGACTATGCAGCAGGAGGAGCAAAGGATCAAAGCAGTTCTGTCCAAGCCTGTCCCTGTGCGGATGACTCAGGAGGATAGAAGGGCACATAAGGCTGCAACCCACTGTCACGTGTGTAAGAAAAAACTGGGCTGTGACTATGTCCGTGATCATTGCCATATAACAGGTTTGTACCGAGGACCAGCCCATAATGTGTGTAACCTGAAACTTCGGCTGAGTCCCAAGACAACACCCATCCCTGTGGTGTTCCATAACCTGCGGGGCTATGACTCCCATCTCTTGATGCAGGGTATAAGCAAAGTGGAGGGGAACATCAACTGTATCCTCAACAATATGGAGAAATATATTTCCCTGACGCTTGGACAGTTGCGCTTCATTGACAGCGCACAGTTCCTCCTGGTCTCGCTTGATAAGCTGGTGTCTGCTAAAAACCCAGATGCCTTTGCTGTGACGGCGGAATATGAGCCAGACCACATGAAGTGGCGGTTGCTGTTTCGTAAGGGAGTCTTCCCCTATGAGTTCATGGACAGCTGGGATAAGAATGATTCCCCTCTGCCGCCAATCCAGGAGTTCTACAGCAATCTCTCTGAGGAGGGTATATCTGCTGAAGACTACGTACACGCACAGAAGGTCTGGAGCGTGTTCGGGTGTAAGAACATGGACGACTACCATGAC
Source organism: Urechis unicinctus (assembly GCA_034190875.2). Lineage (NCBI taxonomy): Eukaryota > Metazoa > Annelida > Polychaeta > Xenopneusta > Urechidae > Urechis > Urechis unicinctus. The sequence continues at coordinate 16,164,925 of CM067352.1, read as the reverse complement.
CTGTACCTGTGTACAGATGTACTGCTCCTGGCTGATGTGTTTGAGGTGTTCTGCAAGACGTGTCTTAAGCAGTACGTTTTGGATCCGGCTCACTACTATACCAGCCCCGGTTTGTCGTGGGATGCTTTGCTTAAGAGCACAGGCGTGGAACTCGAGCTACTCACCGACTATGACAAGCACATGTTCATTTAGAAAGGTCTACGCTGTGGTATAAGCATGGTGTCGCGCCGCCACGCTAAGGTCAATGACCCGCTCGTGGATGACTTTGACCAGGATAAACCAAAGAGCTACATCCAGTACCTTGATGCTAACAATTTGTATGGGTGGGCTTTGAGTCAGCCTTTGCCAATTGCGGGTATTGAGTGGGTGGCTCGGCCAGAGGATCTACAGATACAGGACCACCAAGATGATGCTGAGACTGGATACATACTTGAGGTTGACTTGGAGTATCCTATTGCACTTCATGACGAGCACAACGACTACCCACTGGCTCCAGAGCGGCTTCTTATAGAGAACGACTGGTTGTCAAACTATCAGAAGAACCTCCTGGGCGAGTTGGGTGGCACCTTGGGTGAGGTTGAAAAGCTGGTGCCAAACCTGTGGAATAAGGAGAAGTATGTGGTGCACTACAGGAACCTCAAGCTGTATCTGTCTTTGGGGATGAGACTTACCAAGATCCATCGTGCACTTGTCTTTAACCTGAGCCCCTGGATGGAGCCTTACATTCGGATGAATACAGATCTGCGTAAGGTGGCCACCAGCGAATTTGAGAAGGACCTGTATAAGCTTATGAACAACTCTGTGTTTGGCAACACCATGGCGAACCTCCGCAGGCAGGTCAATGTCAAGATTGTGCACTCTGCGGAAGAAGAAAGAATGCGGAGGCTTATTGCAAGTCCCGCCTACTCGCGTCATCAGGTGTTTGATAATGACCTGGCCGCTCTGCACATGCACAAGACTCACCTGGTACTGAACCGCCCGGTATATGTGGGCATGTGTATAGTCGACCTCTCCAAGCACCTGATGTACGACTTTTATTACAATACCATGAAGCCCAGATATGGCAAGAACCTTGGTTGTTGTACACGGATACGGATTCTCTGCTTATGGACATACGAACGCCTGACGTGTATGCTGACATGAAGGAAGATGCCCATCTCTTTGACACTAGTAACTTTCATCCCTCCCGTAGCCTCTATAGCAGTGTGAACAAGAAGGTTCTGGGGAACATGAAGGATGAGTGCGCTGGCGTGCCCATCAAGGAGTATGTTGGTCTGCGCCCTAAGATGTACTCCATCTTGATGTCGAGCCAGGTTTAGATAAAAAAAATCAAAAGGTGTGAAGAAGGTGGTGGTGAAGAAGCATCTACGACACGCTCAGAATGTGGAGTCGCTGTTCGCCCAAAAGCAGTTTCGTCACGAAATGAACATGCTCAGGAGTGACTGTCATAAAATATATGGGTTCCACATTAATAAGGTGTCTCTCTCCCCTTTTGACTCAAAGCGGTGGATAGCTCCAGGTGGCGTAGACACTCTGGCCTATGGGCACGCGTCGATCTGTTGAACAGATGAGGGCTGAGGTATAGAATGAGCACCGATGAACAAGTGGTGGTGGCCAAGCTGCGGCAGATGTGGAACATATATGGGAAGAAAAGGTGGACTTTGACGTTTATGTAACGTTGTGTTTCAACAGATGACGGCGGAGGCCTAATGATTCCTGAGCTACTGATGTACGAAATCCGTTACGTGTTCGACAATTTACAGAACATTCTCCAATTATACAAATCAGCATATGATATTTTATCTGTTTATACTGCATCGTTTAGACAACTATTGATCGATGCAAGTGTTAGGTAGAGATGTTGCATTACCTTCGGTTAAACACTTCTGATTAGAGGTATTTGAATGCCATACCACCTTAAAGGATGTAACGCCCGTCTAATGGTTACTTATTGCACTGCATGCAACCAGGGCAGAGCATTAGTTCTTATCAATAGGCAAATATATATATATATATATATATATATATATATATATATATATATATATATATATATATATATATATATGTATATATATATATATTATATATATATATGCATATTTAAGTATATATATATATATATATATATATATATATATATATATATATATATATATATATATATATATATATATATATATTCATGTTTCTACATTTACATGATTTCATGTATATACTCGCATAAATGTATGTTACACAGAATGTCCAAAATCTTTGGTGTATGGCCAATCGGTTCCATTACAGCATGTGTTCCGTATATATTCTCCTTGAACTTCTCACAATGAAGCGAATAGTAATGCATGACGGAGTACCACTTGGTTATCCATGGACAATTGAGTAACGAGATCTCAGTTAGATGGTTGTTCAACTTTTTGTTCAACTCTGCAGCAAGGTGTAGTTGAGGACCAAAATGACTTCAAAGGGGTTCGTATTCGTCAAACTTATGTGTCGTCTTATATTTGGGTCTGTAGAATGTTGTCTCCAAAGATCTCAAGTATACTGTTAATTCGTTTTTCAAGATAATTGCTTTGATGCTGTAGATTTGTACAAAATATAGTGACGAATATATCAACCACCGTTCCAGTCATCTTCAGTAAATACGTGCAAATATTGATTATGCATTGGTATATGAATTATTAAACGCCATTGATCAGCTTTTCTAAGTCAGACATATACTATTTATACGATTATACGACCCTGGAGGCTGCGAGAGGCAATAGTCTTTTGCAATGCACGGTTGTGGATATGTTAATCATGCTTAACATGCCTCCATGAAATTGCATGCAAAGGAAATTGGCTGACAGTTTTTTTGACAAATGTTGAGCAGGCGTTTGAATCACTATTATCGTACAAGTGAACGTTATCATAGAAATATAGTCATATGACCTTACTACATCGTTACCAACAAGCTTTGCGTTTCACTCAGGGAGACAGAAGCATAAAAAGATTATTCATGGTTATTTTCAATGGCCCAAAAAGGATGGAGCAATCCATAGAGACGCTATACACACATATATATATATATATATATATATATATATATATATATATATATATATATATATATATATATATATATATAGATATATATATATATATATATATATATATATATATATATATATATATATATATATATATATATATATATATATATATATAGATATATATATATATATGTTAACTCTCTCCCAATCAAAGTAACCTCAGGACAAGCTGATTGGCTGTTGCTCGAACCAGCAACAAGGCTAGCAGAGATGATTCTAGGAAAACTAGACACTTTTGGAAAGGTGTAGTGGTTCATTTTGAGCCAGACGAGAAGCAGCGCACAGACCAAAGTAGGCACTGCAAAGCTAGTATATGCCTTCACCCCAACTGACAGATCCAAAAAACACAAATTTAAAAGAAAGAGAAGCAACCTACCTCTCCTTGATTGAGACCTTCATGTAGAGATGACATCTTGTCGGTTGTGTTGCGAGATATGAGGGTTAAATGGATCTTTTAGGCGACGACACACAAAATGCAATTGTATCAATAAACAGCTGCGTTTAAATACCCGGCGCTCCAGGGTTATGTATATTGCATCGCTTTGCGTTGACTGATGAATAACGCATAATCAATAGTGGTAAATGATTTGTGGACTTTATGTCAACGTATATCTAATAATCTGTCCGCGCTACTGCTCTTTGGTTTCTCTTCAGCCACGCATTACTAAAAATATCCGAGGAGAGGAACTGTACAACGAGCCCGTAGACGAATTTGTTTCGTCCACACACCATTGGGGAATTTCTCCTAAACAAACCTGAAACGCTTGAAATAAGCCAAACAACGCAAATTGTAACTTGTACGTCATATAATCTTGGCTAGCTTCTTATTATTGTGCAGGTTTTGATAACTGATAAATCCGTCTGCATCCGGGCAAACCCGTTTGATTTCCTCGCTTGGAGCCTCACACCATAAGATAATTCAATAACAATCAGGCAGTTATTTTGTTGTTTGCCAGATTGACTCAGTCAATAGAGCAGCGGACTGTTGAAGCTCATTTGGAAGCCATCTGAAGGACAATGGTGGGGGCGAAATATTTTGTACCCCGTTGATCGAATTTAAACTGTGGAATAAACCTCGACATTTTGATCAACCATGCTAATGATGTTTGATCGTTTGATAGGAAGAATTGCACAATTAATGCTTTTGTATTTTGTCACTTTTATTTTCAGGTGTGGTAATGTTTCATGCTGCATGTCACGGACGAATACAATTTTTACCTCAAAGGTCTTCTGAGGTCGCAGAAGGAAAATATGAGGCCAAAAATTAAAAACAACAAAAGCTTCCTCCAAGACGGCAGCATCAAGGTATGTTGAGGGGGGGGGGGCATAGTCCTTTCAACAAAGACCTATGTTTCCTTGGCAACGCCAGATATCCTGCTGGATAAGGTGATAATTCCTGTGGTGGCTAGCTTATCTGGTAATCATTATTTATTGGAGAGAACCCATGGAGAAAAAAGAAGAATTACGAAGGACAAAGGATATTGAATAAACATCAGAATAGTCTTAATGCATAATATTTTTCATATAATTGTTGGAACTGGCGGGTTCTCTTTACACAATTTCTGTGATGGCAGTTTTGTCCCATTCCAATGCACATGAATAATGCAACACATTACTCCTTCTTAACAGAGTCTGGGGATTTGCATTGTGTGAGTGAAAATGAGCAGTTATGAGTCAGGCCATCACACTTTTCATAACTGGTTCTATGTAAATCTGTGGGCTTCTAGACACAGCACCTTTATTGTCTGCTTGGGGAGTACTTCTTGTGTTTCTCCCTAATCTGGTCTGATCTATCATCACTTTGAGGTTATTTGCCATTGATGCTGCAATATCCGGCGTGGATGATAGACGCTTTGGATGAGAGAACCCCCACAACGGAAGATATCTCAGCCAACATGAGTGCTCCACTTATTTTTTGACAAATGGGCTTGTATGGTGAGAACATCATAAAACGAACAGTCTTTGACTACGATTTCAAAACGCATACATCTACCCCGTAAATGTCAGCACCTTATGACAGTGATGGCCATGCACAATTTCCCCGATAGCAATGCTTGTTGAAGGTGCTCTTGTCAACGCCCTTACGTTCTCTAGGAGCAAATTCTTATTCTATAAGTTACGAAGCAACAATGTGGAGGTGGAACGTAAACGCCATGCTGCCGCAGTTGATCAGCTTCAGTCTGCGCAGGCAACATGGCCCAAGAACCGAACCAACACTATGCATGAGTATTCCCTAGTCACAGGCAAATCCGTCAACCCACTTTAGCCTGAGCCCCAGGGTTCAGACTTCTATTTGCACTCAGATGACCACAAGGGACGTGAGGTGACGTTTATTATCCTGGGTATGTCTGAGACTGGACTGGTTGCCTACAGGTTTACCAAGTAGTTTGCAACAAATTTGGAGTATCATCCCTGAATACATGACAATGGTTAGCACGAGTCGTCGCATGCAAACAAATTACTATAGCCCCAATGGCTATTGGCAAGGCATTACAGTCATTAAGAACCCCGAAGCAGCCATGAGGGTTACTGGGGAAGCTACCCGGGGTTGGTATAAATATCAGGCCATTTGGCACATCTAACTGCTAATCCCGAGACACATTCCTCGGCCACACATTCCTCGGCCACCTTATAAGGATCTCTTGTTTCTTGCTCATGACAGCTTGAAACGCCGGACGTACAAGTATGTCCTCACAGAAGTGGACGTGGCCTCACGCTACCAATTGGGAGAGCCATTGAGTACAAAATAGGCTAAAGATGTTGCAGGTTCACTTGGAAGGATATACAAGCAAGAACCACTGAGAGTTTATGGGAGCTGCGGGCATGCTGCTTGACAAGCATTGAGTCTCCTTCAGGCACTTATGTATAGATCTCTATTGAGACCAGGCTATTCTGGAACGACACTCCGCCAATGCGTCTCTTTTGACAACAGTACGCCCTGTAGTTAGAACTTCCATCTGAGGAATGGCCAAGTGAGTGGATTTCTCGGCTACAACCTGTTGTCTGTGCAATAAACAACCAGGTGACCCGTTGGACTGAAAAAAAATGCTAAGATGCTACCAAGTCATAGGCCATGGCACAAAAGCCCAGTTCCGTGGTCTCGGGCTTAAAGAGCAAACGCTGCACTCTGGTGTTAGAGTTCACTACCTCTACCAGACTGGAGAGCTTGATCAGAGCCGTTGTCGTGCCACTGACTATGTGTGGTCACTCAACGTCTACCGGCTTGGACGTTCTGTCACTAAGCCTGATGAGCTGTGCTCTACTATTTGTTGCATAGGCTCTGTCAGGGAAAAGGCTTGTTGTGCCACCCATCACCTAACTGAAGTTGAAGTTTATCCTTGTGACCTTAGGCTAGAGTGTTTATCCCATTTGTATCTATCAATTTCTTTTAATCGAATGGGGACAGAGGCACTTTGTTTATCCTTAGGCCATAAATATGATGCCTCTCACTATATATACATATTCATCCCGTGCTTGAATTGCTTTTTATTGAACAGAGCCTCCATGTATTGCTTATGTCTGAGCTACATTTTACCACGGTCTTTTTTAAGCCCTTTGCCTTTCGTTGTTACATATTGTTGTAGTAAGAGTCGTACTTTAGGTGTTTGGATAGGTCCAGTATACACATAGCAACGTTTACTGTCTAGGACTAACCTGATCGTATGCATGTTCGGGGGCCGCAAGATCATCGTCAAATACTTTGTCTTGTATTGGCAGGACCAGCCACCATCCTGCGTATTTTAGCGTCTTACACCAAACGCATTAGCTTGACATTGACCTGCTTTTTAAGGTTCTCCATTGTTTACAAAATACAGAGTCGTTGACCAAACTTGTACACAAGAGAGCTCTGTGAATCTTTGCAAGCCTCAACCTTAGAGAGAAGCAGAGCTTAAGGTTCCTGCAGTGGATCACGTACTTTTCTTTGTTGCGTACGTATGGTGCCAATTTCTCAACATAATAGGGGGTCACCTGTCCACCTAGGAGATTATTTTGGTAGTCTGTCAACCATTCATTTTGTACCACAATCATTTCAGGGTTCAGGTGGTACTCGTTGCATGCAGCGTGTAGCTCCTCGAGGTAATGGATATAGCTTGTTGGCTTATCCTTATCGAAGCCCCATGCATGTAGGTTGTTGGCCTTTGCGTGACGCTTCGAGACCATGCTGATCCCTCTCCTTATTCACTTTTTAATGAATAGGTGTTGGTCATAGCCGGTCAGCTGTTCCAAGTCAACGCATGTGCTACTAAGGAGAGCATTCTATGACAGTTCTGGACGAGTGTAGTAGTAGGCCAGGTCTAGGTGATACTGTCGCTTGCAGGTTTTGTGGAAGATCTTAAATACGTCTGCCAGAAGTAGTACGCAAGTACAGATCATGGTAGTCGCCTACGTTGTGACACCCGAACGTGTCCCATACTTTTTGGACATGCTTGTAGTCCTTTTAGTGTATGTCTTGCTCTGACAGCTTGCTGCAAAAGTACTACTTCGGTGATAGCGTGGCGTCAAACCTCTCCCAGTGATCCATGAACTCGTAGGGATAGACACCCTTTCTCAAGACCAGCTGCCGTTTTGTATCGTTAGGCTCATAATTAGCTGCCACCGCGTAGACTTCAGGGGTTGATTGCCGCAACAAACGCATCGAGCGATGTTGTTGGGGATGCAGTTGATTTGGCCTTCCATCTTGCTGATGGCCTGCATCAAGAGGTGGGAGTCCTATCTTTTCGAGTTTCTTCACGGCTTTTGGCTGCATGCATTGTTGGCTTGTCTCCTGTACTTTCCTGTTTTGTTACAGTGATCGCGAGATGAGCCACGTTGACCAACTGCACCGACCAGTGGCTTGCTGCATAAATGAGTTGCTTGCCGGTTGGTTCGTCTGTCACGCAGGGTCATCCATATAGTGTCAGGTCTGGTTAGAACTGCTTTGATCTTGCTATTTTCTTGCTGCAAGTTCTGCATGAATTTATCGACTGCATCCGGTTCTCTATACACCACAGGATCGTGGTTATGACCATCGTACCTCATCACTACATATATCCATAGCTAAAGTCTTCATGCTGCTCCGTCTTCTGGGTGTTGCTCTTAGTTAGGTCTAGTGTAAGGCCTGCAAGTTTGACTGTGAGTGCCTCAAAGTATACGGGGCCGGAAGCTGCTTGTGGCAGTTTTGAAAGGAGAGCTTGTCAACGCTAACTGCTGTTTGACCTATTTCTTTACATTCTGGCTCGTGAGTTCGAAGCAGGTCTTCTATGGAATTGTCGGATGTGGAAGACAACTGCTAAAGTTATTGTTTTTGGGTTCCTTCACGGCTTTTGGTTGCATGAATTGTGGGCTGTACTTGCTGTACTTGCTGTGCCAGTATTTACTCTGGTCGTATAGCAGGCAGTCAAGATCCATGATTAATGAAACTTGCCGGCCTTCTTGATCAACATGAAGTTAATGCGGGTAATGTCGGCTGGTTGTTTTCTGATCTGGTATACTGTCACTCCCTTATCCCAAATACATTTAGGTGGTTTTGCTTTTCTGCTTTTCCAATCTGTGATATCGGTGTGGTGGCATCGATACTGCCAGTTCTAGACCATCGTTCTTGTTGTACTTAGACATTCTTCATTATTGGATTCAAAGCAAATCGAAGAGCCCACCTTAGGTAGATGTTCTTTCGCGTTTATTATCGTTTTTTATTTTTAAGTTCTTCTGGCAATGTATAAACCACCTCTGTGGCTGTCCATCCATAGAGTTTTTACTGCCGGATCCTCTGTTCGTCCACTTTTCCAAACGTTGCTGGATATCGGGAGTGAGCAGTGCCTCTTGCTTGTTTTGCAGTACTACTTCAACCTACTCAGTGATACCTTCGTTGTTTTCCTTCCTGAGCTTCACCCTAATTGCATGCTGGCACTTTATACCATCCTGCTGTTTAATTTCAATATTTTATGTATCGGCCAGCGGACACCTATCAAGAACGTTAGCATGTCCTTGCCTAGGGTATTCCTGTGGGTCCAGGGGTAGAATAGGCCCACTGTATCCTCCTGCATGTCGTAAGAGGCGACTTATTCAACCTGTTTTGAGGGCCATGTCTGCGACACACTACTCAGTCCCGGATTTCGACTATCCGAGAGGCTGTAACGACCTGTTTCAGTCAATTGGCTGGTGGTGACTTGCCCTAGGACAATCGTTTCTATTTTCATTTTCCTAGAAGGTGGCTGCTTAATCAGGTCAATCTTATCTATTAACCTTTCTTGGTACCCTATAACGCATGAGTGTTGGTGTGCCGTTAAACCCCATACTTACCTTACCTTACCTAGCCTAGGGGGTGATCCTCTGGAACATCCATCACCCATCCCAAAAGAAATTTCTCAATATTCCATTATGTTCTTTTGAAGAATTACCAAGGCAATGAAGGCACAATAGAGTCTAAAGCTGCAGCCTCAGGCACTGGAGGCTCTATGGTCAGAAGCTCACGACCTTGGGCGTGAAGGATTATTCACAGTTAATGTATAAATAGCTTGACGAATTTCTCCTGACATTGCTTCAGGGCCTGACGCCGGCTCACTTGTCAAAATCTCAGCACGTCGCACCTCCAGCGCATATACTGCCACACACGACCTTAGGTATGGAGGTTTTCCCCCAGTAATTTTTGTTTATGCTTCTTTACACGAGCGTCATTTCGAATAATTCCATATTCCCTGCTTATGTAACGCTGTGTTTCAACCGATGACGGTAGAGGCGTAATTATTTACTTAGCATTCTCGAGTTACTGATATATGAAATCAGTAAGGCATTAGACAATGAACAAAACCTACTCCAATTAAACCTATCAGCAGTATGATGCTTAAATCTGTTGATAGTGTTTAGTACAGATATTTCAATACCATTCATTCTATATAAAGATGCTTCAGCGTGAATTAGTAAAATGTTTCATTGCATGCAACATGGGCAGAACAATAGTTCTTATGATACAACGTACATCTATTAAAATGATGCGGGTATCTCAATATGCGTCTGTTCTGTTAGAGCATGGTACACTTAACCTTACTCTGGTCCATCGTTCAGTACGGTTACATTAGTATGCTTTCCGTATATATTCTACTTCAAATTCTTACAATGAAGCGAATAGAAATGCATGTCGGAGAACCACTTGGTTCTCCCTGGACAATTGCGTAGCGACATCTCAGCTGGATGATAAAATGTCGTACAACGCTGCAGCGATGTGTAGTTGAGGACCAAAATGACTTCAAAGGGGTTCGTAGTCGTCAAACTTATGTGTTGTCTTATATTGTTGTCTGTAGTATGTTGTTGGTGCATTGTCTCCAAAGATCTCAAGTATACTGTTAATATATTTTTCAAGATAATCGCTTTGATGCAGTAGATTTGCACAAAATATAGTGAAGAATATATCAACAACCGTTTCTGTCATCATCATTAAATAGACAGCATGGCGGACGTGCAAATATTGATTATGCATTGGTACATGAATTAATTAATGCCATTGGTCAGGTTTTCTACATCAGACAGACAACCCACATACCACGCGATACTATTATGCGACCATTGAGGCTGTGAGAGGCAATAGTCTTTTGCAATGCTTGGTTGTGGGTATGTTAATCCTACTTGATGAAGGTGCAAGCCAAGGGGAGATTATATATATATATATATATATATATATATATATATATATATATATATATATATATATATATATATATATATATATATATATATATATATATATATATATATATATATATATATATATATATATATATGTATTGGTTTGTGAATAACAAACTAACATCAAGGATCAAAGGAGCTGATGTTTCGCCCAGCCAGTTGCAGGACTTCCAGTGTCTGAATCGGGCATCTCAGTACAAATGTTTAAGCCTTTGTTAGGTTAGAGCATGGTGCTCTTAACCTTACTCTGGTCGATCGTTCAGCTCGGTGATCCCAGGTGCCACTAAAGCACTCGTTCGGGTCGGTAGTTATGTTGAGTATTTCATTGGTTTTGCTTGGAGCCCAAAGCATCAAACCATTGAAAGGCCGAGGTCTAAGTGGAAATATCAGTCTTTTGGGATATATATATGTTTTCGCAAAACGGGGATCGATGTCCCACATATGACTAGCAATTTCATCCAAAAAGCACAAATCGAGAAAAGGAAAGTGCCATGGGGCACCTTTGCGAATGGCTCTACACTCAAAGGGAAAGACTTTCCATCTTATTCCAGCATCGTAAAGCTGGTATTGCGGAGCCAGCTTGGACTTAATTAACCACACACTTGGTTTGTCCGAGTCTCGTATATACACATCGGCGTCGTTATCCCACGGTATGCGACCATGGTGTCTCCATGATCCAAGTAGGGTTCCTCCAGCCATAAAGTAGGTGATGTTGGCCTGTTCCATAACGTTGTGCAATGTAGCAAGCATCTCAGTTATTATCATTGATTCGGTTACATTTAACGCCGGTTTGAAAGGTTCCGGTTAAGTTCGGGTTTTGCCATATGTTAATTCTCTCCCAATCAAAGAAAACTCTGGACGAGCTGATTGGCTGTTGCTCGAACCAGCAACATGATCAGCAGAGATGGTTCCCGGAAAACTAGATTCTTGTATGAAGGTGTAGTGGTTCATTATGAGCCACACAAGAAGCGGCGCACCGACAAAAGTCGTCACTGCAAAGCGGGTGCATGCCTTCCGCAACATTTTTCTAATTGTGTTGTTGATGGAGGTTTTCCGAAGATCTAACAGACAAACAGAAATTCTGAATAATGATGCGTTTTAAAAGAGTGCTGCAATGTGACATTGGAAAGTTATGATGCCATGTGACAAATAACTCAATCATATCCCACTGCTCTGTGGTACAAGTTTCGTCGAATAAAGACACTAACATTTCGAAACATAATTGCCACCAGAGACAAGCAGATTACCTCTACTTGATTCAGACCTTCATGTAGAGATGTTGTCTTGTCAGTTTCGTTGCGAGATGTTAAGAGCTAAATGGATCATTTAACTGTCAACGACCACACATTGCAACGATATAAATGAAAAATATAAAAAGCTGGATTTAAAGACCCCGCTGCTCCAGCGTCATGTGTATTACATCGCGTACCGTTGGCTGATGAATGACGCATAATCAAAAGAGATCAGTGCTTCGTGCACTTTACTAACATTTGCACACCTTGGTATCGAAACCACAACCTGTGGGTCGATAGGCGACGCATTTTACCCCTGCGGCAAGGGTACCAGCTGTTAACGTAGCTACATACATACATACATACATAAATAAATTCATACATACATACATACATACATGCATACATACATACATACATACATACATACATACATACATACATACATACATACATACATACATACATACATACATACAGACATACATACATACATACATACATACAGACATACATACATACATACATACATACATACATACATACATACATACATACATACATACATACATACATACATACATACATACATACATACATACATACATACATACATACATACATACACACATACATACATACATACATACATACATACATACATACATACATACATACATATTGCTGAGCTTAAATGTTGTGTAAAAGATTTCACGAACAAAATGAATACTCACAAATGCAATTCCTTGCGCAGTTATTACGCTGCTGATCTCTGTCGCACACCTGATCAGTATTCGCTCTAAGAAGGACTGCTATATTAAGCGACAACTACAGTATGAGAATGCTTAAAGCCTTGATAGACTTTGGACTCAGTCCATGTCCAACAGTAGTTTCTTATCTCAATGAAGGTACACTTATCTAACGGGCAAGCAAAGGAGCCGATCCTATATCCTGGGTGATATATAAATGGCGGGTGGGTAGATTTTTTTTTCCCGCATACACCTCGCGCCCAGGTTCAATACAACAGCAGCAGGGCTCGCGTGATTAAGGGCCGCTTGAACCATTAACCCGACAAACACATAAAATAAGAAAGCTTCCCGGCGTACACTATCATGTTTTATGTAATTACATTTGTTGACCCATGGTTTATCAACTGAAAGTAAACTGTTAAATAAACCGATGGCATAGATAAGCGCACAGATAACGTTACACAACTAACGTACCTCGATTATTGGTGAAAACATTGTACATAGATAAGTTATCAGCTGGCTGCAGTCGGTATTCAATTTTGGGGCGAAAACGTTCAACAAGTTAGATAAACGCCCACCCCACTCCCTCCCAAGCTATCTAATGCCAGCCTCACACATTTAAATACAACATGCACCAACTGACCTGAATAATTTGAATGATTGCTTGGCAACAACAAATCAACCAGGCTCCCAACTTCCTGCCTGTTGACAAATTTTTTAAAATACCGCTTTTCCATCGGGTAAAGGCATTTTTATTTGAATTAATCAATTCGTTTTATCATGTATTACATGTGACTGGTATTAATAAAAATGGAGATAAATGCTAGGTTATGCACTAAGCGGGCTCATATGTTATGCAGAAAAGAGGGGGTTTACGCATTCAGGGGAATTTGCAATGATTATGTAGAATGATAATAACCGCAACAAAACAAACTTCATGCAACATTGAAAGTAGGCAAGTCAACTGTTCTTGCGCTAGTAATATTTTTGAGTGACGGGCTTATCTGCTGCGTATGAAGCAACGGAGAGACGTAACATCACCCTTGCGCGTGCGCCAGTTTTTCTTTCTTGGTGACTTTTCTCCCGCGTCTTTGTGATTGCAGTGCACTCAATTGCATTGAACGATAGGCCCACAAACAGTTGTACGAATTACGTAACGTCATGCGTGGATAACTAGGCAAATTTTCGTTTCGCGTTTACTGCGAGTTGTCTTCCACGTCGTCGGTAAGCAAGCCCATATAACGACATGCGATTTTTTAAAAGTATGCAATTTCTGAAGTTGTCTATGTGACGTTATGTTCACGGTACTAAACTATCGTTGCCTAAGAAGCGCAAATTTGGAGGGGAAGAAAGCTCAGAGAGCACTGTATTTATAACTGAACGAACTAAGTACGGGAGTATGCACTCCCTCTTAGTTCTGGCGTCAAACGATAATTCCCGACATAAGTCAACGGAATTATCAAGAGTTCCGCTGCTTTACCTAGTTTTTTAGCTAATAAAATCAACTCACCAAACATTTATAGGAACAGAAGCTGAATTTCAGCAACAACACTATCCTGTGAATTAGTATTTGGCCCTAAAACACACCAAACGGTAATATCTGAGCCCGACTTGGCAACATGGCGGCGAGGCGGCGGTAACTAACAAGCGGGAGGATACACCAATTGGAACATAGGCGAGACAGCTCACAAGACGCGGGTTCACAGGGACCATTTGTGGCACGAAGCTAAAAGCTAAAATGACCTTGTCTAACATGTAGAAAAGGCCATTAACATTCACTGTCGCACAAATATCACACCGAATCACGAAGAAAGCAACGAAAACCTGGGGAAAAGGCGACAGGAATTATCAGCAATAGTTTTTGCCTATGTTCTCACCGCCTTATTTACATCGGAAGTTTCTGGGGCTGTCTGGGATATCGTTCTCCGCGCTTGTATTTCGGAAGAAAATATCACCGGTAAACTTGGAAAGTTATCGAAAATATAGTTTTCCGCAGACGATAGGAATATGAAACATTATCTCGAACCGAATTAGATAATAACTTTCGACACTGATCGCCCGAAACTCGTCAGAACATGCATATTTCGTGAAAAAAGTGGTGAGTTCTGGGTTGATCGAATGCATCGACCAAAAAATTTAGCTCTATCTGTTGGACCGACAAGGTGATAAATAGAACCTGACGTTGGTCTTTTGGGCTATTACCAGCCGGCCTGGCCGGTGAAGAATATGGCTAATTACGAGCCCTGAATATATATATATATATATATACATATATATATATATATATATATATATATATATATATATATATATATATATATATATATATATATATATATATATATATTTATTTATCTCGGTAAAGATTAGCTTACTCGCTTAGTTTGTGAAAATTAGCCAATTCAGTTACAAACATAGTGTTGTCATCGCATGTGCTGTACTTAGCGTGCGGTTCTAAAATGTGTTTATTTACTTATATCTTTATTTCCCCATCCTCATCATTATCCCGACCATCTACGTTTAAACGTATAAAATGGCTTTATCACAGACGGTTCCAAAATGTAAGCGATCACTTACCCTTGCTACAGACACCACTTATACGTTTTGGACTGGAATGATAAAAAATTTATTTACATAGTCCATTGAATAAATCTAGCAAAATATCCGCTTATGCGGCGTTTAAAAGGTTCGATGTTGACATATCGGCCATTAAACCCTCCTCCTAACAAGCGACCAGGCCCGCATAATCTACGCACTTTGCTTAACAATGTGGCTAGCAACAACTATCGCTGGTCTGCTTATACAGGGCACAGCGCGTGCTTGTCTTGATTGTCAATCATACGGCAATCAAAGTGAGTGTTTCATTACTGAGAATATAACACCATTCATAATAAAATATGATGTTCTACTTTACATATTCTGCATGTGTCATTTGGCGTAACTGTTAAATGGTTATGTAGCCGTTCCGGGTATGAAGTGGACTGACGAGTATAACAAAGGTCATTATGATTATTTGGCCGACATCTACTCAACGAACACTGGTATGACGATGCCTGGAGTGGGGGGACATTGTTGGGAGAGATAGTCAGCGAATGATTGGTCATTAAATCATCCAATCCGATGGCCCCAACTGCGTTTAATCAGACACGCTTGCAAAAGCATAAAATGTACAATATAGTCATAAGGAAATTGCAGTCATTGACGTCAATATTACGATTTTTGCAGATGTTGAAGAATTTATCGGACTACATTCACTAAGAGGAAAGGGTCGAGATATAACTAATTTATGTGATGAAGCTATTGGATTCACTGATAATTGAGGGATGGCATTTCCTATATGGGGATACTGACATAAGTAACTTACGTGATATCAGGTAGGATAGATATGTTCGATTGGTTCACTTGTGCACAGTTTATTGACATCAGAAACAAGTACGTAGTCGCCATTCTCCCAGTTTTACATCTGCGCCCGTTGCAGAGGTTGGATGTTTCATTGAGTAGGATGGTTCAATAATTGAACATGAATTGGACATAATCTGCTACCATGCTTCATAGTCATAATGGTTTTCACAGTTGAGAAGCATGGCTGGCTCATCCATCGACAAGTCGACTGCGATGTTCCAGCGCCGTAAACGATGATCGCCGAGCCATTTGAATGTAGTGTATTATTGCAGGCGAGGTTTCTTGTTCAACATGCGTAATCTGGTGTCGACTCTGTTTTACATCATAGTGGTATAGCTATAAACTCGTACTGAATCATAGCGGTAATGTAGATCTGAATCCCATTTTGGCCCTATCGCTCAATATCGAAAAGAGACACCATCCGTTTGTTTTCGATCAAGTGCATTTCCACTGAAGGCTGCTAAGCGCAAATAGTATTGAGACGTATATTCCATATACAAAGTGAGATACGTGGTTTCGTTATCATGCGTCACAGATGGTACATTTCAGTCAGTGAATATATATATATATATATATATATATATTTATGTATATATAAATATATATGTATTTATATATGTATATATATACATTTATATATTTTAGGGTGTTCAAAACTCGCATCGAGCATTACGCAGTATCAATATAACAACAGCTGGTAATGGTACTTCTACAATTCACGGTAAAATACATTTATTTCATCCATAAGTTAGAAAGCAGACAGTGTCAAATGTATGACATGTATATGATGACTCTCGTGAGACAGTGCTGGGTGCTGGTTACTAGACTAAGTGATAGCAATCTAAGGCAAACGGTCAACATCGTATATGCTCGCATATATGATGAGGTTGGACGCGTTTAGAATTGCTGTCATTTGCGGAACTATTTTGGTATGCGTTGAAAGCATTAGTTGCACTGAACTGGAATATACCCATATTGTGACTGAATGAGGTGCAGTGATTTCTCTATAAACGTATATGGTCAATCAACCCCTTAACTGTTCAATCCGAATATACCCTTAATTTTCCCCTAGTGTTCAATTAAATTCATGTATTTTACTATTTTACAAAAACATTATGTGGGCGAGTTAACTCGTCGGAAACTGCTGTGAAAATGGTGAGGGTGCATTGACGACAATGCATGGTAACCTGTCATGGATGAGTTTACTCGTCGGAAACACTTAAGGGGTTAAGGAGTTCTTCATTGGTGAAATAAAAAAGATCAATAGCTCCATATCATATAAACATACACCAATATATGAGGATCTGACTTTGAAGGGATGTTCATTTGATCAATTTGTGCTTATAACAGAGTGCGAGTGTACAAAGACAATATTATCATGTCCTAACAAACAGTGTAACCTGGACCCAATCCCATCATCATTTGTGAAAGAAAATATTCAGCCCCTGTTCTCAAATGTATGATCGACAGATCAAAACCAACAGGAGTTTCCCAGACTCTCTAAAATCTGCACTGGTTATCCCACTCCTCAAACATCTAAACAAACAACACACTTCAGAACTACAGGCCAATTGTAAATCTAGCCTTCGCATCAAGCTACTAGAAATGGTGGTGGCTGCATAACTCGGCATATAACTGAAAGTGACGATTTGATGGAACCATACCAGTCTGCTTATAGACATGATTACAGCACTGAAACAGCACTGGTGAAAGTCAAAAACGACATTATCCATGCACTGGGCTAGCAGAAGGTTATAGTGTTGGCGCTCTTAGACCTATCAGCTGCATTTGACACGGTGGATAATAGGTGTCCTATACAAGTACTTCAAAGCATTGGTGTGCGGGATACTGTGCTTAATTGGTTCATCACATATCTTGAAGGCCGCAACGTATACATGGAAAAGTTTTTCCCTAAATCTGTCAGTTGTGACGTGCCATAAGGATCCATCTTAGGACAACTGCTCTTCACTCTCTTCACGTCTTCGCTTGGTTGCCTAATAATAACTTCTGATATCAATTATCATCTATATGCTGATGGCACATATCTATATTTGTGATCCATAATGCATCAATGGCGCAATTGAGAAAATTCAATGATGCATAGCAAAGATTCAAACATGGATGCGTCAACATCGTCTGAAAATGAATGAAGGAAAAAAAGAATATTTGGTCATTTGGTCGAGACAGATGTCCATCATATTCACATCCAAAACCTTACGTATCAATAACCATAAGCTACCATCACCTGCAGCCATTGGTGTAATGTTTGACTCTTTTGCATCAATCAACCCGCTGGTCACGGCCATATGCAAAAACTCATATATATGTGTATCAAATGTAAGATTCTGGTACTTGTCCATAAATCCGTTAATAAGATTGCACCAACGTACCTCGAAGAACTTATCGTTCCCTATATTGCAGGAAAAGAATTGAGCTCGGCTAACCAATGCAAACTGCACGTTCCTGTTACGTTGTCAGCAGCGTAGCAGCGGCGGGCTTTCAGTGTTGCTGGCCAATTCTTGGGGAATAATCTTCCAAGCTCCCTTAGACATAAAGCTCATTTAGATTTCTTCACGTAACGATTAAAATCATTTCTTTTCGCCCAACATTTTGAGGCTAATGTATGCACTTAGCACCTAGCACTTAGCGTTTCACAGCACTCTAATTGTAGAATTAGCGCTATCGAAAATAAATAATTATTATTATTATTATTCCCGACATATATCAACAGTAGTTGGTATGATCGGAACAACCTTCGTGTCAGATGCCGGGCAAAACTAAAAATAAAGTGGTTAATTAGATTGATCGATACGGGTTGTGTTATTACCTAGTCCGTATGGTACAAACATTTGGCAAAACTGTAATTTCACTGTGTATTCTCAACACATGAAATGTAACTGTCAAAACGAAACCTATCCATTGGAAAGGGCAGAAAGGAATACTGAATTAGCTGCTATTTTAATAGCCTTTTATATAGACGCGATGCAATTCTGTACAGTATCGTTACATGATAAAGCTGTAGATCCTATTCATGCGATGTCATTGCAAATTCAGTC
Source organism: Urechis unicinctus (assembly GCA_034190875.2). Lineage (NCBI taxonomy): Eukaryota > Metazoa > Annelida > Polychaeta > Xenopneusta > Urechidae > Urechis > Urechis unicinctus. Next base: position 16,145,738 of record CM067352.1, on the reverse strand, counting down.
CAAACCGTCCGACATAGCCAGTCCATACAGCCACTAATAAGCCATGTCATACCACTTAATGCTTAGAGCCACATATATCATACTAGTCACTATTCCTTAGTGGCTGGCCTCTATGGTGTCATTGTCTTCAAAACGCAGTTCTCATGCTTTACTCGACTTGAGAACTTTGTATTGCAATCTATTAACTTACAGCAGCATTTTATATATACCCTAAGACAAATGGTATATGGATCGTTATCTGCCATCCATGTTATGATTGAAAGCAATAGTTTGGGAAATCTTGCTTCAATTTGAGATCGCCTCCGCTATTCCGTTTAAATATTTGTTCATCAGTGTCAGTTCGTGGGTTATATGGATTACAACTTGTTGCAGAATCGGATCGGCTATCAGTCAATAATGGCAGGTGTGGTGTTGTTGTGTCATAATGCCCTTCCTCTTCATAGGACAACAATATGTTAAATTTATGGCGAACAGAATCAAATGTTCTTAGATCGAGTATTTACTTTCACTAGCATTAATCATGCTTCATTAATCAATAAGTGCAACGTGATGAACCGAAATCAATCCAATGCAATATTCCATTCAAGTGTTGGAAAGAGCGATACAAGCTCATGATAAAGAAAAATGGTAGAACACCACAGACGGCATCAATACGTCACCAACATACTTTAATTAAACCATGTCAATGTTCCCAGCAGGCAGCAAGACATATTGTATGTGACTCACTATAATCAATCATAAATTTATCATTGACATTCAAACGCAAGTGTGAACTTTTGAATGAAGGCATCCATATGTGCAACATTTGCATAGTCATATACATATACACCGAATAAACCGCCGTCGTTGTTGTAGTTATTGCAATGATGTGTCAACAGGTTACTAATGTGCTATCATGCATAACGGCTCACTGTTTTTCGATTTCAGAGTACTTGAACAATCCATCAATCCGATGCGATATTGTGGTTAAAATGATTGGTGATGAGCGTCGCCAGTTGGTAGAACATGGCTACAAAGATGGAAGACGTCGTCGACCATCAGAAGAATATCAGGGAACTTCTTTTTACTTAATCAGAAAGCGGAACAATACATTGCTTGTGTGATCAGTAAGGTCGTGCTGCCCGATTCACAGGCTGCCGAATCGTTTTACATTATGTTTCACAAAATACTGACTTCCATTGTGTCTGCATTAATATTGAAACTCCACAGAATATGCTTGAAGATCACTACATTGAAACATGGCCAACTTGCATTACACACAACATAAATATGTATCGATATCTTTATAACAATATTAAGGGTCAAAGTAACTGACGTTTCGTCCCGCCAATTGCAGGACCTCAAATGTCTGATTTGGGTATCTCAATACAAATGGATATGCGTCTGTTAGGTTAGAGCATGGTACACTTAACCTTACTCTGGTCGATCGTTCAGTACGGTGATTCCAGGTGCCACTAAAGCACTCGTTCAGGTCAGTAGATATGTTGAGTATTTCATTGGTTTTGCTCGGAGCCCATAGCATCAAACCATTGAATGGCCGAAGTCTTAGTGGAAATATCAGTCTTTTGGGAAATTTAATTTTCGAAAAATTTGGATCGATTTCCCACATATGGGTAGCATTTTCATCCACAATGCACAAATCGAGAAAAGGAAAGTGCCATGGGTGACTTTTGCGAATGACTCTACCCTCGAAGGGAAACACTTTCCATCTAATTCCAGCATCGTAAAGCTGGTATTGCGGTGCCAGCTTGAACTTTAGTAACCATACACTTGGTTTGTCCGAGTCCCGTATATATACATCAGCGTCGTTATCCCACGGTATGCGACCATGGTGTCTCCATGATCCAAGTAGGGTTCCTCCAGCCATAAAGTAGGTGAGGTTGGCCTGTTCCATAACGTGGTGCAATGTAGCAAGCATCTCAGTTATTATCATTGATTCTGTTACATTTAACGCCGGTTTGAAAGGTTTCGGTAAAGTTCCGGTTTCGCCATATATCAATTCTCTCCCAATCAAAGTAACCTCTGGACGAGTTGATTGGCTGTTGCTCGAACCAGCAACGAGGCTAGCAGAGATGGTTCCAGGAAAACTAGACACTTTTGGAAAGGTGTAGTGGTTCATTTTGATCCAGACGAGAAACAGCGCACAGACCAATGTAGGCCCTGCATAGCGTGTATATGCCTTCCACGTCATCTGACAGATCCAGTGCTATAAATGTTTTTCTTATTGTTTAGCAGATGGAGGCTTCCCGTTGATCTAACAGACACAACAGATCTTGTGAATAATGAAGTGAGTTCGCAATATGACATTTGAATGTTATAATTGTGATGCAATGTGGCAAATACCTCAATCATATCACACTGCTCTTGTAAAAGTTTCGTCGAATAAAGATACTAAAATTTCGAAAAACAAAAGTTTCAAACAAAGAGAAGCAGTCTACCTCTCATTGAATTAGACCTTCATGTAGAGATGCAGTCTTGTCGCTTGTGTTGCGAGATATGCACGTTTAAATCGATCTGTTTTTATACGACGACACGTACAATGCATTTGTATCAATAAACAGCTGCATTTAACCACCCGCCGCTCCAGCGTCATGTCTATTGCATCGCTATGTGTTTACTGCAGAATAACGTATAATAAATAGAAGTAATCGATTTGTCAACGTTGTCAACGTATATCCAATATATCGGCTTCACAGCATGCTATTTATTTGAGCAAACTTCTTGGATGATGATGACGATGATTACGAAGATGACGATGATGATGATGATGATTATGATTATGATGATGACGATGATTACGATGATGACGATGATGATGATAATGATGATCATGATGATCATGATCAAGATGATGATGATCATGATGATAATGATGATGACGATGATTATGATAATGATGATAATTATGATGATGATGATGATGATGATGATGATGATGCTGATGATGATGATGATGATGATGATACCGCCAGAGATCCAAAGCTAATACAAAGCCATTGATTACATACACCCATATATACACCCATACACCCATACACCCATACATACATACATACATACATACATACATACATACATACATACATACATACATACATACATACATACAGACATACATACATACATACATACAGACATACATATATACACAGACATACAGACATACACACACAGACATATACACACATACAGACAGACATACATACATACATACATACAGATACATACATACATACATACATACATACATACATACATACATACATACATACATACATACATACATACATACATACATACATACATACATACATACACATACATACATACACATACATACATACATACATACATACATACATACATACATACATACATACATACATACATACATACATACATACATACATACATACATACATACATACATACATACCACCTGCAACCATACACTGCTGCACCAAATTACCAGATTATAATGACATATTCGTGGTACCTGGCTGGCACAGACGGGTGAACATGCATTGCGCTCGGACGAGAGGGTAATACTTGTATAATGGCCTCACTGAATTTTGACGGGACGCCCTATAACGCCAGTACCTAAGCCCTGCGAGTATGCAAAGAAATGGAAAACTCTTTCTTGGTGACTTTTTGCGGTCGTGGTTGATGTAGGAAGGCGGTTGTTGTGGGTTGGTGGGTTAGGTGAATTAGTCGTCGTTGTGTGATTGTGGTCGATGTTTGGACGGCGGTTAATGTAGTCGGTGGTCGATGTGGGTTGTAGGTCGATGTGGGATTATGGTCGGTGTGGGTTGGTGGTCAATGGATGGACGACGGTTGATGTGGGGTTGTGGTCAATGTTTGGACGGCGGTTGATGTAGGGTTGTCGATGTTGGGTGGTGGTCGATGGGAGCTGTGGCCGATGTGAGATGGTGGTCGATACAGGATGGTGGTCGATATGGGCTGATGGTTGATGTGGGGTAGCTGTCGGTTGTTATAGGTATTAGCCGCGCAAATATATGAGCAGTTCATCTATACATTATGTTATATACCAACCAGCAGTTCATGCAAGTTATTGAATACATACAATTGTATACATATGTGTGCACCCTAGCCATGGTCTGAGCCAGAGACCCGTCCACCCGTCCATCGGAGGGGCGAGGCATTGATTTGGACGGGCTGTAATTTCACCCTGAAGCCTGCCTACCCGTAAACCTGCCCACCCGTCCGCCCCTCCCAGGCCGGATACAAGGAGTTAGCCAAGCCAGTATAACCAGCTCATTTAAAGGCTAACACGATGCAGCTTGCTGGCCGCTTATCTACATCAAAATAAATACGGTTCTGTTTGAAAAAGCTAGTTATGACCATGGGGTTTAATCAGCGTCTTAATACTTTAACGATGGTGAATGGAGTTACGGTCAGCTTCTCCCCCTCACAAAACAAGGTCACAGTCCATGTCGATGTTATACTTTCTCTAAAATGATACACGATATGTAGAGGTTTGTAACAATAATGACAACTAGTGGCATACATTGTGCACGGTCATTTGGAGCATCATTCAGAAATGTCTGCCTCGCGGTATCGCTTTTCCCACGATAAAATATACGTTTGGTCTGCACTGTTTGCTCGTGAATGAAGCCCCCAAATTGCAATTGGGTAAAATATCATAGCGACGCGAAGTCTTTGACTAAGTTTTTATTTCCAGCGTATGCTTGTGCCAGCGCAGGCTAACGTCGTGCGAACTGCCATAATCGCGATAAGGGTGATGTGAAAGGAAAGCGCTGCAGTGTAAACTGTTGGTCACGTCGGGGTGACTTTAAAGGATTTTCCTCAAAGAATGATCGTGTTATTAATGAATCATACCGTCTGATAGTGAGACATTAACGAAACTTGAAATATACATGATATTATCACCGATTCAACGAGTGCCATCATGATGTAATCATGAAGAAACATCATAACATTAACAAAAGCCAACCAACTACGTTATGATAAACTGATGGTCTTAACGTGATGAACGGGGTTGGGGTAGATAAGGACTGGCAGTTTTCAAATCATTGCTTAGACCCTGTACCTAGCTCACTATATGCGACGCTTGGCTGAATTAAGATTCTCATGCGCTGTCATGTGTGTCGTTTGCTAAATATATTGAGGTCGTTAAGGATCCAGTATGGACCATTCAGATCACGAAAAAATCACAGGCGGCCGGTGCATTGAACGCGAATATGTATATTGTAATGGATGCACAGCTTAACATTAAAGATGGCAGGTTCGTAAGAGCAGTCTACTAACAAGGTTTTGATGAAACTGAAAACTTAATTTACATTTCCAGATGGTCCCTGTTCGGCAATTGTTTGTGGGCAGACAGGATGTGGGAAAACCGCATTCATCCTCGACCTACTTGAAGGGCCCTTCTTCGGTGCCTTCGAGCATATTGTAATCCTCTGCCCTACCATACGTTTCAACGAGGCCTATCAAACGCAGTCATGGGTGTGGGATGATTCAGAGGTCTACGTCGTTGATCCAGTGGTGCGGCTCCATGACCACATGTGGGCTTTCTACCACTGCTTCAAGGGTGAACCTACCCTCTACATTATTGATGACTGTTCGGCTACAAAGGCCCTAACTAAGAAGAAAGACATGTTATCCGAACTGGCTTTTAGCGGCCGCCATGCCCAGCAAAGTGTCTGGGTCCTCACCCAAAAGTACAACTCTGTGCTGACGGACTTACGTGAGCAGACTCCATGGATGGTGCTTTTTCACACCAAGGACCGTGACTCATTTGAAGACGCCTTACATGAAAATGATGTAATTCCAACAAAGGAGGAACGTGCCACAGTACGCCAACTACTAGCAAAGACCAGGCATGCAAAACTGCTGCTGAAGACAGATCAACCTACTGCATATGCTGTCGATTGAAGTGGTATTGGCCTTGATAGCAGCTGCTGCCTCAGTAACCAATTTAGGTTTCTTCATCTGGGTAGCGGTGCAGTATTTTGAAGCTCGGAGGCGTATACGTATATTCATGGATCCTGATACCATTATTGATAAACTCCTTGAACAGGACACGACTAGCTTAGTGGAGACAAAGTCTGGGGGAGCGGAACCTAGTTGCACCCCTGGTGTAGATATGTCTTCTAATAGAGATAGGCTTGCCGTGTCATAGCCGGCGGTCAGGACCGTCAGTATCTTGGTTTGGAGCGCCTTACAATTGACCAGATTGAATCAATGTCTGATGAAGAGATCATAAAGCTGTATGTGAGATACGAGGCTCGGCTAGGCGCTAGCATGACGCGCACTCTAGGTCAATCATTGCTACAGCTATACTCAGGTATTGCTTGGATGTTTCTACCAATCCCACCAGAACACCAGCCAAAGCTAATTACAGACCTCGAGACTGACCCGTTTGTTGGACACGCACTAAGCACTGCCACTTGTGAGCTATATCATCGCTATGGCATGTTTTTAGCTCCATTAACTGCGGCTTTAACAACAGTTAAGCACTGTCAATTTGGAAAAACAAGCACCGAATCAATAGGGGCCAGTGGAGAGGATGACACATCCTCACTATAGCATGTGTTTAACTCCGTTGTTAACTAACAGGTGCTTAATTACGCTATAACAGGTGCTTAATAAGAGCTGTCAATTGGAAATATAAATTTAGTAAGTAAAAATGGAAGAAACGAACACGAATCATGGAGAGACAACACCAGGGGAGATAACGTCAGTGACCACCACGAAAATGCTCAAAGGGTTGCGGCAGGATGAAAGAGTGCTGCAGCTCGAAAAGCCAATCAAAATAAGCTTCTGAGAGAGCTCCGAGAGGCTAAGGGCTAGAGACGAAGCTGTCGAGCCAATATCAACGAGCAAGCCTCCCGAAAGGTGGGCGTGGGGAAGATGGGCTGTGCCTTTGGTTGTCGGGGTGTTTGGACTCACATTGTATTGCTACAGGCACCAGATGGTAGCCTCATACCCTAAACAGGTTGTGGTACAAAAGCCTACAGACGCTCATTTAAAGGATCCGTTTTATATGGAATAAGATGACAACACCAATTACTGATGGAAAAATGCTCGTCAACGCACTCTACCACGGTGCAGTTGTTTTCGGTATTTCAATAGGTTATGCTCAGCTTGCTAAGATGGCTCTGGGTGGTGGGGTGCCACGTCTTGATTTCACCCCACAGGACCTGGCTATGGCTGTTGCTGATGTATCACTAGCTATGGCCACAAAGGATATGCTAATTAAACAAGGAATCTTACCAGTTGATATACTGAAATAATGGCCACACTCGCGCTGCTTGTTGGAGGCGCTCTTGTTAACGCCCTTGCATTCTCTGGGAGCAACTTTTTGTTCTCTAAATTTCGAAGCAGCTAAGTGGACGCGGAACGTAAACGCCATGGTATGGCAATCGAGCAGCTTCAATCTGCTCATACATCATGGGCCAAGAAGAGAACTGAGCGTTTAGACTTCATCAATGAGCAACTGCACCGCCAGGGACATGCGAGCATACTTTTAGGATGCGGATGAGGCTATGCGTGAGTACTACCTGATTACGAATAAAACCGTTGACCCGCTTGGCCCTGAGCCGCAGCTTTCAGACTTCTACGTGCCCTCAGATGGTGAAAAAGAACGTGAGGTGGCGTTCATTATACTGGGTATGGCTGCGACTGGGCTGGTTGCATACAGGCTTGGTCAGTAGGTCATTTGGAGACTCGGGCTTTTACTGTATATGGATCATCGCATGCAGAAGATATACTATAGTCCTAAGGGCTACTGGAAAGGCATAACAGCTGTCAAGAAGCTTGCAACAGAAGTGAGAGTTTCTGAGGAAGTTGCCAGGGGATGGCCAACAAAGCAAGCTATCTGGCAAATCTACCTGCCAGTGCCAAAACACATTCCCAGACCAAAGTTTGATGTCCCTGACCCTAATGACGTTCACCAAGCCGATCTCTTATTTCTTCCTCATGACGTTGTGAAGCACTGGACTTACAAGTATGCCCTAACAGTGGTTGATGTGGGCTCGCGCTACAAAGCGGCTGTGCCATTCACTACAAAAGAGGCTAAAGAGGTCGCAGGTGCACTGGAGAGGATATACAAGCGAGAACCGCTACAGTGGCCCAAACTACTTCAGGTCGACACCGGATGAGAGTATATGGGAGCAGTGAATCAGCTATTAGTAAAACATGGAGTATCAGTCAGGCGTGGTCGTGTGAATATCCATCCAGACCAGGGTATAGTGGAACGCTATAACCGAACACTTACTGAGCGACTCTTTGGTCACCAGTATACTGTAGAGTTAAAGGATACTGGAAAACGATCTACCGAGTGGGTGTCTCAGCTGCAGGCTGTAGTCTCTGCAATAAATAATGAGGTGACCCGCTTGACTGGAAAATAACATGAAGTTGCTATAGAGGCAAAACGAGTTGCACAAAAACCCTCTGCAGTCGTACCAGGGGGCCCGCAGGGGGTCAAAGAGCAAAAGCTTCCCTCTGATGTTGGCGTCCGCTACCTCTACCAGCCTGGTGAGGCAGAGCAAGATCAGCGTCAGCCACTGACCCTGTGTGGTCACTCAATGTTTACCGGATTGGAAGCTCTGTCACTAAATCTGGTGAACCTGTACTTTACTATTTGTTGTATGGACCGCTCTGTGGCTTTGTAAAGGAGGAGCTACTTGTGGTTTGATACCCAGTTGCCACCAGATGGTATTACCAATTAGACATTAGAGATCTATAGATATAACAATGGTAGTATTTGACAACAAGTGCCCGTGGATATTACTCAGAAAGAAAGATCCCTGTAACAGGCCCTGTACGCAAGTTTTGTAACTTACACAGATATAAGATAAAACATGGTGTCATTAAACGTCTTTGTACGGGTTGTCAGAAGGCTATAGAAAATAATAAGGTTGGATTGTGTATGGATTGTGGGTTCGATAAAGTCAACCACAGTCGTCTTCGTCAAAAGAAAAAAAATTCTTCACAACAGACTGCAGCCGGAGCCACTGAAGGGGATTCCACACTGAATAAAAATAGAAATCCTGTGGCGCTGTCAGCAAGGTCAAAGTCCGCTCGCTGTATAGTTGTTGTCTTTTGTGTATCAAAAAAATCCCTTTTAGACTAATGGAACTGTATAGTAAACATGACTCATAATCAGCAAGCACGTAAAGCCCAAAGCGATTATGTTTCAATTCACGGTTTTAAGCCTCCTTATCCACGCTCTAAGGTTGTACTCATAGCACTCCAAGTGCGTAATAAATATGACCATACATTCAAGGAGATGTTGGCTAGATTCAGGGCTGGGATGGCACGCACCCCTGTCCCCACCGCTGCCCCACTCAGACCAGTCCCTGCCCCATGCAGATCAGTCCCCACAGTGCGTCTTGCCTTCAAGAAGACTAAGTGGGCTGTTAAAAACTATTTGCGTGGATGGGTAATGAACGTTCCTGAGTCTCACCCCCTTAGCTGGGACCTTATGATGTTCTAAAGGGCATGCGTCGGAAGATGCATAAAGTTTTGACTGGTGAGCTGGAAGAGCTAGGTGGAATCAAGTGTCAGTTTGCCCTTAAGTTAAGACTCTCCAAGCACGCCGATGATGACAGCACTGAGTATTTTGAGCCTGTGTTGTGTAATATGCAGCAGGTGGTTCTTTCCTCAGAGGACGTGGGCGTTGCGCTGGACCAGAGTGCTGTTAATATCCAAGAGTGGTTGGAGAAGTGGACCAGCCATGGTTCTAGCTGGGAGTTTGAGGCGGTCACAACTCAGTGGATTGATATTGCAAACTACCAACTGTTGAAGGGTGGCTCCTACCTGCGACTTCCGGCTGCGCTGGCAGCTAAGCAGGCCATCATTTAATGTAAAGAACTGGGATGACTTCTGCATTCTGTGGGCTATTGTAGCCGCTCTGCACCCGGTTGCCAAGAGACCACAGCGACCATCAAAATATAACATTATGTGGCTGTTGGATCTGCTGGAGGGTGCAGGTGTAGAATATCCTACACCAGTGTCGCATGTTGAGAAGATAGAAAGGCATGCTAACCTAGCCTTGAACGTTTTTGGTTGGGATGGGAAGACCACTATTGTACACCGCATCAGTAAGCACTCTGGTACTCGTATAAACCTCATGCTGATTGAGAAGGACGGCAAGTTTCATTACACGCAAATCAAAGACCTAAACAGCTTGCTGTATGACCAGATCAAACATAAAGAGCGCAAGTTCTTCTGTGAGCTATGTCTGCATGGATATACCTCAGAGGGTCTGCTCCTGGCGCATAAGCCTGAGTGCATGGGGATAGGGCAAACTGCTGTGCGAGTGGATATGCCTGAGGAAGGGAAGAACTTATTATCCTTCCAGAACTGGCAGAAACAGCTTGCTGCACCCTATGTCATCTATGCTGACTTAGAGGCGCTCACAGTGAAGCTTCCAGAACCTGCGCTTAATCCTGGTAAGAGCAACACACAGAGAATGCAGGAACACCAAGGATGCGACTACGGCTATGTGGTTGTTCGTTGTGACGGTAAGACCGAACACCGTGTGGTTTACAGAGGAAGCAATGCTGTGGATAAGTTCTTATAGGCTATGCAGCAGGAGGAGCAAAAGATCAAAGCAGTTCTGTCCAAGCCTGTCCCTATGCGGATGACTCAGGAGGATAGAAGGGCACATAAGGCTGCAGCCCACTGTCACGTGTGTAAGAAAAAACTGGGCTGTGATTATGTCCACGATCACTGCCATATAACAGGCTTGTACAGAGGGCCAGCCCATAATGTGTGTAACCTGAAACTTCGGCTGAGTCCCAAGACAACACCCATCCCTGTGGTGTTCTATAACCTGCGGTGCTATGACTCCCATCTCTTGATGCAAGGTATAAGCAAAGTGGAGGGGAACATCAACTGTATCCTCAACAATATGGAGAAATATATTTCACTGATGCTTGGACAGTGGCGCTTCATTGACAGCGCACAGTTCCTCCTGGCCTCGCTTGATAAGCTGGTGTCTGCTAACAACCCAGATGCCTTTGCTCTGACGGCAGAATATAAGCCAGACCAGATGAAGCGGCGGTTGTTGTTGCGTAAGGGAGTCTTCCCCTATGAGTTCATGGACAGCTGGGATAAGTTTGATTTCCCTCTGCCGCCAATCCAGGAGTTCTACAGCGAGCTCTCTAAGGAGGGTATATCTGCTGAAGACTACGTAGACGCACAGAAGGTCTGGAGCGTGTTCGGGTGTAAGAACATGGGCGACTACCATGACCTGTACCTGTGTACAGATGTACTGCTCTTGGCTGATGTGTTTGAGGTGTTCCGCAAGACGTGTCTTAAGCAGTACGGTTTGGATCCGGCTCACTACTATACCAGCCCCGGTTTGTCGTGGGATGCTTTGCATAAGAGCACAGGCGTGGAACTCGAGCTACTCACCGACTATGACAAGCACCTGTTCATTGAGAAAGGTCTACGCGGTGGTATAAGCATGGTGTCGCGCCGCCACTCTAAGGTCAATAACCCGCTCGTGGATGACTTTGACCAGGATAAACCAACGAGCTACATCCAGTACCTTGATGCTAACAATTTGTATGGGTGGGCTATGAGTCAGCCTTTGCCAACTGCGGGTATTGAGTGGGTGGCTCGGCCAGAGGATCTACAGATACAGGACCACCAAGATGATGCTGAGACTGGATACATCTTGAGGTTGACTTGGAGTATCCTACTGCACTTCATGACGAGCACCAAGACTACCCACTGGCTCCAGAGCGGATTCTTGTAGAGAACGACTGGTTGTCAAACTATCAGAAGAACCTCCTGGGCGAGTTGGGTGGCACCTTGG